>CM076584.1:1550471644-1550887538 GCA_034641835.2 Pinus albicaulis
ATCAAGTTTTATAAGAATAATATTCAATCAATGAAAAAGTGATGAAAGCCTTGAAGAAGAAACCAATGAGAAAAATATTACAAACAAGCATAATAAACAAAGGGTATCGAAACAATGAAGAAGAAGGGTTGACCATAGAAGAATTTTCTAAGGAAGAAATTAGGCTTATAAAAGAGCTCAAGGCTTAGAAGATCTATTCCAATACCCTTGAAGAACAAGTTCAATGTCTCAAAATTGAATTTTAAGAACACAAATGTATTGGAGTCACTTCAAAAGAAGTTGGAAGAAAGCAACCAAGAAAGGGAAGCATTAGAAGCCAAATTAGTCTTGCTACGTAAGGAAGTGAAGTAGAGAAAAATTGTCCAAAACTATGCCAATAGCTCAAGGGCATTGGAAGAACTCATCAATAATCAATGATCTTACAACAACAGAACTGGCCTCAGTTACAAAGAAGAATAAGTAGGAGCATCTACAAAAAAATACAATGAACCTATGAGATTTGAAATGCATGTAGACTTCATTGGACAAGATTCGCAAGAACATCCTTGGAAGATGAATCCTCGATGAACATTTACATCCAAGTACCAACATATTTTTCATGGCTATTGTTATTTGTTAGCCACCTATAAATTTTTTGTCAAGCAAACAGGTGGCTAAATATTTTTCCGAGCCTTCAAGAGATACAATTCCTATGAAAATGTCTCATTCTTGAAGCCTTTGTGTGCCCTTTGCCTTAGAAAAGATCTTCACTACTGTTTCCATCAAGAAATCCTCACTATCTGTGAAAAAATTATGCTCAGAAAAGCCTACATCTGTTCCCTTGTATCCCTGCAAATTCCCTATTTTAACCCATTTTTTTCCTCTTCTCAAATTTCCCCTTTGACCCTCAAAATCCCTTCCTAAGTCTTCTAAACCATAAAATTCCCCTTTTTAAAACCATGTGAATCCCTTCATTTGGTGATAAAACCCCTTTTTCCCCTTACCGAAACCTCTTTTAAGCCTTAAAAACATTGTTTTTAGGCCTAAAAACCCATTTTTTATCATATAATAGGCTTAGCCCCTTTCGACCCAGCCCCTAACCACTTCCCCTCCATGAAACCAAGCACTAAGACCAAGCGCTAAACCATACATCACTTATCGCATCGGAAGTTTGGACGAGAGCACATTTTCTTTGTTAAACGAAAATCTCCGATGCGAGGGGATCTTGTTCTATGGGTCTCGGAAGCAGTATCCACTATCGATCTATAAAGATAGGATGGTCTGTGAAAATCCCACCCCGCACCCCATAATACTCCTATGATACCCTCTGATGGCCATCTCCACCATTGATTCCCCTTTAATCCAACGACCATCGCACCACCATGCCAATCGCCAATCAGAAGTTTTTATTGTGCCACCCTCTGATTCCCCGATTGGTTGATCTCTGATTTAATCCTGGCCGTTGAATCCACAAGAACCAATGGCCAGAATTGGCTCTCTCACCACCCTGCGTCCCTGATTGGCCACCCTCGGATCTAATCGCGACCGTCGATCTTCCGCTGATCTGATGGTCCATATGAAATCGCAACATCGTTCCATCGGAGTTTTGGCCCCTGCCTCCTCTGATTCTGATTGAATCTTAGTTGTTCGTCCCATTCGATCCAATGGCCAAGATTCTTTCCGCCCATTAACCATGTCCATCTGTCTTCGCTTTCCCACTTTCGATCTCAGCCGTTATTTTCGTAGATCGAACGGCCCACGTTCAAATCGCCTTTGACTTTTCCCCACCTTACTAGCCGCACATCTCCTCTTATCACGCTCCATCCATCACCGTCATATCTCATGGTCCCAAATCTAGCGGCCAACATCCATATCACGTAAATTTTGCGTCCGAGGTTTAACAGTTTAAATTCACACGATATGGGTGGTTTTATTTTTCCATGTGTCAAGTGGTGGACCATATTGCATGATTTTGGGAAATTTTCAAAACTGCGCTTTGGCTGTGCGAAAACAGTTGTTTTCCCTAGAAAACCACTTCCTCTCTTCCACCTCTAGAGTTTCTTCCACGCAATCTCAACCGTTGATCTATGCAGATCTACGATCCTCATTACATCTCGCATTTCATTCATAGTTCTTCATCACACTACCAAAGAACTTCATGGTGGCATCTTGACTGTTGATCTCCTCCTGAGATCTAACGGTCCATATTCCATCGCCCTCTTCCCATGCCAGGTCCCACCATTCACGCCGATTTCATTTCATTTTCATTCATTTCCTTTGTAATCCGCTTACATTAAAGCCTTTATGTTTTACATTAAAGGGTTATTTTATATCGCCTAACCTTATAAAGGCAGTCCATCAGTTAATCACCACCGTCGACCGCCTCCATCTAATCTAATTGGACGGTCCACAACCATTCCTCCATCAGACCTCATTAGATCATGTTTCCATCGTTTCACATCATTTTGCAGCCATTTTCCACTGCATTCACCTCATCCACCATTGCTACGCTACCATTCCGATGATCCTCCATTACATCCACCACCACTCCCACATGTATTTTCTTAACATGTTTGTGTGTTTTGTAGGGTTACGGGTGGTGGAAACCGCCATTTTTCACAGTCATTGTCATAGTGACATAGAGCGCAGAGAAGGCCATTTTCAGAGCCTGAGATTGCAGAGAAAATGCCTAGGAAGGTGTTGGAATGAAATATTTCATTAAAGAACAATGTTTAACTCTATAAAATCATCCAGCACCATTAAAACTCCATTTTCACTGATAGAGATAGTCACGGGAGTGGCAGAGAGTATCAATGAAGAAATAAGAGGTTTAAAGCATGTTATTGAAGATTTTAAGCTCTAATTCAATGATCTAAGGGAGAATGTACCAGATTGAAGACCTTATGAACAACACAGAAGGCCTAATGAGGCCTAAAGCACAAAAAACAATATTATCAGTGTTTCACATCAGTAGAAGGTTATTTCCTGAGAAAGGACAGAGTTCCCATAATGTTCTACTCTTCATCAATGTTTCTAAGAAGATCTACACCCTGACAGAAGTTCTAATGCTACCAAAGCATTTGTTACACAGTATGGTAGACCTGAAAGTCATTTATCTGCCTTTTTCTTATCACCAGAGTACTACAGAGTACTACAGCTAAAAGTACATCAAAGAACATCCCTAGAGTTATTATCAGGCTGTCGAAGATCACTCTTTCACCCAAAGAATACTGAGAATCAATGCATGGATATTAAAATAGAATGGGCCTCGAGCCACTCTTCCTCCTCTGTTTTATTGTTTCATTAAAAGTTATATCTACCTCCTCTGCCTCACTTTAGCTATAAAACTCATGAGAAAACACATTGTAAGGGTTGTTGGTTGTTGATCGGATATCTGTGAATTGTAAGTTGTTTCTCTTGAGATATAGTTATGGGTGTAAAGTTGTAAGATAGGTTGAGGAAGATGACTTCAGACTAAATATAAAGTTGTTGGAAAATGTTGTTTATGATTGGTGTTGCTCTTTAATATGACAAGCACATTTATTTGGATCCTGATTTAAAGCAGCGATGATGTGTCCTACCTGTGTCTCTGTTTTCCTTCTATAATTCATTACATTTAATTTCTCTGGTAAGAATCAGAAATATGGCTTAGGATATACCCATGCATGGTACCCTAATGCTACTTCTCTTCTTATCTTTAATTTTTTCTGCTATATGTGCTATCTGAGAACTAATTCAAGATAATTTAACCAGTGTAGTAGCTGTTATTCATTGCTAACTGATGTATAAATTTATGAATCTATTATTAGATGTTCTTATCTGGTTTTAATTGAACGAATTGGGATACTGGGAGTTTAGAATGTTGATTCTATCTCACTAGGGTATTTTTTAATCAATGGAACCTTTATAAGTTCCCTTAAGTTCAATGTCAAATCATTGAAAGTTCAAATCCTTTCTCTGATCTCAGGCTTCACCTTTGTGTTTAAATCTTTAGTGTTTCTTGTTGTCTGAAGAGTTAGCCTTTTAGGGGTTGGATCATAGGTGTTTAATGGCATGCCCTGTCCCTAGATCTAATTCCTAAGTGATCACCTCTGAGGTTTCCTTGTTATTCACCTTCATTCCTTAACATTTCATACCACACTATCATCTTTAAAGATCCTCTGTTTTAGATGACTAGCCCAATCGAAAGCCTTGGATACTGAATAGCAAGTAAACCCTTTTATGACTCCATTTCCCAATGGTATCGAGTGTTCTTTGAATTATCTCCCCTTTGCCTAGAATCCTATTTTCTCACCCTTTGTCTTGTATTGAACCCTTCCTTCATGCATCCCAACAACCAAACAAACATCGTGCCTTATAACTAGCCTAATACCTTAAACTAGAACCTCAAAGACATATACCTTTGCCTCTATAGAGAGATCCCTCTCTGGACCCAGTAGGGCTAGATCTTGAGGTCGCAAAGTGGTTTTGATGTTTTCTTATATTTTGTTAGAGCTAAACCTACCAAAACATAGGAACTCCAACATAATGGCGACTCCACTAGGGAGTTTCTGAGTGTTTTCCATCTTATTACATCACTAGGACCTCAAAAAACAAAATATCCAGTTAGATTGGTAGTTAATCACTGTGGTGGACAGTAAACCTTCTTGAAATACTTTAAACCCTCCACCTGGCAACTCCATAGTAGCTTAATGATGAAAAGACTCCACTGGAAGGCAAAAATTCATTACAACATCAGCCATATTAGAAGTAACAAGTAGGATTAAGCTTCTCTGTCTGAAGACAAACATACTGGCTTCAAGAACCATTCATACCAGAGCTTGTCCTAACCCAAACCCACCTGAAATATTTGACAACCCTGAGAGCATTCTTAGGAAATCTCCCACCCCTAGAAAGCCAACTATTTCCAGACACATCCATAGAGCTAACTCTGCACCATAAAATTTTACAGCTCTATCAGACACTCTTTTTTACTTAGAATCACAAATTAGTTTACCAAGAACTAGATCATTCAGTGCTCTAGACCAGTCCAACCTTGAGATTCCTGGTTCACCATTTCACAGTGGTCAAAAAATCAGGGATAGAGAGACCCCTCCATCTACACCTTCGAATATTCATTTAATTAAAAACTTGGGGCTCTATCATGCTAAATCAGCTCAAAAGAGGGTTGTTGGTCCTAGTATTCATGTCATCCACATACCTGCTGCTCAAGCCAATCCTTTACCCCCTCAGAACATCATCATGGCAGCCTGATATGCACCTCTGGTGTTACCACAGCCTTTAGTGCCTTTACCCAATGATTATCAGTCAAAAATCCCACATTTCACTGCAAAAGAGTCTACCACAGCTCAACACCATGTAGATAGGATGGAATATTTCTTTGACTATATGGAGATAGATGATGAGATAGTCAAGATGAGAATCTTTTCCTAGAGTTTAGGAGGTGATGTGAAGAAGTGGTTTAAATGCCTACCTCCTAATAGTATCCATGATCTTCCCTATTTATATCAATCCTTCATAAAAAAATGGGAAGTCAAGACCAACCCTCTCCAAATCTTAGCAGAATACAAGAATCTTAAAAGAAATGTAGGAGAGTGTGTCCATGACTATTCTACAAGGTTTAACAGTGTTTACAATGCCCTTCCTCCACATATGAAACCTCCCCAAGGAATGGCTTTAGTGAAATATCTTGAAGGCTTTGATGCTAACATGGCCTACCAGTTTAGGGAGAGAGACTACAACACATTGGAAGATATGCAAAAAGGAGCAGTGAGTGTGGAAGAGAACCTTATTGAAAATAGATCCAGAATGAGGTCTGAGAAAAAGGCAACATATAGGGATGGCACATTAGCTTCCACATTTGATCCCAAATATGACAGTCTAGCCAAAAACATGGAAAGGCTAGAGAAAATGATGGAGAAAATGGTTGTCACAGTCAGTAATAAGAACAGAAACAAAAATCAAAACTAGAACCAGAACTTTAGGAGAAGCAACCCCCCTAACAGACAGAGAGACTTTGATGAACAAGTCATACCCCCATTTCAAGAGAACTTCCTTAATGAGGATGAGGGGATAATAGAAGAGTCCAAGGGGACCACAATAAACTTGTTGGAAATAGACAACTCAATCCAAAACTATTCCACAGAAGACAATCATACCTCACACTCACATTGGGATGAGGAAAGGTTAGAATCTGAGGATTATTGGCTAGGATTTGAAAATGCCATCACGCAGGTCAGGGAACAGTATGAACTTAGAAGAAAGAAGAACTGAAACACTCCCAAACCAAAATATTCTGAGATTACCATTAAGAAAAGGCCTGAGAAAACTCCTAAGGTGACTGCTGAAAGCAACAAATCAGCAGCTGAGAGTTCTGGGAAGAACAAAGAAAAAGACAGCCAAAATATTGATAAACAAAGTCAACAGATTAGCATCACTAGCATTGCAGCTAGTGTTCCTGATAGAACAACTACAAACACTATACATAGTGAGAATCAGCACCCTGATTCTACCACTAAAGTAGTGGCTAACAAAACAGAGTTGAGTCTTACAAAGAGTCAATCTCCCTTCAATTTGGAGAGTGAGATTTCTAAAATTAAATTTTTTGTCTCACTCTCTGAGCTAGCCTCTCAGGATGTATATAAAGGCAAAATTTTATAAGCTTTAAATCTATTTGAAAACAGTGACACTGTCATTCTATGTCATGATCAACCAACCCTTTTGTTTGGTCCAAATATAGAAGGGAAGTTTCAGGAAGGGGTAGTACCTCCTTTTTATATCAGCCTCAACATCCATGACAAGATCCTTCACAATGCAATGCATGAATTTGGGGCATCACATAACCTAATGCCTAAGTTTTTTATGGAAACGTTAGGCCTAGAGATAACCCAACCTTATAAGGATTTGTATTCATTTGACTCTAGTAGTGTAAAGTGCTTTTGCCTAATCAAAGATCTCTGCGTGAACCTGACTTAGATTACAGCCAAATGCATGGTTATGGATGTTGTAGTGGCAGATGTGCCACCTAAGTATGGCATGCTATTGTTCAGGTCATGGGGAGCCAAGTTGCAAGGTAAAATGCAGATGGATGGGTCAGATGCCACAATCCCTGTCTTTAGCCAGCTTAGGAGACTGTATAGAGAGGCACAAATGAAGTTTACGGTGAGTAGCCTGGAAAAACCTGAAAATTCACCTCTATACTCTGTACACATAGATCTGGATTCCTTTATCCTTTGCAATGATGAATCCATAAACGAGCCAGATCTGGAAGACAGAGATGCAAACAATAGAACATAGCCCATATATTTTAACATAATGGCCACTCTAGACATAGAAGAAAACAAAGAAGAAACCTTTGGACAGTGCACTAAGTCAGAAACTCAAAGTGAAAAATAACAAGATTACAAACAACTGACTAGTCATTTCTCTGAACTCCATACACATCATGAAGAAAAAGACACTCCACACCACTGTGTAGACCCCACAATACAACATACCAGTGAAACCAATGTTAGGGAGGAAAATTATTGATAAGCCTGAAAACAATCCCTTATGGAGAATGAATTTCGATGGGTCTTGCACTAGAAAGAATGTAGGAGCCAGAGTGTGGTTACATAACACTGAGAATGACTATGCTGGGAGTCATGCCTTCAATCTTAACTTCAAATGTAAAAAAAATATCACTCAGTATGAGGCTCTCATCTTAGTCTTGAACCTATTGAAAAAATTAGGAGCCCGGAGGATAGCTATACACGGATACTTTGAGTTAATAATAAAAAAAGTGAACAGAGAGTATACAGCTAAACACCCTAGATTGAGAGTGTACAGGAATGATGCTATGGATTTACTGAAAACCTTTGTAGAGTATGAACTTGTGTTTGTTCCTAGGAGTCAGAACATAATTGCGAATGGATTAGCCTGCGTTGCTAGTTCATATCATAAAGCACCTAGTGACAAACAATCATAATTCAAATGAAATATAGACCTATAGTGCATGATAATGAGAAATATTGACAGGTCTTTGAGGGTGACAAGCAGATAGAAGATTTCCTGATTGGCAGGAATGGGTTTGAAGTCTTTTATTCAGACTCTAAATCCGATGAAATTTTCCTGAGTGAAGAGCCCCTCGACGAAGAAATATCACCCCATAATGTAGAAATAGACGTGTTAACTAAAGAACTTGGAACTCATATTGAAGAGTACAAGAACGCAGAAAAAGAGGAAATAGAGGTACTGTAGTCAAAAGATAAGAATATACCCAGAGGACTAGCACCTTTAGAGGACCTTTTTGATTTTAATGACATAGCAAAGAAACCCACTATAGAACATTCAGACTCTGATGTCGAGGAATGAAACATAGGCTCCTAGGATAAGCCTAATATGATTAAATTGGCTAAGTCCTTGCCCGTAGACATGAAAAAGAAATATATTTTCTTATTTAAAGAGTTCATTGATGTGTTTCCTGGAGCTATGAGGACTTAAAGGCCTACGATACATACATTATACAGCACAAGATCCCTTTGAAAGAAAACAAAAAACCCTTCAGATAGAAAGTTCACAGAATTAACTCGAAACAACTGCCTCTAGTCGAAAAGGAAATCAAGAAGATGTACGAGGTAGGAATTATAGTGCCTGTGAGGTTCTCTGATTGGGTTTCCAACCTTTTAGCTGTGAGAAAGAAGATAGGTGAGATCAGACTGTGCATCGATTTCAGAAACCTTAACATAGCTTCATTTAAAGACAATTACCCTTTACCAAAGATGGAACACATCCTACAGAGGGTATTTGGCTAAAAAAGGATCTCCCTATTGGACGATTTTTTAGGCTATAACCAAATTTTAGTACTCCCAGAAGACCAACTCAAGACAGCTTTCACCACTCCATGGGGCACTTTTATGTACGTAAAAATGCCTTTTGGAATAATGAACACTGGTGTTACCTTCCAACGAGCAATGGACATAGCCTTTTCAGACGAAATAGGGAAATTCATTGTCATCTATCTTGATGACATAAAAATCTATTCCAAGACTGATGAGGAACACCTAAAGCATCTGAGAAGATTTTTTGAAAAATGTAGAAGGTTCAGTCTATCTTTAAATCCCAAGAAGACTGTATTCGGGCTTCAAGAAGGTAAGTTTCTTGGCCATATTATATCAGAGAAGGGAATTAAAATAGACCCGCAAAGAGTTGAGGGAATACTGCAGATTACCCACCCGAGAAACATAAAATATTTGTAGTCCTTTATTGGGAAAATTAACTTCTTAAGGAGGTTTATTCCCAACTTAGATGAGTTCATTAGGGATATGAAAAACATGCTGAAAAAGGGTGTAGGGGTTAAGTGGACTGTAGAGGCTAAAAAATATTTTGAATTAGTTAAACTTGCACTCACCTATCTTAATCAACCCTGACTTTTCAAAAGATTTCCTGATATTTTCCTTTGCCTCCGAGCATACAGTGGCTGCAGTCCTACTACAAAAAAATCCAGAGGGGCAGGAACAACCCATTTCTTTCTTTAGCAAAGATCTGAGGGATGCACCCTTGAAATATAAAATAATGGAAAAACAGGCCTATGCCTTGGTAAAGGCCTTGAAATATTTTAGGGTGTATATTCTATATTCTCACATCATTGCCTACGTGCCAAACATAGTGGTAAAAGACATTTTGTCCCAGGATCCTGATGGAAAGAGGGGCAAATGGATCGCTGTAATATTAGAGTATGACCTAGAAATAAAACCCACAAAACTGATGAAAGGTCAGGGCTTAGCTCAACTAATGGCTGAATCTAACTTGCAAGCCCTTAACATAAACATGGTGGATGCCTTGGATGAACATGAAGAATTTCCTAATCCTACTGTTGAAGAACAATTCCAAAATTCTCCTTGGTATTCTGATATCCTGTATGTGCTTACAAACCTCAATGCCCCTCCTGATTTATCAAAGAATAAGGCTAGATTCCTAAAGTTAAAATCCAGAAACTATTGCATACTAAATTAATGTTTACACTGGAAAAATGAAAATGGTTTTCTTCTTAAATGTCTGCCTGAAACAGAAGCAGAGAGGATTAAACAAGAGTTCCATGCAGGAGAGTGTGGAGGCCATTTAAATTGGAAAGCCTCCGCTAACAAAATACTTAGAGTTGGCTATTAATAACCTACACTTTTTAACGACATCCACAAAATGATAATTTCTTGCCATAAGTGCCAAATTTTTGAGGGCAAAAGAAAGATTCTCCCTTTACCATTGCAACCTATTACTATTGAGGCTCCCTTTCAACAATGGGGCCTAGATTTCATAGGATAAATACACCCTGCTTCTTCTGCACAACACAAGTGGATCCTTATAGCCACAGACTACACAAAATGGATAGAGGCCATCCCTTCTAGGAATGCCATAGATTTTGTTATCATTAAGTTCCTAGAAGACCACATCCTCTCTAGATTTGGCTTCCCTAGAAAGATAATCACTAATAATGCTGCTACTTTTGGATCCAAGAAAATGATTGATTTTTGTCACAGATATTAGATAGCACTAGGTTATTCAATTTCTTATTACCCACAAGGTAATGTGTTAGCTGAATCATCAAACAAGAGCTTGGTGACCATTATCAAAAAGCTGCTTGAAGAGAATAAGAAATCATGGCATAACAAGTTAGTGCATACTCTATGGTCTGACAGGCTAACAACAAAAAAATCCATTTGAATTTCACCATATCAGCTTGTTTATGGAACAGAGGCAGTGTTTCCTACCAGCCTAGGGGTACCAGTGATTAAACTAATCCAAGAGATTTAGACAAAAGAGGACAACATGGTGAGGAGGATAAATCAAACAATTCATCTCCAACAAACAAGAGAAGAAGTCTATAACAGAGCTCTGGAAGTGCAGGAAAATATAAAGGAATTGTTTGATAAGAGAAAAAAATCTTTTGACTTCAAAATTGGAGATAAGGTTCTAAAGTGGGACTCTAGGAGAGAAGACAAAGGAAAGCATGGAAAATTTGATAGTTTGTGGCAGGGTCCTTACATCATCCAATCCAACATTGGTCCAAATGCATTTTTTCTGCAAGACTTAGATGGTACAGATCTGTTTGGGGGTCTTGTCAATGGTAAGATACTCAAGCATTACTATTGTTGATTTCCATTTTACATTTTTCATTCCCATTGTAAATACCATTGTTGTGTTTCATTTTCAAGAAAAAAAGAAAATGTTTCAAAAAAGAGAGAAAGATAGGTTCAGACACGCTCAAAACTTGAACATCTAAAGTGAAAAATATTGGCTCTAACATGATCAAAACTTGAGCTAAAGGAAGTAAAGAAGCTGGTTCTAATATGCTCAAAATCTGAACCAGCAAAGGAAGAAAGAAGAATCAGCTCTAACAAGCCCAAAACTAGAGCTGAAGTAAAGAAGAAAGTGACTCTGACAAGCTCAAAACTTGAGTCACAAAGAAAAGAAGGATGCTTCAAAGTTTCAAGATTTCAAGCCTTCAAAAATTTTGTTTTCAAGTTGCTGCAATTTCAGTTCATGTGCAGCTGTCTTTAGGCCATGGATCTATAGCAAACCAGATTGTGTAATTCTATTTTGATTGTTTTTAAATTTCTATTGTAGAATGTAGAGAAAGAAATCTACTAGATAGTTTAATCCTAGCAGATATTAGTGTAGGTAGAGAAGCTATGAGACCAACTATTTAATCTGGTCTTATGGAGGAATAAGGGTAGAATTAGACTATTTTGGTTTCTGCTTTCAACAAAAAATGATGAAGAAGGTCTGCAAATTCAAATGCACCTTGAAGAAAAAATGTTAGGACTGTAAGATGGGTAGGTATATTGTTTGGGGAATGTTTTCTACCGACTCAATATCCATCATGTTTGTAGTAGCTGAATAAGAGAAGAAATATGGTTCAAAGATCAGGCATCTGGCCTACTTCCCAAAGAATATTTCTAAAGTTCTTGACACCTTAAAGAAGATGCCATCCCCATGTGGAGCCACTGTTAGCCACCTATAAATTTTTTGTCAAGCAAACAGGTGGCTAAATATTTTTTTGAGCCTTCAAGAGATACATTTCCTATGAAAATATCTCATTCCTGAAGCCTCTGTGTGCCCTTTTCTTTAGAAAAGATCTTCACTACTGTTTCCATCAAGAAATCCTCACTGTCTGTGAAAAAAATATGCTCAGAAAAGCCTACATATGTTCCCTTGTATCCCTGTAAATTCCCTATTTTAATTCCCTTTTTTCCCCTTCTCAAATTTCCCCTTTGACCCTCAAAATCCCTTCCTAAGTCTTCTAAACCATCAAATTCCCCTTTTTTAAACCATGTGAATCCCTTCATTTGGTGAGAAAACCCCTTTTTCCCCTTATCGAAACCTCTTTTAAGCTTAAAAAAAATCGTTTTTAGGCCTAAAAACCCACTTTTTATCATATAACAGGCTTAGCCCCTTTTGGCCTAGCCCCTAACCACTTCCCCTCCATGAAATTGGGAACTAATACCAAGCGTTAAACCATACAGTGCTTATTGCATTGGAAGTTTAGATGAGAGCGTGTTTTCTTTGTTAAACGAAAATCTACGATGCAAGAGGATCTTGTTCTATGGGTCTCAGAAGTAGTATCCACTGTCGATATGTAAAGATCTGACGGTCCACGCAAAGCCCACCGTGCACCCCATAATACTCCTGTGATACCCTCCGATGGCCATCTCCACCGTTGATTCCCCTTTAATCCAATGGCCATCACACCACCGTGCTAATCGCCAATCAGAATTTTTTATTGTGCCACCCTTCGATTCCCCGATTGGTTGATCTCCGATTGAATCCTGGCTGTTGAATACACAAGAACCAATGGCCAAGATTAGCTCTCTCACCACCCCATGTCCCCGATTGGCCACCCTCCGATCCAGTCGTGACCATCGATCTTCCACTGATCCGATGGTCCATATGCAATCGCAACATCGTCCCATCGGATTTTTGGCCCCTGCCTCCTCCGATTCCGATTGAATCTCAGCCGTCCGTCCCATTCGATCCAACGGCCAGAATTATTTTCGCCCATTAACAATTTCCCTCTGCCTTCACTTTCCTGCTTTCAATCTCAGCTATTCTTTTCGTAGATCGGACAACCCAGGTTCAAACAGCCTTTGACTTGTCCCCACCTTACCCATCACACATCTCCTCGTATCACGCTCCATTGATCACCGTCAGATCTCATGGTCCCAGATCCAATGGCTAGCATCCATATCACGTAACTTTGGCATCTGAGGTTTAACAGTTTAAATTCACGCGATATGGGTGGTTTTATTTTGCCACGTGTCAGGCAGCACACCATATCGCGTGATTTTGATAAATTTTCAAAACCACGCTTTGGCTACGCGAAAACAATTTTTTTCCCTAGAAAACCACTTCCCCTCTTCTGCCTCTGGACTTTCTTCCATGCAATCCTTACCGTTGATCTATGTAGATCTACGATCCTCATTACATCTTGCATTTCATTCATAGTTCTTCATCGCGCTACCAAAGAACTTCATCGTGGCATCTCGACCGTTGATCTCCTCTTGAGATCTAACGGTCCATATTCCATCGCCCTCTGCCCATGCTAGGTCCCACCATTCATGCTGATTTCATTTCATTTTCATTCATTTCCTTTGTAATCCTCTTACATTAAAACCTTTATTTTTTACATTAAAGGTTTATTTCATATCGCCTAACCTTCTAAAGTTAGTCCATCAGTTAAACACCACCGTTGATCACCTCCATCTAATCTAATCGGACGGTCCACAACCATTCCTCCATCAGACCTCATCAGATCATGTTTCCACCATTTCACAACATTTTGCAGCCGTCTTCCAGTGCATTCACCTCATCCACCATTGTTGTGTTGCCATTCCCATGATCCTCCACTGCATCCACCACCACTCCCGCATGGATTTTCTTAACATGTTTGTGTGTTTTGCAGTATTACGGGTGGTGAAAACCACCATTGCTCACAGTCACTGTCATAGTGACACAGAGCGCAAACAAGGCCATTTTCAGAGCCTGAGATTGCAGAGAAAATGCCTGGGAAGGTGTCGGAATGAAATATTTCATTAAAGAACAGTTTTTAACTATGTAAAACCATTCAGAACCATTAAAACTCCATTTTCACTGACATAGAGAGTCAAGGGAGCGACAAAGAGTATCAGTGAAGAATTAAGAGGTTTAAAGCATGTTATTGAATATTTTAAGCTCTAATTCAATGATCTAAGGGAGAATGTACCAGATTGAAGACCTTATGAACAA
This sequence comes from Pinus albicaulis, assembly GCA_034641835.2. Classification (NCBI taxonomy): domain Eukaryota; kingdom Viridiplantae; phylum Streptophyta; class Pinopsida; order Pinales; family Pinaceae; genus Pinus; species Pinus albicaulis. Next base: position 1,550,485,883 of record CM076584.1, read on the forward strand.
CACAAAAGGCCTAATGAGGCCTAAAGCACAGAAGACAATCTTATCAGTGTTTCACATCAGTAGAAGATTTTTTCCTGAGAAAGGACAGAGTTCCCATAATGTTTTACTCGTCATCAATGTTTTTGAGAAGATATACACCCTGACAGAAGTCCTAATGCTACCAAAGAATTTGTTACACATTATGGCAGACCTGAAATTCATTTATCTTCATTTTTCTTATCACCAAAGTAATACAGATTACTACAGAGTACTATAGCTGAAAGTACATCAAAGAACATAACTGGAGTTATTATCAGCCTGTCGAAGATCACTCTTTCACCAAAAGAGTACTGAGAATCAATGTATGGATATTAAAATAGAATGGGCCTCGAGCCACTCTTCTTCCTCTGTTTTATTGTTTCATTAAAAGTTCTATCTACCTCCTCTTCCTCTCTATATCTATAAAAGTCATGAGAAAACACATTGTAAGGGTTGTTGGTTGTTTATCGGATATCTGTGAATTGTAAGTTGTTTCTCTTGAGATATAGTTTTGGGTGTAAATTTGTGAGATAGGCCGAGGAAGATGAATTCAGACTAAATATCAAGCTGTTGGAAAATGTTGTATATGAATAGTGTTTCTCTTTAATATGACAAGCACATTTCTTTGGATCCTAATTTAAAGCAGCGGTGATGTGTCCTACCTTTGTCTCAGTTTTCCTTCTGTAACTCATTACATTTCATTTCTCTGGTAAGAATCAGAAATCTGGCTTAGGATATACCCATGCATGGTACCCTAATGCTCCTGCTCTTCTTATCTTTAATGTTTTCTGCTATATGTGCTATCTGAGAACTAATTCAAGATCATTTAACCAGTGTCGTAGCTGTTATTCACTGCTAACTGATGTATGAATTTATGAATTTGTTCTTAGATGTTCTTGTCTGGTTTTAATTGAAATAATTGGGATACTAGGAGTTTAGAATGCTGATTCTGTCTCACTAGGGTCCTTTTCAATCAATTGAACCTTTCTAAGTTCCCTTAAGTTGAATGTCAAAGCATTGAAATTTCAAAGCCTTTCTCTGATCTCAGGCTTCACATTTGTGTTTAAATCTTTAGTGTTTCTTGTTGTCTGAAGAGTTAGCCTTTTTAGGGGTTGTATCATAGGTGTTTAATGGCATGCCCTGTCCTTAGATCTGATTCCTAAGTGGTCACCTTGGAGGTTTCCTTTTCATTCACCTTCATTCCTTATCATTTCATACCACACTATCATCTTTAAAGATCCTCTGTTTTAAATTACTAGCCCAATTGAAAGCCTTGGATACTGAATAGCAAGTAAACCCTTTTATGACTCCATTTCCCAATGGTCTTGAGTGTTCTTTGAATTATCTCCCCTTTGCCTAGAATCCTCTTTGCTCACCCTTTATCTTGTATTGAACCCTTCCTTCATGCGTCCCAACAACCAAGAAAACAAACAAAACAAATCTCGTGCCTTATAACTAGCCTAATACCTTAAACTAGAACCTCAAAGACATATACCTTTGCCTTTATAGAGAGATCCCTCTCTGGACCCAGGAGGGCTAGATACTGAGGTCCCAAAATGGTTTTGATGTTGTATTATCTTTTGGTAGAGCGAAACCTGCCAAAACATAGGAACCCCAACATTATTCATGTGGAAAATTTTGTCATAAAGCTGTAGAATATAGCACGTACCCTAGGAACTAATACAATTCCAGGAGATCCTTCAAATATGAACCTCCCAGTGCTCAACGAAACATCAATAGATTTGAACATTTAAGAAATAATATGGAATGTTAAAAATGTCATAACTTTGGACACATAGCCAGAGACTGTAGACTTTAAAATCCTCCAGAAGAATCTCCGAAGCCATAGAACGAATGAACATGGTAGAAGAAGAAGACTGATAATGGTGCTCTCACTCTCAAGGCTCAAAACAACAAATATGTGTGGTATGTTGATAGCAGTTGCTCAACGCATATGACTGGAGATAGAAGGAAATTTGTATCCCTGAAAGAGAATAAGGATGGAATCGTATTCTTTGGAAATGATGGATCTTCAAATGTTATAGGATCAGGTACCATCACTCTCGAAAGAAAATATGTTATAGCCAAGAATGTTCTATTGGTTGAAAACATGAATCACAATCTGCTCAGTGTTGGACAACTGTGTGATCAAGGACACACAATGCTATTCAACTCCACAAAATGTGAAATCAGGAAAGGTAGGTATGGTGAAATTGTGGCTACAGCAAGTCGAGCTCCAAATAACATATATGTTCTGGATGAAGCAACTAAAGCATGCCTACTAGCTAAAGAAGATGAAAGCTGGTTATGGCACAAACGAATGGGTCACATAAACTTTGACAATCTTGTCAGGATAAGAAAAAAGGAAGCAGTGCGAGAATTGCCGAAAATCTCAAAACCTTCCAACACACTATCTGGGGTTCGCCGGCACGGCAAGCAGACAAAATTCTAATTTAGAATAAAAGAACACTTTGCATCACATCCATTGGAATTGATACATACTGATCTATGTGGTCTTGTGAGAACAAAAGGCTTATATGGAGAATTCTATTTCATGTTAATGATAGATGACTATACCAGGATGACAACCGTCAATTTCCTAAAGAAAAAATCTGAAGCATTTGAGTGTTTTAAGATCTATAAGGAGTTCGTCGAAAATGAAACTAATTTGAAAATAAAGTGTCTAAGATCAGATAATGGCAGAGAGTTCACTTCCAAATTATTTCAGCAATACTATGACAAAAATGGAATAAAAAGAAAATTTTCAACAACATGAACACCTCAGTAAAATGGAGTTGCTGAAAGAAAGAATAAAATAATACAAGAAATGGGTAGAACAATGTTGAAGGAGTCAAAATTGGATGAAAAATTTTGGGTTCAAGAAATTGATATGGCAATCTTCATTATCAACTGAACTCTTCTCAGAAATAATTGCAACAAGACCCCATATGAATTATGGAAAGGAAAACCAGCTAATGTAAAATATTTCAAAATCTTTGGAAGCAAATGTTATATCAAAAGAGAAGATCAAAATTTGGGTAATTTTGAATCATGTGTTGATGAAGGTATCTTTTTTGGTTACTCACGCAAATAAATGCCTATAAATGCTATAATCTAAGACGAAAATAGATAGTAGAGAGCATAAATGTTACATTTGATGAAGGTGGTATTCTAACGAATAATGATGAGGATCTAGAATCTTCGAAACTTGAGACAAAGGCTGAAAAAGACAGAGAAAATTCTAGAGCAAGAAGCAACTATCAACCAGGAAGAAGAAAATAATGATCATCAAGATATACCATAACAACAAAAAGAAGCTCCTCCAAAGAGAAAAAAAGAATGGATTCAAAAGAACCATCCATCAAATCAAATCATTGGTGACATAAATGAAGGTCGACAGCTTCATTCATCACAACAAGCTCACATTGTTTTTCTAGCAACCTTTGAGCCTAGTAGTTTTGAGGAAGCCAGCTAGAATGAACATTGGGTAGCAGCTATAAATGAAGAATTGGATCAAATCGAGAAGAATAACACCTAGGAATTAGTTCCACAACCAAAATATAAAAATGTCATTGGGACAAAATGGGTGTTCAGGAACAAATTGAATGAATATGGACAGGTTACTAGAAACAAAGCAAGATTGGTTTTCAAAGGCTATGCACAAGTGGAAGGAATTTATTTTGACGTAACATTTTCATCAGTTGCCAGAATGGAATCCATCTGAATGTTTCTCACCTATGCATGTTCAAGAAAAATCAAAGTCTACCAAATGGATGTGAAGTCTTTATTTTTGAATGGTGAATTAGAAGAAGTTTACATCGAACAACCTGAAGGTTTTCTACTATCAGAAAAATAAGACTATATTTGCAAGTTAAAGAAGTATCTATATGGTCTCAAGCAGGATCCCAGAGCATGGTATGATCTTCTTGATGGATATCTATGTCAACAAGGGTTTAAGAAAGGTACTATTGATAGCAATCTTTATGTACAAATAGATAAAGATAATTTAACAATCGTTGAGGTATATGTGGATGATATAATATTTGGTAGCAATGATGATCGACTAAGTAAGAAATTTTCTACAAAGATGCAAAGTGAGTTCGAGATGTCTTTACTTGGTGAGTTGACATACTTCTTAGGGCTTCAAATATCTCAGCAAGAGAAAGGAATATTTATATGTCAAGCCAAGTATATCAAGGAAATGCTCAAGAAATTCAAAATGGAATATTTCAATCATGTCCTTACTCTGATGGTAACAGGCTACAAATTGAGCATAGACAACTCATATAAGGATTTGGATCAGTGTTTGTACAAATCTATGATTGGTAGTCTTCTATATGTAACAGCCTCCTGGCCAGATGTTATGAAAGCAATTGGACAAGTAGCAAGATTCCAAGCAGCACCAAAAGAATCACATATTATTGTCGTCAAAAGAATTCTTCGATATCTAAAGGGCACATAAGAATATAGCTTGTGGTATCCCAAGGGTAAAAATCTCATTATTCAAGCCTTTACAGATCCAGATTGGGCAGGAAGTGTTGATGATCGTAAGAGTACTATTGGAGCAGCATTCTATCTAGGTGGTTGTCTCGTATCATGGTTGAGCAAAAAGAAAACCTCAATCTCGTTATCTACAACGGAAGAAAAATATATTGCAGCGGCATCATGTTGTACTCAAGTCCTTTGGATGAAATGAAATTTGCAATATCTTCAAGTATAATTCAATGAGCCTATTCCCATATTCTGTGACAACACTAGTGCCATCAACATCTCCAAGAATCTTGTCATGCATTCAAAAACAAAACAAATTCCTATCAAATATCATTTTGTTAGAGAACAAGTCACTGAAAAGAATATTAAACTTGATTATGTTGGTACAAAATAACAAATCGATGATATCTTCAATAAAACTTTACCTCATGAAGCATTTGAACATATTTGCCATAAGCTTGGGATTCACCAAAGTTGTCATTATATTTTCCTTATTCATAATATAAAGGGGGAGTGGAAGTGTGTATAGCTCTGCAGGATGGTTGTATGTTAGGGGGAGTTACCCTTTGTCATTGATTTCAAAGGGGGAGAGAATGTTGTAGGAAGAGGTGTCATGATCGCATGGGGAGTACTTGTGTTGCCATCAATGCCAAAGGGGGAGATTGTTGATCATCGGTTGTCATTGATGTCAATCCAAGCAACACCAGTGGCTACCCCATATTTCATGGGAATTTTTACCTACCAAATTACTATATTTTGGGTCAAGAATTATTTTTATGGTTTCTACTTGTCGAGATGTTTTAGTTGATATATGGCACGCCACGTAATTCTTCACGATTTGAGAGATATTCATGTTTGAAGTTTGTAACCCCAGTTAGTGGGCTAAAACCCCATAGGGTTGTGCCATGGGTCATTGAAAAGTCAATAATAATCATTTTTAAGCTCCTAAAATCCCTCCCACATTCACTTGTTGAAGCCCCTCTCAACCTAAGCATTTATATAAATTGTGATCCTCATATCCTCCATATGTAGGGATTTCATTATCTGAAACAGGTCATCATGGAATTTTCTCTCTAACCTTTTTTCTACGAAGTTTCAGAAGCTGAAAATTTTATGTGGCGAAGATGAACTCTGGAGGAAGCTCCTATACAAATTTCAGATTAAGGTACACAATATTTTAATAGATATGATTTGTGGAAGTTAGTGTTTTTGCAGGCTCCTGAAATTCATCTCAAAGAAGTGACCTTGGGAAAATAATCATAACTCTCTCTCTGAGTATCGGATTTGAATTTTGTAAAAAGTGGTAGATACCACATGGAATTCAATTTTCTTTGTATCAATTTCAAAGTTGAATGAAGAAATAGTGACACGTGGCATGCCGTAAAAGTTCGCTCTACTGAAATAATCCATAATTAGGGAATTGTGAGAAATTAGGCATAACTCTCCCTTGAAGAATCTAAATTGGGTCAGACCCATGGCATTGGAAAGAAGACTTAGAGGAATACTACAGGGCTGAAAATCACATATTGGGGATCTGAAATAACAGAGATACACTAGATTCAATATCGAGCTCCTAGAAGGAAAGAAAAAGCTAGATCATGTACTGTTCTCAAGGGCTACAAAGGATCAGACTTTCTAAGGTAGCAAAGAAAATCAAGGTGCAGAAGAAGGTAGCATGACAAGAGTAGTAATAAAGGTGCAGAATAGTAGCAATAATTTCATCACATGAAGTCTTCAAGTGGGCAGCACTGCATACGGTCACTATAAAAATATCATTGTATTAAGTCATTGTAAATACATTATTGTAAAAATTGTACTAGTGTCTATCTGCCAAGATTTGAAGAGGCAGTGTCAGGAGGTCTAGGATCATCATTAGGTGGTTGTGTCATAGTTGGGGTTATGGTCTAGTGTGTCTTCTTCTTCTACATCATTCTATATCATTGTAAAGTGGACCAATTTCCTTGGTACGAGAGTACGTTCTCCTTTTATTCTTCTATAGGGTGGTAGAGTGGTGCTAGGCTGGTGCATGAAGTCACCAATAGGTTCAAGCCTATGAAAAATTTAGGGTGGTAGGGTGGTTCTAGGGTGAGTTGTAGCTCATTGGGTGTTGGGGCATATGTTTAATTAATTACTGAAGAATATCGGGCATTGGAGCATCCATCCAGTGGGAGATGGAGAATAATTCTTTTCTAGATTCTAGGAAGTTGGAGGTTTATTTTCAATTGGAGTTGAATATTAAAGAATTATTAGAAAAGCATTAGGTGGTTTTTGTCCTAGAGTGGGTTTCCACCTTAAAAAATGTGTGCATTTGTGTTCCTTTTGTTTACTGCTATAATTGTAAAAACACTGATAATAATTGAAGATTAACTAATGCTCTAATTGAAAGGAATAATGATTCACCCCCCCTCGCAATATTTCCAACAAATATATTGTGAGGCACTCGTTAAGGTGGGAAAAAATGTCATTCCAAATGAAGATAATAAAGGAGATTTCCAAGGGCTAGTCGGCGCATCAGAAAAGGTTCTAGGCAATTACTGCTAGCTAGGTCATACTGATGGAACACCATACTAATGAGTTTCTGGTGAATTTACAAACATATAAGTTGTTGAAAATTCGATTGATTCACTCATGATAGTAGAAATGGGTTGAGAGACTCTTACTGACTGAGTCATGGTTAAATTTCTGAAAGGATTTTGTCGAGGAAAGTTCAAAGTTGAATTAAAACGAGGATTCATGTGCGAAGGAACTTGTATTTGAGTATGAGAGGTAAGAAAATGATGATATTGGTAAATAGGGGTCCCTCTTAAAGGGGCAAGAGATGAAGATCGAGAGTCTTCTTTAGTAATGTCCTTAATACTCAAATGACTCAGTGAAAGTTGTTCTATGTAAGGAACAAAATATATAGGTTTTGGTTGAGACAAAGATAGAGGAAGAGAAGAATAATTCCTTGAAGTATTCAGTTCAGTTATCTGAGGTTCCTTAGGTTGTATAACCCTAGGTTGTAAAGTATATGTATCTAGAAATTCAGTTTCAATGACATTAGGTTCTAATATTTCAAGGGCTTCAGTTTTGAATGTGCCAGATTCACTAAACACCTATCCTTATTTCAGCCGTTGGCTCAGCTTAAACTGTTGAGCCAATTCCATTTTATACTTATCTACTGATAAGCCAAGGTTAAATAATTTGGAAAATATTTATCCTCTAACCTATCAACAGAAATTGAAAAAACTGTCCAATCATGATTAAACTATATGACTAGACAAACATAACTAATGAGTAGTGATATTTGAGCTTCCAACACTTTCAATTTTATTTCTTTTTGGGTTTTTCTTTATTTTTTTTCTTTTTCATTTATTTTTTCGTTTTTTCTCTATTTTTATACCCTCTTTTCTTTCTTTTCCATTTTTTATTTTTATTTGAAATCATTTGAATTTTGAAAATGCTTTCAATAATGAAAACCTTGCAAGAAATATGAAATATCTAGTCACCTTGAGATCCTATAATTTATATGGTACTAACACGATGGTAAACCAACCAAAGTATAGATCTATGATTAGAAGCATGATTTATCTAATTGGGACTAGACTATATATTTGCATACAATTGGAATTGTTGGACGATTCCAAGCTAATCCAAAGGATTCACATCTTCAGGCTGTAAAAAGAATAGTCAAATATCTACAAGGAACTCAAGATTTTGGTCTATGGTATCCAAAGAATGCTAATCTTACTCTTCATTCTTACACATATGCAGACCAATGGTGGTGCATTCTATATGGGGCCTCAATTAGTATCTCGGTTCAACAAGAAACAAAGTTCCATTGCTTTATCTACATCAGAAGAAGAATATGTGGCTACCACATCATGTTGCAGACAACTTCTTTGGATGATGCAAACATTACAAGATATTCAAATAATTTTTTCTCCTCCCATCTCCATCCTATGTGATAATAAAAGTGTCAGCAGTACCTCAAAAAATATTTTTATGCATTCCAAAATCAAGCACATTCCTATCAAGTATCACTTCTTACGAGAACAAGTGCTTGAGAAAAATGTTAAATTGGAGTATGTTCCCTCCAAAGAACAAGTTGCTGATATATTTACTAAACCTCTTCCCAAGAAAGCATTTGAATATCTCAAAGAGAAGATGGGAGTTGTCTCTACCTCTCTTATAAAATCTATTTGATTCCAGAAGATTAAATTCAATACGCAGGTTTCATGATGACAATTCGTGCATGTATGAAAGGTTCACTATATACAACCACATATGGATTTTTCTAACATAAATTATATGGGTGATCTTTCATAACAATATGTGTCATATTTATGGTCCTCAGGTGTTGATGGGTAAACTTTTTTGTTCTGGTATTCATCTTACAGTTCCTTGATATTTATCTACTTAATGAAGATGCTTTGATGAATTGGTTGTTAAAGGCGTTCAGGATCCACAGGTTGAGGGGGAGCATCAGCCTTGCTGATAAGAATGCATTGTTGGTAGAATGTTGGTTACTCAATTATGATTTCTCTTTTGACATTATTTGGTCTTGGTTATAAAATATATTTCTATAATTTAATGTAAGGGTCATGTTGAGACCTATGATGTAAATATTGTCATATTTAGTCATGCATGGACTTGTTCAAATATGTAAACCCACTTGGTTGGGTAGTTGAGTCAAATTCCACTCAGTAGGATCATTGATGTAAGTATGAGTCCTTGGTGATAGGAAATGTCATACTCATTTGTGTTACAGACTCATGTATTCTTTTGAAAATCTGAAGCCTCGACATGTGCTCAAGGGGAGCATTAGTCCGCCCTTTTCTCTTGATGTCAAAGGGGGAGAGTATTTGGTGTTTGAATAATGTTTATATCTTGTATCTACAGGTTGTGATGATCAAACTCCTACATGGTTTCCAACAAGTCCAAAGGGGGAGATTGTTGGCATTATGATTCTTATGATTCCATATGTTGTCCTTGATGGAAAATCACTTGCAAAAGCTGAAGTATATTGCTTCTGAAAAAGCACTCTGGTTTAGCAGAAGGTCTAACAAAATATGGTTATGGGTTAGCAGAAGGTCTAGCATAAGATGTTTAATGTTCATATTTAAGGATCTATACACGAGTTCGTGAAGGAAAATTCGTGTATACACGTAGAAAAGAAGCCATATGCCTTTTTCACTCTAAATTTATGATACTAGGGGTCCTTACCATGGTTTAGCGCACAGTATTGAGTGTTGTGTCGTCTATTTGATTCCCTCCAAGAGTAACATCGACACTTGTGTGGTTTTTTCTCATGGTATTAGGAAAGGCTCAACCTATATAAGGAGAAGAAGATCAAAGTGAAAGGGTGTGCAAGTGTATGAGTTTTGATTGAATACTTCACTCTGAAATATATCTACATGGAATGGGTTTCAGGTTGTTGATAGATTTGAAATAATGATGCACCTATGAATACAATGATGGATCAAGTTATCTATATCTGAAATGCCTATGTATTTGCTTGATCTGAAACTTTCTATAGTCTTGAAAATTTACATATCTATACGTTGTTTCATCATGGTAAAATCACATATAGGTGTGGCTCTGCCTCATCAAAATCGCATATACAGGCGGGTTTGTCTCAGGAAAAGCGTGTATGGAAGTTAGGGTTTTCTGAAGCTTGCTGAAGAGGTTTTCTAATTATTTCTTCTATATGTATATTTTTTGTCAATGAAGTCTTCATGTAGATCTAGGTTGTTTGAATAGTGTATATGCTGCTAGTTGTTTATGTACAAATATTATCAATGACTGGGTGATTAAATATGATGGATGATACTGACTGAATAAGGGTTCTATAAATCTGGAAAAGTATGACTAAACGCTTTAGATTTGTTCTCAGTCTGATTAGATTATTAAAATTCAGTATACATAGATATATACACATATTGGTGTATAGGAAAGCACATATACACGTAGGTTACAGTAAAGCGAAGTAGTGTATGCATTTTTTGTGATGAACGATAAAGGGAGAAATTGATTCTGCATATTAGTTCATAAGTCTGAGTTTATTACTATGTTCTAGTTATAGTGATCTCAATGTTCTGTTTAAATTTTGGGTTATGGCGATTGGTGTTGATCTATAAGTTGAGTTGTGTTAAAACTATTGGATCCAGTGTGAAAATTTATCAAACGTGGTCTGTAGTGGGTTTGAGGGTTGAAACCTTAAGTATGGAAGTAGAAGCTTCCTGCGAGTAGAAGTTGGTGTTCTGTTCAGGGGATTGTATCTCCCTTCTAGTAGTGGTTGGTAAATGAGATTAGGGGGTCAAAGCTCCCTTCTAGTAACAGCTGGATAATGAGAGAATTTTGTAGCCTTCTGCATGTAGATGCCTGCATACTGATATGAGTCTGCATCAATACAACATTGTAAGTAGTTTTCTATATAATAAATATTAAAGACACATACGACAAAAACGGTGGTTTTCTCTTGACTTGGGTTTCCACCTTAAATCGTGGTGTTCATTTGTGATTCTCTTGTGTGATGATTTATTTTATTATTATTGCACATGTCTACTGCTTAACTATATGATGCGCAACTGATGATCTAAGCTAAGTAATATCTCTGAATATCTATCTAATCAGTAAAGTGGTTTGGGTATACACAAGTTTCTTTTAGGATAGGCACGTACATACACTAGTTGGGCTAATCAACGTCGCGTAGAGAAATTAGTAAGAGAAAAGTGAAAGTTTCTCATTCTTGTAAATATTGATTCACCAGATCCCCCCCCCCCCCCCCATCCTCAGTGTTTTTCCCAACATTACTTTCCAGAGAGATTCAGGTAAACCCCTCATACTAAACGATGTCATGCATGTACTAGGTTTGAAAAATAATTTTGTTTTAGTTGTTATGTTGGAGGATTGTATATATCATGTGGTTTTTAGTGAAGGAAAGGCATCCCTTCGTCAGAAAGCCACAGGATATTTGGGTTCGTGTGAAGAACCTCTACAAAATTGATGTAGAATGCTACACAACATTGAGTAGCAAATCCCATGATAGTGAACTGGGATACTGGTGAGTTATGGTATAGGAGGTTGGGTCATCTTCACCATAGTGCTTTGAGGATCATGCAAAAAATTTCTATAGGGCTTCCAAAGGGTACACTTGCACAAAGAGACACATGTAAAGGTTTTACTATGGGGAAGTATACAAAGTCCACCTTTCACGATAAGGAAAGCCGAGAAGTTAAAATCCTTGAGAGAGTTCACTCAGACATGTGTGGACCATTCTCAACAACTTTCATAACAAATAACATGTATTATGTGATTTTTTTTTATGATTTTTCTAGAAAGTGTTGGATTTTCTTCATGCAAAAGAAATATCAAATGTTCTCCAAGTTTCGTGAGTTCAAATCACTGGTAGAGAAATATACAAGGAGGAATGTGAAGGCTCTGAGGAGCGAAAATGGTGGTTAGTATATCTCTAATGAATTCAATAACTTTTGGGCCACAGAAGGAATTCAAAGAGAATTGGTTAAACCTCATAACCCAGTTGTAGAAAGAAAGAACAAAACAATTGTGGGAGAAAAACAAGCTATGTTACATGACCAGGGCCTACCGTTTCATCCATGGTCGAAGGCATGCAACATAGCGGTATTGGTGCAGAAATGTAGTCCTCATCAGATAATTAGAATAAGTACACCAAAGGATGAATTTTCAGGTAAGAAACTAGATGTTTCATATTTTAAAATTTTTTGCTCATCTGTCTATTTCCATGTGACCAAATATTACAGGAATAAGCTACAAACAACAAAAAAAATTAGGATATTTTTGGGGTATAGAGATACTCCCTATAACTATGGGGTGTATTTTCCAGCACACATAATGACAATTGTCAGAAGAGATGTGAAATATTAATGAGGAGAAGGTCATGTGATTGTCACTTGAGAGGGAGATTGACTTGCATGTAGCAAAGGAACTCTTAGTTCCAAGGTATGAACCTCGGGATTTGGAGAAGACACAAGCAGAGGATCAGAGAGTGGAAGAAACCACTCATGTAGGTCCATGCACCAGAAGTGGTAGAAAGTGCATGAGAGAGGCTGACAGATTGATGCTAGATGTGACAAAGAAATTAGGTGCATTGACATCACAATGCAGGCATCGAAGGTCCCTAGAAATATATACTAGATACATGGATCCTATGAGTGAATGAATTTTGATAGAAGCATCCTCTTTCGAGGAAACTGTTGAGATTTTAGGATATTAATTTGGCTAAAATCTCATAGATATGCCAACAATAGGATTTGTTTCATAATTGATGGCATCAAATCCTGAAGAGGAGATATTTTATCCTATTTTTTGTGATAGAATTTATTATTCAGTTTCTTCTCTACATCTATAAGTTGTAAGCCTGTAGAGGAAAAACATATGAGAGAATGAGGTGCGAGGAAGATGAAGTGCAGATGTGAGACATCTGCTGTTGTAACCTCTTGTTGAAGAATAAGAATGCCGATACCTCTGTTTGGTGGATGTAGCCCATATTGGTTGGGTGAACCACGTTAAATATTGTCTTCATCTTATGCTGTGTGTGATTGTTTTTAGTTTGTTTTCCACTATGCTTAATTCTGTCAATTGGTATCAGATCCTGGAAGAATTGACGTGGTATCTTGAAGATAAACCATGGATGTCGTTTGAGCTATGGTAGTTTACATAGGGATCTATTTGATCAGTTCAAGCATCTCCGATTTCGAATTAGTATCAGTGTAAACAATGTTGCAGATCAACATTTACGGTGGAAGAGACTAGCTATGTGAGCGTAGACCACAATTGTTTTGTTCTGCATGGATTGCATATGATTAAGTCAAGAAGCCTTGCTGTGTATGTGGCTTCTACCACAGAGTGGAAGGAAGAGCCATGGGATTGCAATACTGTTGGTTTATTTATTTGTGCTTGCTTAAATCAACTCTGGAACCTTGGAGCATCCCATTTCTCATCTACGTTGAAAATTTCTTTAAGAGTTGAGCGTAGCTCTGTTGAGAAGTGTGAATGCTGGAGGAATTGTTTATGTGAGTTGGTTGTTGTTGATAGCATCCAAACCTTGAAGCCGTGTCATCGTATTTGTTTGATTTGTGAATGTCGTGGACCGTTGAGAGCGTGGACTATTGATTTGTAATGAATGTCGTAGATTGAGTTTGTACATAGTGAAATGCATAGTGCAATGCATAGATTGAGAGTGGAATGCATAGTGCAATGAACACTTATGTGAAGAGAGTGGAAGGGAAAGAATTTTGCTAGAATATTTTCCCCTGGGACATGAGGAATTTCTTTGCACTTGTGTCTTGTTACAGGCAAGAGAAAATTGTGCATCTGGAAATGGCATGGTAAATTGTTGTGCTGATTTTTCCAAAATATTGCCTTCTTTTCTAAGATGAAAGAATAGCTTTGTTATGCTGATTTTTCAAAATATTTTTTTTTAATTGCATGTTTTGAAAAAGGGCATTTTATCAAAATTATTAATTTTGATTAAAATAAAATCTTCGTTTATTAAGATTTGAAATTGGAAATTATTGACACAAGCTTCTAAATATGGAAAAAACTCAAAGTGCTCAATTTGAGATCGAGAATTTTAATGGGAGGAATAACTTCAAAATCTAGAAAGTTAAGATGCATGATTTACTCATACAACAAGGTATGGCGAAGGCACTTTTGGTAGAATCCAAACAACCTTTCGCCATGACAGATGGTGAATGGAGTCACATTGATGACAAAGCACTGAGTGGCATACGATTGTGTTTGGTAGATGATGTTTTTTTTAACATTGTGTCAGAAAAAATAGCTGCTAGTTTATGGACAAAGTTCGAAAATTGTACATGACTAAATCCTTAACCAAAAGGATTCTTATGAAAAGACAGTTGTACAACTTGCTCATGAAGGAAGGTATGAAAATAAATTATCATTTAAATACCTTTAATACTATTTTGGTGCAGTTAGATAGCGTAGAAGTAAAATTTGATTCAGAAGATAAAGCTGTAACTTTATTATGTTCTCTACCTGAGTCATGGGATCATTTTGTTACTTCTATAAGCCTTAGTTCATCAGAAACCCTTGAATTTGATGATGTTGTTGGAGCTATGTTGTTTGAAGAAACAATAAAAAGGTCAAACTTAGAAACCTCTACATCAGAAGAAATGATGGTTAGAGGTCGATCTAAAGAAAAACACTTCAGTCAGAAAAAAAACTCTCGATCAAAATCGAAAGGGAAGAAGAGTAAGCTAAAATGTTGGTTTTGCGGCAAATTGAGACATTTGAAGAAGGACTATTGGAAGAGACAACAAACATCCAAAGGAGACTCTTCAATAGAAAATAAAGAGGAAAACATGACATATACACGTTCAGGTTCGACATCCGGTTCAGGTATAAGTGATGAAGTTCTATCAGTTAATTTTTTAAATCATGATCAACATTGGTTGCTATATTCTGGTGCGTCCAATCACATGTGCATTCATAAAGAGTGGTTTAAATCTTATAAATCAATCAATGATGGAGTAGTTTACATGGGCAATGATGTATCATGTAATGTTGTGGGAATTGGAAGCATCCAGATTACAATGTTTTATCCGACAAATAAAATCTTAACTGATGTAAGACATGTGCCTGAACTTAGAAAAAATCTTATTTCTCTAGGAGTGTTAGACACAAACAGATATAAAAATTTTATTCAAGGTGGAGTAATGAAAATTTACAAAGGAATCCTATTATTAATGAAAGCAAAGAAGGTTGGAAATCTTTTTCAGTTAGAAGAAGAATAGAGTCAGATCATGCTTCTACTGTATCTGAAAATGACAGTGATTCTATTTGACTATGGCATCAATGGTTGGGTCATATGAGTGAAATAGGATTAAAAATATTATCTGATCATAAGTTACTTCCCAGTTTAAAGTCTTTTAAGTTATATTTCTACAAAAATTATATTTATGGGAAACAAAGCAAGCATAAATTTAAAACTGGAAAACATACTAGTAAAGGAATCCTTGATTATATCCATTCTGATGTTTGGGGTCCATCTCCTACAACCTCATATATAGGATCATCATATTTTGTATTTTTTATAGATGATTTCTCTATAAAGTATGGGTCTACATGTTAAAAAGAAAGTTTGATGTATTCATAGTTTTCAAGCAGTTTAGAGCATTAGTAGAAAACATCACTCGAAGAACCATTAAATGTTTAAGAACTGAAAATGGTGGTGAGTTTACTTCAAAGGAATTTGATAATTACTGCAAGGAATTTGGGATCGAAAGACATAGAACTGTTGCTTATACTCCTCAGCAAATGGAGTTGTTGAACGCATGAACAAGACTCTCTTAGAAAGAGAAAGAAGTATGCTGAGTAACGCCAATTTGTAGAAGGAATTATGGACAGAATCAGTATATACAGCTTTCTATTTGATAAATCGATCACCATCAAGTGCAATAGGATGCAAAATTCCTCAAGAGGTATGGAAAGGTCATCCTTGTGATTATTCTAAACTGAAAGTTTTTGGTTGTGATGCATATGCTCTAATTCCGAAACATCAGTGTTCTAAATTAGATCATAAATAAAAAAGATATATCTTTGCTGGATATGGTGATGGGATTAAGGGATATAGGTTGTGGGATCCTACTACTCACAATATCATCATTAATAGAGATGTTAAATTCAATGAATCTTCACTTGATAGTCCAGATGTAGATATTAAATTGAAACAGGAAAATGTACCTAAGTTTCAACATATTCAGTTTGAAACCAGTTCAAATACTGATGATAGTAAAGATGAATAAGTTTCAGATGAATATCATGAAGAAGTTCCTACAGATAATAATCAGCAAATTGTGGAAGAACCAGAAACATCTTTAAGAAGGTCCACAAGAATCAGACATCCTCCTAAAAGGTATGTTGATTATGTTACTTCAGTTGCTTTAACAGGTAATGATGATGAACCTTTATGCTATTAGGAAGCTATATAAGGTTCTAACAGTGATAAGTGGAAAGAAGCTATGAAGGATGAGATGAAGGCATTAGACAAGAATGCCACATGGGACCTGGTAGAACTTCCTAAAGATAGAAAAAATGTAGGATGTAAATGGGTTTTCAAATTGAAAAGGGGTGTTGATGATAAAGGATATAGGTATAAAGCGAGGCTGGTTGTGAAAGGTTTTTTCAGAAAGCAGGAATTGACTTTCATGAGATATTTTCACCAGTTGTTAAAATTGTTTCAATTTGGATTGTCTTAGCATTAGTTTCTTTACTTGATTTAGAACTACAACAACTAGATGCTAAGACTGCATTCTTACATGGAGATTTAGATGAAGAGATTTGTATGGAACAACCTAAAGGTTTTGTTCAAAATTGCAACAAGAAATTTGTATGCAGGCTCAAGAAATCATTGTATGGTCTGAACCAGTCACCGAGACAATGGTACAAGAAATTTGATTCTTTCATGATGAGTCAAAATTATATAAAAAGTGAATATGATCATTGTGTTTACTTTAAGAAATTAAGTAATGGCATATTCATTATCTTAGTGTTATATGTTGATGATATGCTTTTAGCAAGCAAAAGCATAAGTGAGATCAACAGGTTAAAGGCTCAAATGGCTAGGACGTTTGATATGAAATATCTAGGAGAAGAAAGACAGATTTTGGGCATGGAGATTTTGAGAGACAAGAGCAATGGTAAGTTGTGGTTATCACAATAAAAGTATATTGAGAAAATACTCTTAAGGTTTGGTATGAACAATGTGAAGCCTGTTTCAGTCCCTTTAGCTTCCCATTTTAAGCTTTCTTCAAATTTATGTCCTAACACAAATGAAGAAAAGGAATATATGTCTCGAATACCCTATGCTAATGCAGTAGGAAGTTTGATGTATGCGATGGTTTGTACACAACCAGATGGCAGTAGTGAAATGGGTGCTTCGGTATCTGAGAGGCACAAGTGATTATTGTATCACTTATAACAGAAGTAGTGAATTTGTTTACGGATATGTTGATTCCGATTTTGCAGGTGATTTGGATAAGAGAAGGTCAACTTCAGGATATGTCTTTACTCTCGCAGGTGGAGCTATTAGCTGGATGTCAGAGCTACAAAACATTATTGCTTTATCCACTACAAAAGCAGAATACATAGCTGCTTCACATGCTTGCAAAGAAGTGGTTTGGTTGAAAGGTTTGTTTGGTGATTTTGGTAGGTTGCAAGACAACATTAAGTTATTTTGTGATAGTCAAAGTGAAATTCACTTGGTTAAAAATCCAACCTATCATATTAAATCAAAGCATATACCTATAAAGTACCATTTTGTAAGACAGGTTATCACTGAATGGGGAGTCTCTCTTGAAAAAGTGCATACAAAGGAAAATTGTGCAGACATGTTCACGAAACCAGTTTTTTTAGAGAAGCTACGATGGTGTCTGGCTTCTCTTGGCTTGCAGAGAAAAATAAAATAAAACAGGAGCGAGGCATCAGGCTAATTGTTGTCAAGGTGGAGATTGTTGAGATTTTAGGATATTAATTTGGCTAAAATCTCATAGATATGCCAACAATAGGATTTGTTCCATAAATGATGGCATCAAATCCTGAAGAGGAGATATTTTATCCTTTTTTTTTGCGATAGAATTTATTATTTAGTTTCTTCTCTACATCTATAAATTGTAAGCCTGTAGAGGCAAAACATATGAGAGAATGAGGTGTGAGGAATATGAAGTGCAGATGTGAGACATATGCTGTTGTAATCTCCTGTTGAAGAATAAGAATGCCGATACCTCTATTTGGTGGATGTAGCCCAGATTGGTTGGGTGAACCACATTAAATATTTTCTTCATTTTATGCTATGTGCGATTATTTTTAGTTTGTTTTATTCTATGCTTAATTCTGTCAGAAACCATGCAGTAGTTGGTATGGGTTGGTGCCATGGTTGAGGAGTATGATTCCATTATCAGAAATAGTGCATGGGAAGTTGTCCTAACACTAGTGGGGAAGTCATTGATGAGATCCAGGTGGATCTATAAGGTGAAGAAAGAAGCAGATGGGAGTGTGTAGAAACAAAAGGCTATATTTGTCGCAATAGGATTCTCACAGGTAGAGGGGATTGACTATGTGGAGCCTTGTTCACTAGTTTCAAGGTACTCATATATTAGATCCATCCTTTCACTCTCAGTGCATATGGGACGTTTGATACATTAGATGGATATAAAGACAATTTTTCTCAATGGATTTATTGAGGAATAAGTGTACATTGAGAAACCAAAAGGTTTTGAGACCTTAGACAGGGAGTTTCAGGGAGTCAACTCAAGAGAGCACTGTATGGGCTAAAGCAAGCACCTCGTGCTTGGTATACCATGATCGACAGCTATTTCACCAAGTTTGGCTTCACAAAGAGTGAAGCGGATGCGAAACTATATCATATTGAGGTTGATGGCAAGATTTTGATTATTGTACTTTATGTAGATGATCTAATACTAATAGGTGATGAGCAGCTCATAAGTTCTTGCAAAGAGGAACTTATAGGAGAATTTGAGATGAAAAACATGGGGCTCTTGCATTGTTTCCTTGGTTTGGAAATATGGCAAATATATGAGGAGTTATTTTTATCTCAAGGAAAGAATGGGAAGGAAATTCCACATGGATACAAATAAACCCATGGAGATTTATCTTGCAGGAAAATGGAGGAAGGAGGATGTCACTTCAGGTGAGGTAGTGGGTGCTACTATTTATAGGTATCTTGTGGGCTCACTTATGTATTTGGTGAACAAACGACCAGACATATGCTACACAGTTAACTAGCTTATTCAAGCTATGGTTGAGCCAACCAAACTCTTTTGGAAGGTAGGTTAGCATGCCTTGAGATATATCAGGGGCACTAGAGAGTATGGATTATGGTACAAACAAAAAAAGGGAGAGAATCTTCAAGGATTCACCGATGCAGATTTGGCAGGAAATCCATCAGACAAGAAGAGCACATCAGGGGGCATCTTCAGCATAGGATCAACAAAAATTTCTTGGTATAGTAGGAAACAGAGATCAGTTGCACTTAGTTCAGCAGAGACATAGTACATGGAAGCTAGTTAGGTTGCATGTGAGGCCTTGTGGATGAGGAAGATATTTTTTGGTTTGTTCGATCATCAAATGGATTTGATGGTGATACATTGTGATAACCAGAGTTGCATTGAACTCTTGGTTAATCCGATATTCCATGACAGGTCCAAGCATATTGATATATGGTATCACCATCTTAGATATTGTGTTTAGAGGCACATTCTGTTGTTGCAATACATTACCACAAAAGATCGCAATGCAAAAATCTTGACGAAGGCACTGGAAAAAAACGAAATTCGAATACCACTGAGGAAGGATCAAGGTAGCTGATAATCCCTTTTTTGTTAAGAGGGAGTGTTGAAATTAAATAAGAAAATCACCCACATTTTTGAGGAAATTCAGATGCACATTGGTGAGGAATTTATGATGCACATTGGTTAGGAAATTCTGATGCACACTAGTGAGGAATGTGGGGCATCTAATTTCTTTTTCCTTAAACAAATTGGACAATAAATTGTGGTTTCATCTCATAAAAAATTGTATTAGTTAACTAAGTCATGATAACTAAGTTAGCTCAATAAATTTTAGTTCAGCGTCTAAGATGAGTCATGTTGAGGGATTCTAGTATTTTGGGGGTCCAATTGTAGTTGATGCATAAGTAGGTTGCAGGTATGAATCAACTAACTCAATTAATTGAGTTAAAATCAGTATAACTAGTTCTATCTGAGTGATGAGCTAGTGAGAGGTCCAGTGAATTACATTAGATTTAATTCACAATTAGTGATCAATTAGATAACTAATAATTCACTATTAATAACTGTGTTAGTCATCAGTAAATTTTGCTGATATCAAAAGACGACTAAGTAATGATCCTAGATTTCTAAAAACAAAATTTGTGAAATATTGTGAGTTTTAGAAATCTCACTACCTTCATTATCCTAAAGTTAAACTATTTCCACTATCTTTTCCCCTCCCTACCTCCTAAAAATCTACCCCACTGCTACAAAGAAGGACTTCATTATTGGGCCTATTTGCCTCATTTTACTACCTCACCTTCATTCTCATTCATGACTCTCTTCCTCTAAAAAACCCATTTCTTCCCTTACTCAAAACCCTCATAAAACCCCTTCATTCATCATTTTTCCTTTGACATATTAAAAAATGTAAAAATTTCCCTTTTTACATTGTTTAAAACTAATTTTTATCCTATTGGGTCCTTTAATTTGATTATAAAACATTGTTTTTAGGTTAAAAACCTGCTCTTTGATGAAATATCCCTTAATCCCTTTCCTTCTTAGCTCTAGTCCCCTAATATTCATAAAACCATGATCCTCCACTATCCCTAGCCCCCTTGCCTCGTATAAACTATACTTCTGCCCTTTTATTTTTATACACCCCCAAACCTTATATAAAGGTCCTTAAAACCTTTGAAAAATAAAAATCGAACCCACATCCTCACCTACGCCCACTTAAAATCCGCCACCTATCCATCCCGACCCCACTCCTCCAACATACCCATTCCTCAAAAGGGTTAACGAGCTCAAATCTTCCACCGACGGATCATTGCGCTACCCCAGATTGACGGTGGAGAATGACTTCACTCCCCCTCCACTCATTTCTCGTTAACGCCGGGGCGGGGGGAGGTGTTTCGGGGAAAATCACCCTAGAGGTTTGTTGGGTGAAAACCTCCACAGATTAGGGCATGCTATTCAGAAGGACTCACATACAACCATACTTGAATGCAAAAAAATAGATGACAACGATAGCAGAACTCACCCGTAGCCCTACGTTCGATGTAGATCCCGCGGGGTCCAAACCCCCAGCAACCTTTCTTCCTCCTTCAACCTGGAAAACAAGAAAGAACGTGCACGGAAACCTAGTTGTACAGCATATACTTCTCCTGAACGTTAGTGTAATCCATGTGAAATATGATATAAATGATAATAAATGCTTAATAATCAATCTTTTCACATATACAAATAGATACTAACACAGAAGTTCAGGAACAAGATGGTTCTTCATTATTACACACAGCATGTACAGAAGTAAAGAGTGGAGAGATCACCTGAATCCTTCCACGATCTTCGAGTAGACCGTCGTTCGGATCCGTCCCGCCCTTGCCTCACTAAGATACTTTCAAGACTTGTGCACTCAAGATGGCATATAAACGGATGAACATCTCCAAGAAACAAGGGTTTCCTGTATAAATCTGGGAAAGTGCAGGAGGCACGGGGAATCAGACTTGAATTGGGATTCCAACAGAGTATAATGTCTATAAAATTTCTCTCTCCCTTAGGCCATGCACATGAGGGGCTTTTATACTCCCTCAAAGTAGTTTCAATTAGTTGGAAACAGTTGGCCACATGCTGGGATGGTTGAACTACTGGAGTAACCATCAACCCAGCCCGAAAATAGGGAATTTTTATATATTTTTTAATGATTTTAATGGCATATGCGGAAAAGTACATATGGACTCGCGTATACACGCGGAAACATCTGGGCATACCCGCGTATGGGAATTTTAACACTGTTTTTTAGTGAATTTTGTTCAAGTCTGTAGGAATGGGTGCCCAAAGCCATAAAGACTATCATGAATCACATGAGAGTGAAAAATGATGCTATAATAGATGCCCACTAATATATGAGGTCAGAAGGGGTACATGATGGCCGAAATGTATTATGCACATAGAAAGAACTTCACAAGGACAAGAGAGGACTTTACCAGATTTCAGCCTGCCAAAAACCAATGAAAGAAAATAGAGAGTCAACTCATGCTGAGGCGGGCATACCCATGCTCAGTCAAAAATACATCATATGGAAAGTACATAATAGATCCAACATGTATACAAGTATAGATGAACTAAAAGTACATAATGAATCATCTAAGCATGGCCCGGAAGTATAAGTCTGAATCAATGTCCAAGTATCACATATAGAAATCTGATCAATGATGCTGCAACTGGATGTCTGATCATATAAGTAACTGAATCTCCAAGTACCAAATCATAAGGGGTGGAACTCATGGTACAATCACGCAACTCGGGAGCCAACATATAGGATGCTGCTGTGCTAGACTGCAACATATAAGGGTGAACGATATCACTGGCAGAAACTAAATGGACTGTCAAAAGTGAACCGAGAAATGTTGATGCAACCCGAGGTCTTCACCGATCACAATGGCACAGTTCTACACACTGGGAATAAATGAGCTGAAGTCGACCATGTGAGAAATCGTTGGATTACCGGTCAATGATGAATACCATTAACCAATGTGAGACAACCCACCAATAATGAAAATGAGTGTCAAGGTGCCCCAGTACAATCTAACAAGTGCGAATAAATGAGTTGAAGTCGAACACTTGAGATAATCTATCAATCAAGAGGCAATGATGAATCCCCACTTTCGATAGCGAAGAGTCTGCCACTGATGACTGCAAACCCTAAGGTACTCACAAAAATACTCTAGACCTTATTACCAGAGCAATGAGTCGGAGTCGATGGGAAAAGATCTGCTGGAAGGAAGGCATTAAGGCATCCCACATCAGTCTAGCGCGAGTGTAACCCGCAGGCCAAGATTTGGAAGGAATCGGACGAAGTAGAGTGACGGAACCAAACCGAAGTACATTTTCGACATGCACAAGATGAAGCTAGCGCATGGAAGAAACCCTATGAACCAACCAATAATGAAATCTGACATAGAGGCGAGAAATCCACTGATAGGGTCAAATGGAAATCAAGGTACCGCATGAATCCCAAGTGTGATAATGTATGCTGACATCAAACACAGGGGAAACCACTCAATCAAAGACCCATAATGATGATCAAATGCTGAGCACAAGGTCACCTATCAATGATGGAAATAGGGCCAGGGTGCAGCTCTAGGTTTGCTCTCAGAGCAATGTGTCGTAGTTGATAAGAGACAAACCCACCAGCAAGAAGTCAATGGAGACCTTCTCAAACCAGCACGAGCAGAGGACCAAAACATCTGATGTGATAGAACAAGATACTGACAAGACTAGGAAGGTCGACGAAATAATGAGTCAAGAGACACCGCAGAATGGCCGACTCTCGCTAGACTTCCCTTGAACAAAAGCATGACTCGTGATGACCATGGCAGTAAAAAGTGACACTGTATAAGTCTGTTATGCAGGAGGCAAAACAAACTCTCCATATGATTGGAAGAGATAACCAACCGGGGGAGGACTGACAAGTGAAACAAGGTAAAGGCTGAACCTAGGTCAAAACTAAAACCATCCCAAATGTAGGAAAGATATATAAGTGTATATGCTTTGTTCAAGGGCGACAAACTGACACTGTACTGCCATCAAATAACGAAGTTACATCCCGTTCCCGCTCTTTTTGTTATATTTGATTTTTTTGTCTTTTTCATATAATAAGCCTGAAAAAGAATAAAAGAATGCTATGGTACAATGGATAGAACGAGTATCAAGAAACGGATGCACTAGTTCCTGGGATTGGAACGATCCTATGCTCAATGCAAGGTGGCGAAAACTGGGAAGCGATACTCAGAGGAATGTTCCATCCATGGGTATAAGGGTGTCAAGTCACGATAGCTAAGTGCATGCAATGGTTTAACTTGTACAGATAGATAAGGTCAAAATTTGGCTTAAACATTGAGTCCAAATGAAGCCGGCTAAAGGCCAGGATAAACAAGTAGCCAATATGCAATGCAGTAATACAACTCAACAACACCAGGGAGCCTCTAGGGTAATAGCCAGAAGAATGATAGTGAGGAAGAAGAAGAATGAAGCTTCAACACATAAGTCATGGCGAGACTAAAGAGGACTCCCGAGCCTACATAAAACGCAGCATGGGAAACAAGTGATAGCGAGGAACTAACTAGGAAGCCCATGTAAAGGAAGGCTCTACCACCAAGTCATGATTAAATAATCGACGAGTGAAATGGGTGTAATACTCATGACTTGATGGGATCGACCCTATGGCAAGTGATCAGAATGGAGGCTAGTATGAAAAATGCAATGGAAAGTGGATTCCCTAACCTATATGCCAGTGAAGATCATATACCTGCCATGATGGGTCAGCAGTCATGGATCAAAAACCGGGAAAAATCTCAAATTCGTCAAAATGTAGCTGAAAACATACCAATTTGGGCACTTCCAAGCATCCGGGTTATGCAGCTTAAGATAGATTGAAAAAATAAGGATAACAAATTTTTGCGAAAATTTTCAACTTTTTGGGCATAAATAGACAAATTACCTCATATTTGGTTCATTATTACATTGCTGATTTGGAAAAAAGTGCTTTGGAGAAAAAAAACTTCTTTCGTCAAAACAGGAGCAACCGACCATCAAATTCCACCGAATTTCTCAAGTAAGCTCATCAACCATCCTTGCTATTCATTTTTTCTGTTCATAAATTAAAATTTAGGAATTTTCACCATAGAATCCTTTGCTAAAAAACATGAGTTTGCGCATACGCGGGTTCGTAATGACCAAGTCGCGTATACACGCGACTGTGCACAAATAAAGTCGCGTATGCGCAACCCCAAATGAAAAATGCGTAGCTAATGAAGGAATTATTGAAATTTTGCAGGATGACCATATCATGGAGAGAGCGTGAACACAGTGCAATAGACAATGAAGTCATGCAGGACCAAGTATCACTGAATATTCTTCGGAATTGCGGATTGCTCAAGTTTTTTAAAATGCCAAATATGAAGAGTAATGTCCGGTTGCTCGAAATGCTTGTGAACTATTGGGAACCAGAAGAAGACTGTTTCATTATAGATCAGATTCCCATATGCATCGAAGTGGAAGATATATATTTTATTACTGGACTCTCCCAGAGGGGGAAGCCAGTAGACTTGCACGGTAAGCCTTTCGGAGGGCTAACCGTGGAAGATTACATCCACGTGTACTGCGTAGAGGGTTCCTAGAAAGTTGGAACTAAAATTTCTATCAAAGATCTACGAGACTTGCACATAAAAATCCTCCTTTTTACCATTGGGAGAGTAGTAGGATCAGATTCTCTACACCAGGCATCCAGGACGCAAATGAGTATAGCAGTGGAATGGTTAACTCATGTATATTATTGGTGCACGACTCTACTGATGAACATGAAGCAACAATTGAATTCTATCCGAAAAGAAAAGACAAAACATTTTGGATACGGTACAATTTTGATGACATTCTTCTTCGAGAAGATTCCAACGCTGAGACCCAGAGTGATCTCTACCATCAGCAGCCCGAGAGACCCAAGAATTGCCTGCTGGGCAGACATGATGAAGAGATTGGGGGGAAGTGAAGTTCCCCGGACCACTTGGGATGATGAGTTCTTCCAATGGTGGAGAGAACAAATCATCATTGTGGATGATTGTCCCTATGCCAGGATGGACTTTCGTGGCGATCCAGATCTTGTCCTTCCACTAGGCGCGGCATGGGGTACAGTCGGTAAGTTTGCAATTTTTGAGTTATATAATTTTTTGGATTTTTTCAATATGTATGAAAAAATGTGAAAAACAAACATGTTTTTTGATTGGATTCAAAATGACTTACAATTTTATAATGATCGTGATACAGATATTGGACCAGTTCAACCTGAGGGATTCCCACGACATAAGCGTCGCAGGGGCAAAGCGGATATAGTAGATTCAGACAGAACCCTCCAGGCTATACAGAGGAACTTGGAGGGGTTAACCTGCCAAGTACCTATGGCTGCAGTGGAAGATCTTCCTGAAGCCATCCAGAGACGGGTGGTAGGAGTGCCCCGAGACTTGGTACGATTATTCTGCCGAGTTACCACCACGGTCGTGTTCTATAGGAACACAACTTCTGGGTAGGGACCTCAGGAGTAGATAGATATGATGTATCAGATGACTGTATATTTTTTGAGATGATCGGGGGCATAAGCCCAATTTTTTGGATCCAAATTTTGTATAGTTTTTTGAACACTCTGATGATATATATACAACGATGTTTGATGTGATGTGACAAATGTATCAAAATGTATGATGTTTTTGATGATTAAATTTTATTGTATGGAATGATTAATGTTCCAATCAATTTCTTGATTAGCTAATGAGTCTGCTAGCCAATTTTCAGCTCGAGGAATATGAATGAAAGTTAAAAAATGAAATGATATTTGTAACAAACGTACCCTCAAGAACAACCAGAGTAAAAATGGATCTCGAACCCGATAAGTAGCTGAGAGTCCAAGAAAATTACCAACGAATCAACACCCAAAGATATTGCCTCCGAGAGTAGATAAACAACTGCAATGTATTCTGCTATGTTATTGGAAGCAGGGCCAATGCAGACCCCTCTTGATACTAACAGCTAACCGGATGGATAATGAAGCACCCAAGTCGCGGAAGCTAAGTTCCGGGTGTGTCTCTTAGCACCATCGGCGAAACCAAAATGACTCATGACATCCGACACAACCTGCCAAAGCAGATCAAAAACATCACCATCCCATCAAAGATCGAAAAACCGGATATGTACAAAGCAAAACTACTATATACAAAAGCAACATGCCAGGCCGAAGCCTAGGCATAATACTTCTTCAAATAGAGCCCATTTCTAGGCTCCGGCAACTCGTTCCCTTCAAAATCAACCAAGGTATATGCTCCTTTCTTAAGGAATTTTTTAACGATAAAGGGGCCATACCACATAGACTTAAACTTTCCTGCCCCCAGGGCATCTTTTTCTTGGGCATAGACCAAAACAAGGTCACCTTCGAAAAAACCCTAGGGTTTTGACTACCTTGCTCGTCTTGAACACTCGGTTTTTATGCTCTTCATTCTGGCCGGCGGCATCTAGACATTGCTCATCAATGGTTGAGATGAAGAATGCGTTCTTGAGGAACCAGGAGGGTATCGGGAAGAAGTTCAACATTAACTTAAGAGAAGGAATCTCGCATTCAATGGGAAATACGGATTCCAACCCATGCACTAGCTAAAACGGAGTAAAGCCAGTTGCAGTTTTCACTGACGTCCTGTATGCCCAAAGTGCAGGATATAGCATAATATGCCAATTGGATCTAGCCTTATCAATTGTCCTTTGGAGAATTGTCTTCAAGGATTTATTCACAGCTTCCACTTGCCCATTGGCTTGAGGATAATATGGAGATGAATGCTCCTGCCGGAAACTTAATTTTAGAGCCAACTCAGCCATCATGCTATTCTGAAAATGACTGCCATGATCAGTGACAATCTCTCTAGGAATACCAAAACGAGCAATAACCTGGTTGAAAAGAAAAAGAGCTATAGTCTCATCATCATTCCCAAAAGTAGGCATAGCCTCGACCCACTTCGTAAAGTAGTCTACTGCTACAATAATGTACTTGTGACCTTTAGCCGAAGGTGGGTTACAAGTAGTATAATCAATACCCCACTTTGTAAAGGGACCGACAGTAATGACTGGAAAAAGCGGAGCTGGATGAGCGCGCATTTTTCGAGTATAAACTTGACACGGATGAAACTTTTTGACCGACTCCATACAATCCTTGAAAATCGAAGGCCAAAAGTACCAAGCACGCAAGATCTTTTGGGCTGTAGCAAGCCCAGATAAATGACCACCACAAGCTCCATTGTGGCAATCATTCAGCACAACCTCAGCTTCTTCGAGAGTTAAGCAACGTCTCAGGATTGAATCAACCCCTCGACAGTATAAATCACCACCAATGATCAAGTAATTCTTAGCCAAGTGACGCAACTTACGACGCTCATCTTTAGAAAAAGTAGAGGGAAACTTCACAGTCTGGAGATACACAATTATATCCCCATACCAAGGATCCTGTGGAGAGATAAGAAACAAATGTTCATCCAGGAAGGATTCATCATAATTCATTTCTTCCCCACAGGGAAACTCGGAGATCAATTCCGCGAAAACCAATGATTTCTTGGACTTGGAAGACATAAACTCAAGATCAAATTCCTGCAAAATCACAATCCATCTATTGTATTTGCCCCCAATCACTCACCTACTGAGGACAAACTGAAATGGACTGGCTACTGCCAAAACATAAGTTTTTCGTAGAATAATATAATGTTGGAGTCGCTGCACAGCGTGAACAGCTGCCAAAGCTAACTTTTCTATCGGAGTGTACCGGAGTTCAGTCCTACCAAGCCTCGACTAAGATAGTAAATAACATGCTCTGCAAGAGCATCATCTTCCTGAACCAGGACCATACCAATGGTAGATTCTTCTGATGCCAGATACAAAAGGAAATCCATGCTATAATTAGGTGGACTCAATAAAGGAGCAGAGGTCAATGCTTTTTTCAAAGCATCGAATGAGCGTTGAGCAAAGTCATCCCAAAGAAATGGAACTCCCTTCTTCAACAATCTCATAAATCCCTTGGTAACTTCAGCATAATTTACGATAAATCTCTAAAGAAAATTAGACTTTCCTTGTAGACTTTGAAGTTGACGAATAGAGGACGGGGGAGGCAACCGAAGTATTGCCTCAACCTTGAAGGGATCTACCCTAATCCCTTCCCTAGACACAATGAATCCCAATAACCGACCGGATTTAACTGTGAAAACGCACTTGTTCGGATTCAACCTAATCTTATAGAAATGACATCGTTCAAATATTTGACGGAGGTGAGCAGGATGATCCATCCTCTTTCGAGAATGAGCAGCTAAATCATCCAAATACGCCTCGATAATATTTTTGATGTTGTGGAAGGCATATGACATGGCCCGCTGAAACGTAGCCCCAACATTTTTAAGACCAAAAGGCATCTTCTTGTATGCAAAAGTACCCCAGGGACAAATAAAGGCAGTCTTATGCTGATCTTCAGGACGGATAGTAATCTGATTATATCCAGAGAAACCGTCCATGAAGGAGAAAATCTCATTACCGACACACTCGTCAATGATCTGATCGATAAATGGTGTGGGGTAATTATCTTTAGGACATGCTTTATTTAGGTCTCTGAAATCGATGCAAACTCGAATCGTTCCTTGCTTTTTATCTACGGGAACAGGATTTGAAACCCATTCAGTCAAAGGAATAGGGAAAATGAATCCCGCCTTAAGCAGCTTCTCCACCTCAGCTTTGATAGCTGCTGCCTTCCTAGGATTGACCGGACAAAGTTTTTGCCTCACAGGCTTAGCGTTTTCGTAAGTCTTGATCTCATGCTGGACAATAGATGGATCTATACCAGGAATTTCCTCATAAGACCAAGCGAATACATCCCTATACTCTTTAAAGAGCTCGGTGTAAATCTGAATCTCTTCACGGGAACATTCAGCTCCGATGAATACATTCTCAATAATATTGGGATCCCTGGAAATGTTCACCGGGATAGTAGGAGAAATCACAGCCATGTTCCCTTCAGCATAAACCTGTGTTGGTGCTAAAGGGTTCGGTGGACTGGATGTTTCATCTCAGGGAGACAGGATTTGAAAAATTTAAGTCAACTTCGCTCAAATCATGTAAAAAGTAAGACCGATGATGCAAGAACCAAGGTTCATCTATACCAGTCATAGCTTCCCAGAATATTCTTCAGATGGGAAGAGTGGTCAAAAGGCAATCCAGGCGTAAGAGGAGAAAACTATGCCAAGTTTGAGCTATATCTCATCCACTTCTTCTGTGAGAGAGAGGAGTTTGATGATTCTATAGAGTCAACAATAGACTGATAAGCAATCTCAGCTGCAGATATTGGAAATGCCATTCCACCCACTTGACCTTCCGCTAATGTGGCAGTAGGGGAAGGTAAGGTCCAAGGGTCCAAAAAATAATGAGTTCTGAAGAACTCTCTTCGAAGAGGAGCCTTGGAGGATGAAATTGCATTTATATGAACCGTAGGAGGAGGAATATCGAAAGTACCCATCAACGAAGAATACATTCCAACCCCTAAATTCTCAACAGGCACCTTAGTATTATCCAACTTTGGAACAGATGAGTCAGTAGATGCATTCGGGTCTACAGGAGGACAGTCCAGTTGGTCCACTGTAACAATCCTCCCTTCGTGAGGGAAACAAATAATCCAAAATAATGAGGATGCAATGGCATCCATCTCATAAATCCAGTTTCTCCCCAACAGAAGGTTGTAGTCCAAGCTTGTATCAACTACCTCAACCTCTATATTCACAGTTTTTCCCCCAACACAGATAGGAAAAGCTGGGACAATACCATGAGGTCTGTGAGAATGACCATCAAACGCAGTCAGAAGAGTTGTAGATGGAACAACTTTGGGAGATCCAATCGTCTTCCAACATGTGAGAGACATAATGCATGTGGAAGCACCCTCATCAACAACCGTCTGAAAGATATTGCACTTCTGGTACGATGATTTAATATGAAAAGCCATATGATGGGGGAGTCTCTTCTTAAAATTAGTCATATCAAATGTAATCAGAAGAGAATTTTTCGGATCAATAGCCCCAATGGCAGTGAGCAAAGCACTGCGCTGAGCCGGACAGGACAGGAGCACCTCTAAAGCCAACATGGCACAAGGACTCTCCGCCAGATCTTCCACAATAGAGTAGTTTTGGGCAGCCCTAGCATTTGGATTAATCATCGAACGCTTGGTAGATGCTTTGGGCATCTGAGGCATAGGCTCAACAGTAGGCCTTGTAATGTGAAGCAGCTCAGTAGCATCAGGAGTATCCTTAGCTTTCGAAGACTCTTCTCCACCATAATCACGGGATCTCGTAGCGACATCCACGTGACCACTCATCATGAATATGTTTGATGAAATTTCCCCTTCCTGGGTGCCCCCAGAGGAAGCCCCAAGATTTTGATTCGCGCCAACAACTAGTTGTTTCCCTTGGGGAAAAGGGTTTGTTAACACATTCTGGGAACTGGAAGAACCCTGTTGAGCTAACAAACGCTGCGCATCCTGAATTTTAGGGAAAAGGTGCGTAAGATGGTCTCTAGCACACAGCTTGCATGGAAACTTCACTTTATTTTTATCCTTTTGACCCTCACCAACATGCTCGTTGGTTTTATTCGCATTAGCCTTCCCATTCTTGCCCTTTTTATTATTATTTCGTCCCTTCTTGTTCCCTTCGGATTGTTGATTTCCTTTGGGATAAGAAGTTTGGATAGCATTTATCGACAAAGTTTGGGAAGGCGATGACTTAGCAGGCACAGCCTGACCAGAAGGAGCAGATTGCAAAGACAACCGCTGCAATTGAGTAAGCAGGCTGGCTGCACCACTATTGATCGACCCAATAAGTCCATCACCATGAGGACCAGGCTTAGTTTTGGATAAATCTAATTTGGACCGAGGAGCATTGGGAAAATATTTATGAAGGACCCCAGACTGAGAATATATCAATTCAAGCTATCGGGCCCTAAAAATGGCCTGCTCCTCAGAAAATACCCCAGACAGGGATACATCTTTAGAAATATCTGACTGTAGAGATTTCAGAAACCATTCCAAAAGGAATTCTCCTGGAATATGAGATTTAATAATCCTCTTCCTTCTCTGCCATTCCTGAATGTGGTCAGAAATGTGGGTTGCGTCGTCCTGTTTAAAATTAGCCAGGAGTTCAGTCCCGGCATCATAACGGACAGGCAACTGGAAATGGTTTAGAAATGTAACAGCCAGTTCTCTGAATGTAGCAAAACTGCCCCCAGTTAGCTCAATATACCATTTGGCAGCGTTTCCAATTAGGGTGCGTTGAAACAATCTCAACCTAATCGAATCGTCAATCAGGGAGTTCGAAGAACACCATAAATGGAAGGTGGTGATGTGGTCAGCCGGATCTTCTCCATTCTTGCCTTCAAACTTTGGAATGTCTGAAGGAAGTTTGGTGGGAACCGGAGGCCACCCCGGACTATAACGGATCGGATCATTAGTCAATTTCGACAGATTTGGCAAGTTTAACGTTGCCAGAAAAGGTAAACGAGGCGAAGGCTGAGGATTCCATCCTTGATAGGATGAATTCCCAACATTCTGAAAATAATACCCTGGGTTTGATGAGGCACCAGGTTTCCAGAAAGAACTTGTAGAAAAAGGAGAAGAACCTCCTCCCAACGTAGAGTTACCAAAGACCGGACTAGTTCCCCCCACTGAAGTATGATATGAAGAGGAAAGCCCCTAATAGGGGTTCCAAGCATTTGAAAGAGGGGAAAAGGTCTGATAAGCACTTGACGAAGGGAAAGAAGCATTCCCTTGGTGACCAGCGTAAAACTGATTCCCTGCCCCCGCTGTAGTGAATATAGGGTTCCAACCTGTAAAAGTAGTCGAATTTTGACCTCCAGAACAAGGGTTGAAACTCTGAGTCTAGGAAGTAAACAGAAAGGACCCTAAAGAAGGATTCGAACTAGGAATGTGCCCAGTTCCAAAGGGGAACCCTTGAAAAGAAGTTGATCGACTAGCCATGGAAGACATGGGTGTAGATGCAGCTGCAACAGCGGAAAAGGAAAAAGAAGGAATCCCACTAGTGGGCATCCCAAAACAGAAGGGACCAGAGTGGGAAGCATGTGCTTGGGTGAAACCAGAGCCAAACACAGCAGCACTAGAAGCAATCGAAGATATAGCAATAGTGCCCCCTCCTTCAACAGAAGCAGGAGTCTGAATGCCTGCAGCACTCACACCAGAAGCCGCGTTCCCAGTCGTGGCCATCGAAAGGTATGTATAATACGGAGGATATTCTGGTCTCTCTGACTCAGGTCCGATGTATTCAACAAAGAACGAATAATCAGGAGGAAGAGGAGATGGAAGTGACACAGAGGGTTCAAGTACTTCCTCTATTTGAACTTCTTCTTCCTGCGGAAATAAAACTCACGAGGTGAGTGGAGCACTCCTCTCGGAACCAACACCAGAATCAGCTACGAAACCTTCAGACCCTTGTGGAGGATCTCTCTCCACCGCGTCAGATGCCATAGGGTGATACTCACCTGCTAAACTACTCCTACACCTTCTTGAAGAAGGCTCTGAACTCTCGGGAGATAACCCCCGGATTCTCCTCGATCGACGAGGCGCTTGATCAGCCACTTTAACAAATTTTAATTAGACTCAAAAAATATAAAGCTAAGCAAGCTAGGAGCAAAGAGCACTCACTACAAAAAATAATCCCTGAGATACAATCAAGCAAACAGCGTTTAGGTATTTCCACTCCGGGTGATTAGGACCGGACACCAAAATACAAGAAAGCGAAATATAGGACCTCTCGAAAGTAGTCTGGGATAATTACAGCCCAGGCCTACTAGCGAAGGTAATAGAAACAATTACGCCGACCTCCTAACGATAGCCTTTGCTAGCACAAGTACCCAAGCTTCGCAAGGGCACCCCCCAGAAGTACTGTTGAAAGTGATATGATGTCTGCCTCAGGTACCACAGGTATTCCCCCCCGCAGTCACCTATGTGGAACCTAGGAGTGGCAACTATGGGCACCAATCCGTGTCAGAGTCCGGGCGGAACAGTCTTGAGGTCAGATTCAACAAATCAGAGAGGGGTATCTCTCTTCTCAGCCTTCACTTCCCCTCGCGCTTGACTCTCTAGAGGAGAGCTTTCCCGGTCCACCTAATAGAGTTGGATTTCGCTCAATTAATCAACTTCTATGTTTTGTTTGAGCGGCCTTGGAGAGTTAACTCTCCACTCACCTAATCCAAGGCCCTACAACCTAAATTATATCACTTATTTTAATTGGCTGTTATGTTAAGTCAAAGGGATACGGAAATGAAACTTGTGGTGTTTTGACGCAGAAAAGAAATTAATAAAAACCAAACTACATGAAAATGCAGTAATTGTCTTTCGATGAAAAGCAACTTATACATAGGTTCTATGAGACTAAAAAATTTTATTTTTCTTTTCAGATAACAAAATTCACACTCACAAAAACTATGAAAATGACTAAATGCTTAAGTGCACCTGATGCAAATCACTAAGAGCATGCAAATTCTAAGATGCAAAATCTACTAAAGTAGAGAGAAATTTCCCAAAGATCCTTCAGTTTTATCTCTTTTTGGTTGTCTAGAAAGCTAGTTCCCAAAATCATAAACTCTTAATATAAAGACACCAAAAACGCTTGAAACAAGAGGAAGAAACCAATGACAATTCCTTATCAAAATCAAGTCAAAAATAAAAGGCAAGAAACCTCAACAAAGCTTCAAAAGATATAATAAAACGAAAACAAAAGCAAATGCCAAAACAAATTTTTTTTTTTGAGCTTTTGAATTTTATAAAGAGGAGAGCTCGAAAAGACCAAGAAAAGTATCAAATCCCAAGCCAAACAACTCTGAATCTAAAGCAAAAACTTCAAAAATGCTCCAAATCTTATAGGGCTAGCTAGTAGCAAGATTTATATGAGCACAAGAAGACAAGAAACTCAATTACTCAGCCTAGAAGAATAGTACAACCTTGTAGCAAACAAAAACTTCAAAGAACCAAGAAAGACTCTTCAAAAATTGCAACAAGACCTAGTCAACTAAACTCAAGAAAACCAACCAAGAAATGGGAAAAAATCGAAGTGCAAAGCAAGACACAAAGGTAGGAAAGAGTAAATGAGCAGAGGCTCTCTATTCTGATAAAGCAGAACATCCAAGAATCCCCAGGAAGAGATCTTGGTACTCGACCCAGAAATGCAAGCACAAGAAACAAGATTTGCCAAATAAGCTAGTTTTCAACCAAACAAGAGAGAGAAAAGATGCAATACCACTTTCAACACAATCCAGAGGATACAAAGACACTGCAAGAACAGGTCTCCACAGGCAGACAGGACTAAAAAGCCAAGAAACCTAAAATTTCAAAATTGACCCAGAAATACGCGACTTTACAGTTTTGAAACAAGCGTGCATACATGACTGTGTTAAAGGAAACCCGTGTATACGCGGCTCCCTTTAACAAAAACTGCGTGTATACGCGTCTGTGTGCAGACAAACCCGCGTATGAAAAGGTAAATAATGAAAATTAAAAAAGATAAAGCCTGGATAAGGAACCAGGACTTCAGTCTGACTGAGAAAGAGTTAACTGGACTGGAAATAAAAGTTAAAACTGTTGGAAACCTATCAAACAGCTAAAACCACCCAACAGGGGAATCACAAAAATGCGGTCCCCAGCGGAGTCGCCAGTTCTGTTTCGGGGAAAAACACCCTAGAGGTTTTTTGGGTCAAAACCTCCACAGAGTAGGGCATGCTATTCAGAAGGACTCACACACAACCATACTTGAATGCAAAAAACTAGATAACAACGATAGCAGAACTCACCCGTAGTCCTACGTTCGATGTAGATCCCGCGGGGTCCAAACCCCCAGCAACCCTTCTTCCTCCTTCAACCTGGAAAACAAGAAAGAACATGCATGGAAACCTAGTTTTACAGCATATATTTCTCCTAAACGTTAGTATAATCCATGTGAAATATGATATAAATGATAATAAATGCTTAATAATCAATATTTTCACATATACAAATAGATACTAACACAGAAGTTCAGGAACAAGATGGTTCTTCATTATTACGAACATTATGTACAGAAGTAAAGAGTGGATAGATCACCTGAATCCTTCCACGATCTTCGAGCAGACCGTCGTCCGGATCCGTCCCGCCCTTGCCTCACTAAGATACTTTCAAGACTTGTGCACTCAAGATGGCATATAAACAGATGAACATCTCCAGGAAACAAGGGTTTCCTGTATAAATCTGGGAAAGTGCAGGAGGCACGGGGAATCAGACTTGAATTGGGATTCCAATAGTGTATAATGTCTATAAAATTTCTCTCTCCCTTAGGCCATGCACATGAGGGGCTTTTATACTCCCTCAAAGTAGTTTCAATCAGTTGGAAACAGTTGGCCACATGCTGGGGTGGTTGAACTACTGGAGTAACCATCAACCCAGCCCGAAAATAGGGAATTTATATATATATTTTTAATGATTTTAATGGCATACGCGGAAAAGTACATATGGACTCGCGTATACACGCGGAAAAGTCTGGGCATACCCACATATGGGAATTTTAACACTGTTTTTTAGTGAATTTTGTTCAAGTCTGTAGGGATGGGTGCCCAAAGCCATAAAGACAATCATGAATCACATGAGAGTGAAAAATGATGCTATAACCGGGGGGGGGAGTCTGACATTGATGGCTGCCCATCCAAAGTTCGACCCCCCCGCCTAAAACTAGAAACCACCATGGACCCTCGGCAAATTCAACAAGTGTTTTTTCTTAAAACCGCCTTCCCGCTTGCGCAAAACCACCCTCCCCTCTTCATGCCAAAAATCCTCTACCTCCATTCAAATGTTCCAGAGCCCTGCGGATCTGCGATGAGGCCTCAAACCACCATTTTTCGTCACTGCAAATGCTCCAAAAGCCCAATAAACCGTAGATAAGCGCAGAAAGCTACAAACATAAGATTTAAGATTAATTTTTGTTTTTATTGTGCAGGTTTAAAAGAAGGAAGGCGGGAGATGTGTTCAAAAGGTCCTAAAAAATTCAAAACATGTCTCTGGGTGATGATATCGGGATTTATATTGTTTCAAAGGGACTAGAGGCCGAAGTTTAAACTCCAGCACCAATGAAACATGATCATTGGAGATCATAAAACCCTACAGCACTATTAGAATGCCTCCCTGCACATAAAAAACACTATCACGAACAGAAACACAGTGAAGAAAAAGACAGTCAAGGGACAGTTGCAAAACAGTGGAGGTTAGAATGCTAATCACAGTTCAAAAAAAATCACGATGGCTAGCCAACAAAGCAGAAATTAAAGTGATTAAGCCAATAAAGTAGAGATTTAAAGGAAGTAAAGGTCGAAGGTTAAAAAATGAAATCAAAAGTCCAAAGGGATAATCAAAGGATCAATGAACAAAACAGAGTTTTAAGGCTAAGAAAAAAGGTAGATCTGCACCTAAACAGATTCAAATGACTAAGCCTGCAGCAGTTACTCCTCTCAAAAGATATTTTTGGCCACCTAGTGCTTTATTTTCTTCAATAAAGCATTAGGAAGTTATTGAGCTAAGTCAGAGATATTTATATCTACCAAAAATTTATTGTAAAAGTTATGGATAGGCCTTAAAGTCAAGCATTTCACCTATTTTTCCTTAGGAGTTAAGGTAGAAGTTATTATTCAAAGAAATATCTGTAGATATTCCTGCCTTGAGCCTTGCATAGTCTTCAAGGTTAAGAATTCATTAACTATGTAATAAACGACACTCAAACCCTAGCCTAGCCTCACCTCCTCATTTACAACATAAATACTAAATTTTCACTCATTATCTTGTTGGCATTTGATGACTCTTTGAAGTAATACATAGTCTCTTGGAAGTTGAAAATAAATTGATGTCTTGTAACTTATGGATGCCTTGATTTGTTTGTTGGTGGAGGAGGCTAGATCACAGGATCCCTGAGCTTGGTTGTTGGTGAAGTACTTCTAATCTTTTATTGTTATTTCCTATTTCATTATGTTTCCATCTTTTTATATTGCAGTAGAATAAAGGGTTTAGACTAAGAAATGTCTTTTGAAAGCACCTTACTTCTATTTTTTCTTCACTGCCTTAATTTTTTCTTCTTCTAGGACATTTTAGAGAATTATTAATATCTCTCTAGACCACCTAAACTTGTTTATTTCATGAATAGTTTAATATAGTTGGTATCAAGTGTTAGCCACCTATAAAATTTGTCATATCAAATGGTGGCTAGATCATGTTTTAAGCCTTGAAGAAAAATTTTTATTTCCAAATTGTTAGTTCTTGAAGTCTTGTGAAGATATCTTATCCTTTGATTAATCTTCACCGTTGTTTCCCTCTTAAAATCTGAAAAAACTGTTGTTTTCCTAAAGAAAAAGACTTCTATAAACCCATTTTTCCCTTTCATTTTACCTCTCTTTTCATTCATTATTAACCTTCATTTTTATCCCTTTTTTCCTCATAAAATTCCTCTATTTTTCCTCATTTTCCTTCTTCCCTTCATAAAAACCCTTTTGATAAGGTTTAAAACTCCTTTTTTACCTTATCGGAAGCTTTCAAAATCCTTTGAAATACTTGAAAAAACATAAAAAAACAACCTTCTTGTGCTATAGGCCTTAAGCTCTTTTTGCCCTAGCACCCAGCCCCTTTATTTCCACATAAAACTGGCATTAAAAACCAAGAGTTGGGCTCGATCGCGCAATCGCAATCGGATGTTCCATTTTGTTTTGCTACCTCTCACTTTCAAAAATCCCCGATTGAGATTGGCTCCTCTTCTTTATAACCCTCGATCTCTTCATCTTTTCATATAACCAAAAAGCCCCACAACCTGGTGCTAAAGGACTAAAAGCCTTTCCAAAACCTTTTTCCCTTCGTATTTCATAAAAAAATTACTTTTTATTAAGTCCCGATGGTTCATTGGTTGAGCGAATGCCAATAGTTGATCTAAAACCGATAAACGGTCTTTGGGATCTTACATCAGAGTTTTTCATTAGATGCATTTAAATAGTTTATTTCCCCCCATCCGATTGGCCACCTTGTGATGTTTTCCCAGCCATAGATCTTCCCCGCCAGACCCAGATCCAATGACACACATTTCTCTTTTCCAAAGCCCATCCCTCCGCCTTTTGACCTCCGCAGTTAAATCTCTGTCGTCGATCTGGTTCTAAGATCAACGGTCCTTGTTCAATCGCATCGCGAAAACCATTGTGCCTTTCCTCTCTCCCCTGTCGATTGGCGATTCCGCAATTGGATCTGGGTTGTTCATTTCACTCATCCAAAGGTCCAAATCAATCCTCACTTCCCTTTGTTATTTCTCAAATCCTGACAGTGTAACCTCTTCGGCAAAAATCCACCATTGATCTCTGCATATTAATGGCCCACGTTACTCCTGATCTCCACTCGACCCCCTGCCTTGTATTCTTTTTGTTTCCCGAAATTAAATCTGGACCATCCATTCTTCTAATCCAACTATCCAGATTAAACCTGATAGGCCCAACTCCTTTGGGACCTATCTCTCCATCAGCAAAACCTGACCATTCATTCTTATGATCTGACAGTCAATATTAAAACCTCCTTGACCTTGCCCCAAATTTTTCACCCACGCATCTTGTCTTATTGCGCTCTCATCTCTACCGTTGGATCTACCTACTCTTCATCCAACAACCTAGGACCCATATCGCGTAAATCTAAGTCCGACAGTTAATTCCTAAAAACTACGCGATATGGGCGGTTTTTTAAGGAAACATGGTGGGTGGCAAGGCATATTGTGTTTTTTATGAAGATTTTGGAAACCACTTAAGAGCAGCGTGACACCAGTGGTTTTTATTGCTGAAACCACTTTTCCCCGTTTCCATTACATTATCCCATGTGTAATCTTTTCCATTGATCTCTGAGATCTAACAGCTCATGTTCAGTCTCGCCTTTTAATTCATCGCCCTACAACCATCCTCCAAGGGAATTCATAAGCGAATCTCCGTCATTGATCTCTATGGATGATCTCATCCAACGGCCCAAAATTATTCCGAAACCCCGAATTTCGTTTAACCCTTTTTTCCTCCACCAAAGGTTTTTTGACCCATTTACTTTGTATATTTCCTCCATTTTCATTATAATATGACCCCTTCGTATTATAAAACCCATATTAATCTCAACCATTGATCAATATACATCTACGGCCCAGACATAATCCTTTGTTCACCCCTCCAATTTCCTCTCCTTTTAACCTCTGAAGGCAATCCTCGTCGTTGAATGCTTTCATCCAACGGTCACGAAACTAACCTAAACTCCAAAGCAGTCTGAACCCATCCCCGCATGATTTTTCTTAATCTTTTTTGTGCAGGTTTTAAAGGTTTCTCAACTATTTTAAAAGAGAATTCAAGGTTGGGGATGACAATCCCCCAGGCCTTTATGCGTGAATGAGATCATTCTGTAGGGTTTCCCATCAAGGTTTATCAGTTCCTCATGAGCACTGACGCCATAATTTATAAAACCTCTGTAACACCTGCACAACAACAAGACACAACAAAACTTAATCAAGCAAAGAGTATCAGTGTTAAAGGATCTAGTCATAGCAGAGATGAAGAATTGAAGATTGTTTACATAGTTTTGAGGGATTACGGCCTAAAATCGATTAGCTAAAGCATAATCCACTCAATTGAAGA
This sequence comes from Pinus albicaulis, assembly GCA_034641835.2. NCBI lineage: Eukaryota > Viridiplantae > Streptophyta > Pinopsida > Pinales > Pinaceae > Pinus > Pinus albicaulis. Next base: position 1,550,526,439 of record CM076584.1, read on the forward strand.
CAGTTTGAATAACGAAAGATAGAAATTAGGCCTAATTAAGCCTAACACACAGAATTAAAGAAAATTAACAATGATTAAAGAAGGACAATCAGATCTATCATTCTGAGAAAGCCTCCACTGCCACATCAGAGGCTAATTGAATCCTCTCAGTTACCAAAAGCCACCTGTAGCCTCAAAGAATTCAAAAGAGGCCCAGTTATTTCTAGAACAGAAGATATTCACCTCAAGACAACTAAATAGTTATTTCAGATCAAAGAAACTTACTATAACTATCAACAGAGTTATTACAAGGATAAGAAATAGCCTTAAAAGTCAAATATTTTTATCCACTAAACCTTGAAAGTAGAACAGAGTTATGATACAGAGATATAGATCGAATGTATTCCTACCTAATGCCTTGCATGGTTTTCAAGGAAAAGATTTGAATTAATTGTAGAATTAATGATACCTGAACCCTAGAAATATTTCCACCTCCTCAATTTTCCTATAAAATCTTATTGAGGAGCACATTGTAAATGGTTGGTTGCTAAAATTTGATATAATACTTGTGCTCGAAACTTTCTACATGTAAATAGTGTTCAGAGGCTCTTGAAGCTCTATTTGTAATCAAATAAGTTAGGCTGAGAAGAGAAGATGATTGCTGAACTGAAACATTGGACTTGAAGAATGTAACTGGATTGACATCAATATACAAGCTGATTCTTGGGATCTTGGTCTATATCACTGGTGAAGTACTTCTTTCTGTGTTATTTTTTTCCTTTTATGTATGCCATTTTGTCCACTTATTCTCCGATAAAGAACAACAAGCAAAGAGTTAGGATTTACTGTTTATAGTACCCTACTCTCACTGATAAGATTTATCTCAATGTTTTCCTTTGAATTGTGTGTTTAAGAAAGTATTAAGTTAACTGTAAACATTATCAAGGAATGTTTTTTTGCCCTTGTCTTGATGTGCAAAGCTTGAAAATAAGTTCTTGAATGATATTTTCATTATCTGCTAATTAAAGTTAGACTAGAAAAGTTTATGGTTTGCCCTGTCTTCTAGTTTCTTTCTCCAAAGGTATTTCTGAAAGTTTCCCTAAGAGTATGTCGAAAGCAGGTTAGATTTAAAAGTGTCATATCTGATCTTAGGCTGCACTTTGTTTCCTTATTTTTTTTCATCCCTTCTGAAAGTAATTATGTGGATTACTGGATTGTTTGTCTGATAAGTTAGCTTTAATACAAGGTTGTCCAAATAATTCTATTGTTAGCTCTATCCTTTGGTTGGTTTTAAACAGTTACTTAAAATGCTTTTCTTGTTTGGAAAGACTGATAAATCCTAGTTGAAATTATTGTGTTTTTCCACCCCTTCAACACTTTTAATGTTCCATCCCATCATTTAATCTAAAATATCTTGTGATATAGATGACTTTCCCCTTGGACCACTCTTGAAATTGTTGCAAAATTAAACCATTTTATGCCTCCATAGCCCAATGGACTAAAAACCAGCGTCATATCTATTCTATCAGCCAAATATTGTTCTGTTTGCTTATACCTTCACCCCTTTGAAACTCTTTCATTTTAGGACTTTCCACTCAATTAAAAATCATGATCAACCATCCAAAACCAAACAAAAACCATTAATATTAATAACTAGCCTAATATCATACCTAAAAGCCTTAAAGATAAATCAATCTTTGCACTTATAGAGAGATCCCTCTCTGGATTCAGGAGGGCTAGATCCTAGAATCCCAAAGTGGTTATAATGTCCTCCCTACAGCTTTAGTCTCACCAATCTGTTGAAATTACGGGGAGATAAAATTTCTGGCAACTCCATTGGGGATATATAAGTTAGTGAGAATCTAAGTACACCTTAAGACTCCTAAAATCCCTTGATTCAAGAACATTTGGTATATTAGCCAGCTGAGCCACCATGCATAACATTTCTGGCAACTCCACTGGGGATTTCGGAGTTCATAATGGTTAGTAAGCTCTTATAGATTCATTAGTCTTTCAAATAACCATAAAAAACTTAGAAAAAACCCAAAAAACATTTTAGCTTGGTATATGGTGGTGGACCATAAAACATTTTACCTCCAAAGGAGCTAAAAATTTCCACCTGGTGACTCCGCTGGCCTCCAGTAGGCCTATTACCCTTCCAGTCTTTGTAGACTCATGTGGGAATGCATTGAGCAAACCCAATCATACTTTTGGTGGGTAGAAAAATTTAAAACACCCACCTGGTGACTCCACACTCTGAAACTCCCAAAATACCAAATGACTCCACTGGTGGAAGACTCCAAACTAGTTGAAAAGATGCAGTGAGCCCTTTCCTGATTTACAAACATGGATTTAGATATAGACCCAGAAGACAAACCTATGGTCATGATGGAAAAATTTGATGTACATACTTGGAAGAAGAGTGGATAGGTTTATGGATAATCTAAATATTGGTGATCGAGAGCAACATATGCCTTTCCCTAAGCAAACACAAACTCTACCACTACAAGACATGTATGATGAACAAGATTATAGAGAAAATAATCAAGAAAAATTTCTAATCATGATGGAAAAGATGATGTACATGCTTGGAAAGAGAATGGATAAGTTGATGGCTAATATGAATATTGATGATCTAGAGCAACCTATGTTTTTCCCTCATCAAACACAAGCCCAATCACCTCAAGACCAAGACAGTGATCAAGATATGTATTGTGATCAACACCTTATAGAATATGATGAGCAAAATTACAAAGAAAGCAATAAATAAGGTTGTCAAGAAATTTTTGATTGCCTTCCTATGTCTTATACTATGCTGATAACAGAAATTCATGACCAAAATGAAAAAACATATAGTGAGCAGTGCTTTGATGAAACAAGTAGCTACTTTCAAAATGCAGAATCTGATGTAGGAGGAGAACCAGCTCATATAGGGACTCCCCCTCTATATTACAACCCATATCAGATTACACAGGAAGAGTGGCATCCTAATAATGTAGAAAAAAACAACTCATGAACCTTATATGAAAACTGAGTATCATAACAATCATGAGGAATTTTTTACACAAGAATATTAGGGAACAATATAAAATCCTCAAATTTTCCCTCCAAGTACAAGTCAAGATCCCCTAGAAGAGGCTCAAGAAAACATCCAACCTCAAAATCAACCTTTACAAGAGACAGAGAACTGTTGTACTTATGTTCAAAGGAACATAGAAACATCTTCCCATTTGATAGAAAAAGAGGTATACCAGACTATTAATAAACATTCAGTCTCTAAAAATTATTGCAAAAAAAATACTCTTGCTCATTCACGTAGAGAACTTTGTTGTAAATATTTAGAAAGTTCTTTTGTAGATAAAGAAAAAGAGGGCAGCTGTATTTCTGCTTGTGTTCAAAGAGAGATCTCTCCTTTGACAGAAGAAAAAATTGATCAAATACTAAACAAGCAGCTACCCTCTAAACCATCATCCAAACAAGAAAATCATGAACATAGTGCCTACTCCATAGAACAACCCAGCGACACTCAAGACAAAGAGGATAGTAAGGAAATTAATGATAAAACTAAAACTAGTTCCCTTTGTATTATGAACTTTGATGGGTCGTGTACTAAAACCAGTGCAGGTGAAAGAATATGGCTTTATGATAAAGAAAACAATTATTCTGAAGCCTATTCATATAAATTGAACTTTCAATGCATGAGTAACATAGTAGAATATGAGGCATTTCTTTTAGGGCTCAATTTATTGAAGAAATCAGGAGCCCAAAAGATAACAATTCATGGAAATGCAGAATTGGTAATTAGGAAAGTGAAAGAAGAATGCATGGTTAAACATCCCAGACTTAGAGCTTATAAGAATGATGTCATGGATTTGTTAAAATATTTTAAAGAATTCCAACTTATAATTGTTCCTAAAGACCAAAATAGTTTTGCCAATGGATTAGCCCTTATTGCTAGTAGATGTCTGAGACCTTGGGAGAGAAAAAAATATACAATTCAAGAAAAATTCAGACCAGTTGTCCCAAACAATGAAAGATACTGGAAAAAAATTGAGTGAGAAAAACAAATAGAAGACTATCCTACTGAGGATATACCATATTTTAAAGAAGAAACTTCTCCCATCACTGATATCAATCTGCCATTCAAAGAACCTGAATTTATATCAGAAGCAAGCATAGATTTAGAGAAAGAATAAATTTCACTACTTGTTGTTTTTCAGGTTAAGGATGATGATTCTTCCAAGCAACATTTTGAAGATATAGTCCTCAAAGCTGAAATCTTGGAAGCAGACAATGTACCAGACATGGAAGGCCAAAAAGAAGAGAATATTCATCTTTTCTTTATTGATCCTTTGGAAGAGTGTGTGGAAGTCCCAATTGGATCAAATTGTCAAGCATGGATCCTTTGCAAGAGCCAAAGACATGAAAAGTTGTCACCTTCTGTGATAGCCTTGGTTTTGAAGCTTAATCTTCAAAATGTACTATGGATACTCCTGACAAACAACCAAAGGTTTTTCTTCTTTTTTACATTACTCAATTGGCTACATTGGCACTTTTGTATCATATAAGGATGTAAATACTCCAAGTTATAATAGGTTAGATAGGAATGTCAATAAAGCTTAGTTTTGAGCAATTAGATAGTTGTTGATTTTTTTCTTCAAGGAAAAATAAAAATACAAAAAAATAGAAGATAGAAAAGAGGGCAGATTGTAAAAACAAGAAAGGTACAGCCCCATACCAAAAAAGAGAAACAAAATCTGAAAGTGTGCAAGCTCAAATGGCATTCCTAAAAACCAAACTCGTAGTTAGTCATACAACCTAATCATGACTAATTAGTTTTAAATTTACTGCTAATAGGTTAGTGAAATAGATCTGCCAAATAGTTTAATCTTGGCTTATTAGTTAGGTAGATTAGGATAGAAAATTAAGGTTCAAACAAGCTCAAAATATGAACCTATGAATTTTCAAAAGAATAATGACTGTAAACTGTTTAAATTTTGAGTCAAAGACAGAAGTAAACTGGTTCTAATAAGCCCAAAAATTGAACCAGTTAACAAAGAAAAAACAGCTCAAACAAACTCAAAAAACAGAGCTGAAGAAAAGAGGAGGATGTGCTTAAAACTTTCAGATCTTAAGCCTTCACCATTTTGATTTAATTTTCTGCAAATAATAATCTATGTGCAGCTTGTTTTTATGCCATAGATCAACAACAAGTTAGATTGTTCAATCCTGAATTGTATGCTTTTTAAATTTCTTGTTCTAGAAATTAGAGAATAAAAATATCTTAGACAGTCTAAACCTAACAGATAGTAGTTAGGTAGAGAAGCTTATGAACTCAACTGTTTAATTTGAGTTCATGGAGAAATAATAAGTAGACTTATATTAGTTTTTTCTTTCAAAAGAATAAATGTTTGTAAAAGAGTTTTCCAATCCAAATGCACTCTCAAAGAAGAAAAAATGTTAGATCAGTAGGATTGGGTAGGTAGAAAGCTTGTTTGATAGCGTTCCATTGTTTTTTATAGCTACTAACATTATTAGGACTGAAGAAGATCATCCAAGTGAAAAAATTTGCAGCCCAATGGATTAGGAATTGATCAGCACCCCAGAGAATACAAGTCTGAAGTTCTTGACACCTTCAAGAAGGTGCCATCCCCATGTGGAGCCACTGTTAGCCACCTATAAAATTTGTCATATCAAATGGTGGTTAAATCATGTTTTAAGCCTTCAAGAAACAATTTTATTACCAAATTGTTAGTTCTTGAAGTCTTGTGAAGATATGTTATCCTCTGATTAATCTTCACTACTGTTTCCCTCTTAAACTCTGAAAAATATGTTGTTTTCCTAAAGAAAAAGACTGTTATAAACCCATTTTTCCCTTTCATTTTGCCTCTCTTTTCATTAATTATTAACCTTCATTTTTATCCCTTTTTTCCTCATAAAATTCCTCTATTCTTCCTCATTTCCCTTCTTCCCTTCATAAAAACCCCTTTGATAAGGTTTAAAACTCCTTTTTTACCTTATCGGAAGCTTTCAAAATCCTTTGAAATACTTGAAAAATCATAAAAAACAGCCTTCTTGTGCTATAGGCCTTAATCCCTTTTGGCCCTAGCCCCTCGCCCCTTTATTTCCACATAAAACTGGCATTAAAAACCAAGAGTTAGGGCTCGATCGCACAATTGCAATCAGACGTTCCATTGTGTTTTCCTACCTCTCACTTTCAAAAATCCCCGATTGTGATTGGCTCCTCTTCTTTATAACCCCCGATCCCTTCGTCTTTTCATATAACCCAAAAGCCCCGCAACTGGGTGCTAAAGGACTAAAATCCTTTCCAAAACCTTTTTCCCTTCATATTTCATAAAAAACCAACTTTTTATTAATTCCCGACGGTTCATTGGTTGGGCGAATACTAACTGTTGATCTAAAACCGATCAACGGTCTTTTGGATCTCGCATCGGAGTTTTTCATTGGGTGCGTTTAAATATTTTATTGCCCCTCCCCGATTAGCCACCTTGCAATGTTTTCCCAGCCGTAGATCTTCCCCGCAAGACCCAGATCCAATGGCCCACATTGCTCTTTTCCAAATCCCATCCCTCCACCTTTTGACCTCCGCAGTTAAATCTCCGTCGTCGATCTGGTTCTAAGATCAACAGTCCTTGTTCAATTGCATCGCGAAAACAATTGCGCCTTTCCTCTCTCCCCTGCCGATTGGAAATTCTGCGATTGGATTTGGGCCATTCATTTCACTCATCTGATGGTCCAGATCAATCCTCACTTCCCTTTGTTATTCCTCAAATCCCGACAGTGTAAAATCTTCGGCGAAGATCCACCGTTGATCTCTGTAGATCAACGGCCCACGTTGCTCCCGATCTCCGCTCGACCCCCTGCCTTGTATTCTTTTCATTTCCCAAAATTAAATTTGGACCGTCCATTATTCTAATCCAATGATCCTGATTAAACCCAATAGGCCCAACTCCTTTGGGACCTATCTCTCCATCAACAAATCCTGATCGTTCATTCTTATGATCTGACGGTCAAGATTAAAACCGCCTTGACCTTGCCCCACCTTTTTTTGCCCACGCATCTTGTCTTATCTCCTTATCGCACTCTCATCTCTATCGTTGGATCTGCCCACTCTGCATCGAACGACCTAGGACCCATATCACGTAGATCTGAGTCTAACAGTTAATTTCTAAAAATTACGCGATATGGGCGGTTTTTTAAGGACACGTGGCGGGCGGCAAGGCATATCACGTTTTCTATGAATATTTTGGAAACCAATTAAGAGCAGTGCGACACTAGTGGTTTTTATCGCCAAAACCACTTCTCCCCATTTCCATTACATTATACCATGTGTAATCTCTGTCGTTGACCTCTAAGATCTAACGGCTCACGTTCAGTCTCGCCTTTTAATTCATCTCCCTCCACCCATCCTTCAAGGGACTTCATAAGTGAGTCTCTACCATTGATCTCTATGGCTGATCTCGTCCGATGACCTAGAATTATTCTGAAACCCCAAATTTTTTTTAACCCTTTTTTCCTCTGCAAATATTTTTTTGAGCCATTTCCTTTGTATATTTCCTCCATTTTCATTATAATATGACCCCTTCATATTATAAAACCCAGATTAATCTTGATCGTTGATCAATATACATCTACGGCCCGGACTTAATCCTTCATTCACCCCTCCAACCGCCTCTCCTTTTAACCTCTGCAGGCAATCCTCGCCGTTGAATGCTTTCATCCAATGGTCACGAAACTAACCTAAACTCCAAAGCAGTCTAAACCCATCCCCGCAGGATTTTTCTTAATTTTTTTTGTGCAGGTTTTAAAGGTTTCTCAATTGTTTTAAAAGAGAATTGAAGGCCGAGGATGACGATCCCCCAGGCCTTTATGCGTGAAGGAGATCATTCTGCAGGGTTTCCCATCAAGGTTTATCAGTGTCTCATGAGCACTGACGCCATTATAAAACCTCTGTAATGCCTGCACATCAATAAGACACAACAAAGCTTAATCAAGAAAAGAGTATCAGTGTTAAAGGATCTAGTCACGGCAGAGATGAAGAATTGAATATTTTTTATGCAGTTTTGAGGGATTATGACCTAAAATCAATTATCTAAAGCATAATCCACTCAATGGAAGACAGTTTGAAGAAAAAAAGACAGAAATTAGGCCTAATTAAGCCTAACACACAGAATTAAAGCAAATTAACAGTGATTAAAGAAGGACAATCAGATCTATCATTCCAAGAAAGCCTCCAATGCCACATCAGAGGCTAATTAAATCCTCTCAGCTACCAAAAGCCACCTACAGCCTCAAAGAATTCAAAATAGGCCTAGTTATTGCCAAAACAGAAGATATTCACCTGAAGACAGCTGAATAGTTATTTCATATCAAAGAAACTTATTACAACTATCAGCAGAGTTATTACAAGAATAAGAAATAGCCTTAAAAGTAAATTATTTTTATCCACTAAACCTCGAAAGCAGAACAGAGTTACGACATAGAGATATAGATCGAATGTATTCCTGCCTTATGCCTTGCATGGTTTTCAAGGCAAAGATTTGCATTAACTGTAGAATTAATGATACCTGAACCCTAGAAATATTTCCACCTCCTCATTTTCCTATAAAATATTATTGAGGAGCACATTGTAAATGGTTGGTTGCTGAACTTTGATATGATACTTGTGCTCAAAAATTTCTACATGTAAATAGTGTTCAGAGGCTCTTGAAGCTCTGTTTGTAATCAAATAAGTTACGCTGAGAAGAGAAGATGATTGCTGAACTGAAACATTGGAATTGAAGAATGTAACTGGATTGACATCAATATACAATATGATTCTTGGGATCCTAGTCTATATCACTGGTGGAGTACTTCTTTCTGTGTTATTGTTTTCCTTTCATGTATGCCATTTTGTCCAATTATTCTCTGATAAAGAACAAAAAGCATAGAGCTAGTATTTACTGTTTACAGTACCCTACTCTCACTGATAAGCTTTATCTCAATGTTTTCCTCTGAATTGTGTGTTTAAGAAAGTCTTAAGTTAAGTGTAAACATTATCAAGGAATGTTGGTTTGCCCCTGTCTTGATGTGAAAAGCTTGAAAAGAATTTCTTGAATGATATTTTCATTATCTGCTAAGTAAAGTTAGACTAGAAAAGTTTATGGTTTTCCCTGTCTTCTAGTTTCTTTCTCCAAAGGTAGTTCTAAAAGTTTCCCTAAGAGTATGTTGAAAGCAGGCTAGATTTAAAAGTATCATATCTGATCTTACGTTGCACTTTGTTTCCTTATTCGTTTCCATCCCTTCTGAAAGTAATTATGTGGATTACTGGATTGTTTGTCTGATAAGTTATCTTCAATACAAGCTTTTCCAAATAATTCTATCATTAGCTCTGTCCTTTGGTTGGTTTTAAACAGTTACTTAAAAGGCTTTTCGTGTTTGGAAAGATTGATAAATCCCAGTTGAAATTATTGTCTTTTTCCACCCCTTCAACACTTTTAATGTTCCATCCCATCATTTAATCTAAAATATCTTGTGATATAGATGACTTGCCCCTTGGACCACTCTTGAAATTGTTGCACAATTAAACCCTTTTATGACTCCATAGCCCAATGGACTAAAAACCAGCGTCATATCTATCCTATCGGCCAAATCTAGTTATGTTTTCTTATACCTTCACCCCTTTGAAACTCTTTCATTTCAGGACTTTCCACTCAATTAAAAATCATGCTCAACCATCCAAAGCCAAAAAAAAAACACTTACTCTTAATAACTATCCTAATATCATACCCAAAATCCTTAAAGATTAATCAATCTTTACACTTATAGAGAGATTACTCTCTGGATTCAGGAGGGCTAGATCCTAGAATCCCAAAGTGGTTCAAATGTCCTCCCTGCAGCTTTAGTCTCACCAATCTGCTGAAATTATGGGAAGATAACATCAAGTATGATTTATGGCTATCCCTACTTATTTGATGTCACCTAAAACATTGTTTTTGAATTCTCTATCTAAAGTACCATTCTTTAAAGTTTGCCAAAGAGGTTTTGTTTCGATCATACCCTTTGTACTTGCTTAAATAATTTTTTTAGAGATCTTCATAACTATGATCAAGGATGTTTAGGAGTTCCCTCTTCCCTGATTACAATTATATGTGTGTCTTAAGTGTTTTTTGTCCTTGAAGGTGAAATCACTAGAAGTTAAATGAGTTTCTTGCCTTTTATATTCCATTGGAAAAGTTTGTCTTGAATAATTATCTGCTTTAGTTGAATCAAAGAATTTATGTTTTGCCCTATCTATTGATTTCCTATTTATGCTTATGATATTTAAGTCCCTCTGTCGAAAAGTACATATGATTAGGGATTCTTAATTTCCCTTCGTCATACTTTTCATTCTTACAATTGATGTCCATCTCATCACACCTAAAGAACCTTGAAGATCCACTGATCAAGATAGATTTTCCCTATGATGCTCCCTGATCCATTAATGAACCTATCATGACTTTCAATAGATTCCATTTCCCAATAACTTAGATATTTCCTCATATTATCTATTCTCCTTGACCATCTTTTCCAACCAAAATAATCAAACAAACCTCACACTTAATAACTAGCCTAAAATCAACCCTTCCAAGAAAACAAGTTTATTTCTCTACAAAACATAGAGAGAGCCCTCTCTAAGTCCAGGAAGACTAGGTCCTAGGACTCCAAAGATTGGTCTGATGTTACCCTGTCATTTGGTTTACTAATCTGCGAAATCATTGGACACTAACATAATGGCGATCACGGTGGGACCTTTTTTAGTAAGTCCTAAATTAAATCACTCTATGTCCATCCATTCATCCCCACCTCATCCCCATCACTAACATAATGGCGATCAAAGTGGAACATCTGAGTATATAGCTGCTTGAATACCTCTAAAACTGATTAAACCCTCATATAGTGAATCAGCTACCTCACTAACATTACTAACATAATGGTGATCATGATGGAACTTCTGAGTTAGTGACAATATAAGTATTCCTTAGGACTTCAGAAACTCTTATCAAATCATAAAGAAAATCAAAAAACCCAAAAACATTCCTAGATTGGTTTTTATAAATTATTTATGGTGGACCATACATATTTATCTTCAAAAAACAATAAAAAATATCCACCCAATGACTCCACTAAGCCCCAGCAGGCCTATAACCTCACTAGCTCTCTCTAAACTTCTTTAGGATTGTGTTAAAGTAGCCCTGAAAAGTTTAAAAGTATAGCTCCATATTATATAAGTTTCATTAATATTAAGAGAGGTCAAACGTCTGAAAACAATCAATAAACTTTCTGCCTCTCTAAATTTTGAGTTTGAAATCTGGCTTCACATAGGATCAATACCAGATCTCATCCAGACCCTAATCCTCCTACTATAGTTGATGATCTAGAGAAGATTTTGTGGCAGACTTCTAAAGTTGTAAATTTAACTACTAGTAGGACCATCCAAAGAACAAGATCTATCCCTAAAAACCTTACAGCCTTGAAATATCCTCACTTTGACTTACACCATTCAAAAAACCTATTTAGAACTAAGTCACATAGTGATATTCACCAAAATTACCTTGAGCCCATAGATTTGCAGCAGAGTTTCAGTAGAGAAGCATCTCCTTCCACTCCCCCTGATTTCCAGCTTCTCCATCACTTCAACTCTTTCCATAACAAATCTGCTCAAAAGTAGTTTGATGGTCTAAGTACTTCCACCACTCCTATCCACACATCCACTATTCAAAACACTCCATTTCAGCCTAAATTCCCTCTCACAAACCCTCCTGTTTTAAATCCCCCATTTACTCCCACCATGGCAACATGGTATGCCCCATTAGTGTTACCACAACCTCTGGTTCCTTTACCAAATGATTATCAATCTATAATTCCCCATTTCACTAGATTTGAATCTACTACTGCCCAACAGCATGTAGACAGAATGGATGATGCCTTTGACTACATGGAAATAGAATAAGATACCATTAAGATGAGAATATTTGCCCAAATTTTAGGAGGAGAAGCCAAAAAATGGTTTAAAAATTTAACTCCTAATAGCATAAATGATCTCCCTTCTCTATACCAAGCGTTCATAAATAAATGGAAAATTAAGAAGAACCCTCTCAAAATCCTTTTAGAATACAACAACCTTAAAATAAATGCTAGGGAAAGCATCCAAGATTACTGCACTAGATTTAATAGTGTTTACAATGCACTTCCCCCAAACATGAAACCTCTATTAGGCTTAGCCTTAGAAAAATTTCCAGAAGGTTTTGACCCAAACATGGCCTATCAGCTAAGAGAAAGAGACCCCTCAACTTTAGAAGACATGCAGAGGGGAGCTATAAGTGTAGAAGAAAATATGATTGAGAAAAATGCTAGGTTGAAATCAGAAAAAAGATTTACATACAAAGATGAAACAATGGCATCAACCTTGTCTTTTGATGCTAAAATTGATAACTTAGTGAGGGTAATAGAAAGGATGCTAGAAAAGATAAACCTAAATGAAAGAGCACCTCCTAGGGAGAACCAGAAAAATCCTCAAAACAGAAACAAAAATCCAAATTTCATAAGAGATCCTATTTAGAATAGACAAAGAGACAACCACCAACAAATTAGGCCTCCTTTCCAAGACAATTATGTAGATGAGGAGGAAAGAGAGACGGAAAGGTTGGAGGAAAATCATGTGAATCTAATAGGATATAACAGTGTTAATGATGTTTTTCTCACTGAGGAAGAGAAAGGAATATTTTCTTCAGACCAAACTGAAAAAAACCATGAGGATTATGAAGATTATCAATTGGGATTTGAAAATGCTATAATGGAAGTTCACAGGCAATATGATCTTAGGAGAAAAAGGAACCAAGAGACATCCAATGACAAAAACACAAACACTGATGTTAGAAAAACTTCAGAAAATATTCCTAAAAAGACAAAAAACATTGCCAACACTATGACCAAGAAAAATAATCTAAATAAAGACGAAGCCAACCAACAAAGTGTTGACTAAAGCTGCCCTAGTACTTCTACTAGTGGTCCTGAGAAATCTGTCCAAAATAACAGTCCTAATAAAAATCAGCAAATCAGAATTGCTGAAAAGATTGTATATGACAAAACAAATGTAAATATGTCAAAAACACTAGTCCCTTCAGCCTTGAGGGAGAAATTTCCAAGATCAAAATTAGCACACCCTTAGCTGAACTAGTAACCCAGGATGTATATAAAAATCAAGTTTTGAAAGCTTTGAATATAGGCAATGATACTGATACTTTAAACTTGACAGATGATAAACCAAAATTGTTGTTCGGTCCTAAAGTTGAAGAAAAATAACAAGAAGGGGATATCCCTCCCTTCTATGTTAGCTTAAACATACATGATAAAATCTTGCACAATGCCATGCTAGGCTCTGACGCCTCTCACAATGTCATGCCAAAAGTGGTGATGGAAAAATTAGGCCTAGAAATTACTAAACCTTACAAAGACCTGTATTCTTTTGATTCAAGCAGAGTCAAGTATTTAGGTCTAATCAAAGATTTATGTGTCAATCTAGTACAAATTCCTGATAAGGGTCTAGTCATGGACATATTTGTTACAGACATTACTCCTAAGTATGGCATGCTTCTATCTAGATCATGGGGAGCCAAACTTCACGGGAGCCTTTAAATGGACATGTCTTATGCTACCATCCCAGTTTTTAACCAAACTAGAAGATTATACAGGGAATCCCATATGAAATATATGGTAAGCAACATATATAGGCCAAACAACAATCCTATCTATTCTATTCAATCAGATCTAGATTCCTTTATCTTTTATAATGAATATGAAATCAACAAACAAGAAAAGGAAAATTAGAAAGAGTTAAGCCCACTAGAACAGTCAAATCTGTTCTCAAATCAAGAACATAGCAACTCAAACTTTAGCAGCCTTGAACAACAAAATGATAGTGAGCATGAGAAAGAAACACTTTGGAAAATGAGCTTTGATGGCTCTTGTAGCAAAACAGGTTCTGGAGCTAGTGTATGGATACATAATACAAACAAAGGACATTACTACAAATTGGATTTCCAATGCACTAACAAAATTGCAAAATATGAAGCTCTCCTCATTGGATTACATTTTCTTAAAGATTTAGGAGCCCAAAAAATATCAGTCCAAGGAGATTCAGAGTTGATCATCAGGAAAATAAAAGGAGAGTATTTAGCCAAAAACCCAAGATTAAGAGAATATGGGAATGCTTCCCTAGACCTCCTGAAAACCTTTGAAAAATATGAACTCACTTTCATCTGTCGAACTCATAATAACCTTGCAAATGAGCTTGCCTTTGCTGCCAGCAATTGCCAAATACCCCAGGTAAATGAACAATTCAATGTCAAAGTAAAAAATCGACCTGCAGTACCTGACAATGAAAACTATTGGCAAGTGTTTGAGGGTTATAAGCACATTGATGATTTTATGTAGTCAAAAAATGATTTTTCTGTACCAACACCTAGCTCAAGCCATGAAGAAGACTGTTTTGATGAAAAATAAGTTCCTAAAATAGAGGTGTCCTATATTGTTGATATAAACCAATTTGAACATCTTTATAAGGTAGAGTTATTTGAAAATCTAGATCAAAAGGACCTTAAGGTTTTACAATGCAAGGATGATACAATACCAAGGGGCCTTACACCATTAGAAGAACTTTTTGACTTCAATGATGTAGCTAAAAAACCAAAGATGGAGCCTACAGAAACTAATGTAGAGGAACATAACATAGGCAGCATAAATGAACCCAAAATTATCAAATTATCTAGCACTCTTCCTGCTCATATCAAATAGTAATATATTGAACTTTTCAAAGAGTTTGGAGATGTGTTTTCATGGGGGTACACAGATCTGAAATCATATGATACCAGTATTATTCAACACAAAATTCCTCATAAGGAAAATCAGAAACCTTTCAAACAAAAACTAAGAAGGATAAACCCTATTTTAATACCTTTAGTCGAGAAAGAGATCAAGAAGATGTATTATGTTGGAATCATAGTTCCTGTTAGGTACTCACAGTGGGTTTCCAACCTTGTGTCTGTTAGGAAGAAGATCGGGGAGATTAGGCTTTGCATTGAATTTAGAAATCTAAATAAAGCCTCCCTGAAGGATAATTATCCCTTGCCTTAAATGGATCACATACTCCAAAAGGTGGTTGGATATAAGAGAATATCACTCTTGGATGGTTTTTCGGGCTACAAACAAGTGCTAGTACTCCCAAGTGATCAACACAAAACAACTTTCACCACACCTTGGGGTACATTCATGTATGTTAAAATTCCATTTGGTTTGACGAATGTAGGGGCTACATTATAAAGGGCCATGGACATAGATTTTTCAGAATACATAGGCTATTTCATAATCATTTACCTTGATGACATCACTGTTTTCTCCAAAACTGATAAAGAACACTTAGCTCATTTGAGAAACATTTTTTAGAAATGTAGGAAATATGGATTATCTTTGAATCCCAAGAAAACACTCTTTGGTATCCAGAAAGGAAAAATCCTAGGCCACATAATCTCTGAAGAAGGAATCAAAGTAGACCCTAAGAGGATTGAAGGTATATTGAAAATCAACCATCCTAGAAACCTCAAAGAATTGCAATCCTTCATTGGAAAGATTAACTGTTTGAGAAGGTTCATCCCTAACCTTGCTGAACTTTTAAGAAGTATCACAAACATGCTAAAAAAGGAGGCAGGTGTTAAATGGTCCTTACAAGCTAAACAATCATTTGAACTAGTAAAACAAGCTCTCACTCAAACGGCAATTCTTATCAGTCTTGATTTCACAACGGATTTTTACATTTTTAATTTGCATCGGAACACACCATTGTTGCAATATTGTTGCAAAAGAATAGCATGGGGCAAGAACAACCAATATACTTTTTTAGTAAAGCCTTAATAGATGCTCCACTCAAGTATAACATCATGGAGAAGCAAGCCTTAGTCTTGATCAAAGCATTGAAAGATTTATGGGTCTACATTTTACACTCTCATATCATTTCTTTTGTTCCACATACATTTGTCAAGGACATTCTAAATCAGGACCCTGATGGTAAAAGGGGAAAATGGATTGCTATTATCTTAGAGTATGATTTAGAAATTAGGCCTACCAATCTGATTAAAGGACAAGGATTAGCAAAGCTCATGGTAGAATCAAATTTCCAGATATTAGACATGAATATGGTTGATGTTTTGGAAGAAACAGAAGAATTCACAGCTCCATACATTGAAGAAATATTTTTGAATTCTTTGTGGTATGCTGATATCATTTATGTGTTTCTTTATCTCAATACTCCTCCTTCTCTATCAAATACTAAAGCTAGATTCTTGAAACAAAAAGCTTTAAATTATTGCATTTTGGATGGGGTTCTATATTGGAATTTTTTTTTTGGCATATTGCTTAAATGTTTGCTCAAGAATGATGCAGGAAAAATCATGCATGAGCTGCATGAGGGAGAATGTGGAGGACACCTTTACTGGAAAACCACAGCAAACAAGATTCTTAGAGCTGGCTATTATTGGCCCACCCTTTTCCCTAATACTGAAAAAATTGTCATGACTTGCCATAACTGTCAAATTTTTGATGGCAAGAGGAAAATCCTACATTTACCTTTGCATCCCATCAGTATTAAGGCTCCCTTCCAAAAATGGGGTTTGGAATTTATTGGAGAAATTCACCCAACCTCATCTACCCAACATAAGTGGATCCTTACTGCCACTGATTATTTTACCAAGTGTATAGAGGCTATTCCTTATAGGAATGATATTGACTCAGTCATTATCAAGTTCCTTAAAACCAACATACTATCTCAATTTTCATAGAAAGATCATTACAGACAATGTTGCTGCCTTCAAATCGAAAATAATGGTTGATTTTTTCTATAAATATCATATTACATTGGGGCATTCCACAAATTACTACCCTCAGGGTAACAGCCTAGCTGAATCTTCCAACAAAAGCCTGATCAACATCATCAAAAGACTGCTGGAACAAAATCAGAAATCATGGCATAGTAAGTTGGTTCATGCATTTTGGGCTGATAGGCTGACCACAAAGAAATAAATTAATATGTCCCCCTATCAGTTGGTATACGGCATCGATGCAGTCTTCCCAAAATATTTGGGAATTCCAGTCATGAAACTCTTGCAAGAAGTGCAATCAGAAGAAAATGACATGTAGAGAAGGATGAATCAAACCATTCATTTACAACATTCAAGAGAGGAAGTGTACAAGATGACACAAGCAGTTCAACAGAACATCAAGAAGATCTTTGACAGAAGTTCTACATAAAATAATTTCCAAGTTGGAGACAAAGTTTTGAAATGGGATTCTAGGAGAGAAGACAAGGGTAAACATGGAAAATTTGAGAATTTGCGGAAAGGGTCTTATATCATTCATTCAATTAGGGGTCATAATGCTTTATTTTTACAAGGGCTAAATGGAGCAAAGTTATTTGGAGGTCCTGTCAATGGCAGGATGCTTGAACAGTATTTTTGTCAAGAGTTCTAGCTTCAAAGTTTTCATTCATTGCAAATAAAACATTGCATGAGAAAATTAAAAAAACACAAAAACAATGAAATAAAGGAAAAAGAGGTACAACCCCATACCCAAAAAATAGTACTACTAAAAGTGTGCAAGTTTAAATGCCACTACTAATTCAAAAAGAATATCTTGTTCAGTCATCTAACCTAATCATTGTTGAACATGCTTTAAATTTATGTTGATAATTTAGTGAAAACAATGATTGTCAAATTTATTTTAAACATGAATTATCAAAGAAAGATAGATTAGTAAATAAAAGATAATGGTTCCACATCCTCAAAACAGAACCAAAGGGAAAGATAAGGATGCATTACAATGATAGATCACATCCCTATCTTTCTGGTTACTTTTTATACAAAACAATCTTTGTGTGCAACATGTTTCAAAGCCACAATCCATGGTTAGTCAGACTGCCTAATCCTGATTTGAACCATGCTTTCAATTTCATGTCAATAGTTTAGAGAATCAATATTGCCAAAAGCTTAATATTGGTAGTCAAATCGTTTAGGTAGAGAATAAAAGAGTACACTAGCTTAATTTTAACTCTTGGAAGCAATAAGGATAGAAGTATATAGTTTATTTATGTTTTCAAAATAAAAATGTTAAGAGTTTTCCAGTTTAAGTGCACTCAAAGAAGAAAATATGTTAGGACAAGTAGGTTGGGTAGGTCAAAATGCTGTTGAAAGAATCATATGTTGCAAATTATTAAAATCATCACTTCAAAAAGAAATATCAGCAAGTGAAAAGAAGGGAAAAAATCTACCCAATGGAAGAGGCACTGGTTTGCAAAACTCAAAGATTTGATAAACTGAAAGTTCTGGACACCTCCTGCAAAGGAGCTTCCCTCCCCAAGTGGAGCCACTGTTAGTCATCAGTAAATTTTTCTAATATCAAAAGATTACTAAGCAATGATCCTAGATTTCTAAAAACAAAATTTGTGAAATATTGTGAGTCTTAGAAATCTCACTGCCTTCATTATCCTAAAGTTAAACTATTTTCACTATCTTTTCCCCTCTCCGCGTCCTAAAAATCTACCCCACTGCTACAAAGAAGGACTTCATTATTCCCTGTGGCTCTGCGATGAGGCCCCGAACCACCATTTTTAGTCACTGCAAATGCTCCAAAAGCTCGATAAACCCCAGATAAGTGCAGAAAGCCACACACACAAGATTTAAGATTAATTGTTGTTTTTATTTTGTAGGTTTAAAAGTAGGAAGGTGGGATATGTGTTCAAAAGGTCCTAAAACGTTCAAAACAGGTCTCTGGGTGACGATACAAGGATTTAAATTGTTTCAAAGGGACCAAAGGCTGAAGTTCAAACTCCAGCACCAATGAAACATGATCATTGGAGATCATAAAACCCTACAGCACTATCAGAATGCTTCCCTGCACATAAAAAACACTATCACGAATAGAAACATAGTGAAGAAAAAGATATTCAAGGGACTATGGAAAAACATTGGAGGTTAGAAGGCTAATCACAGTTCAAAAAAAATCACAAGGGTTACCCAACAAAGAAGGAATTAAAGTGATTAAGACAATAAAGAAAATATTTAAAGGAAGTAAAGGCTAAAGGTTAAAAAAACAAATCAAAATACCAAAGGGATAATCAAAGGATCAATGAACAAAACATAGTTTCAAGGCTAAGACAAAAGGAATATCTACACCTAAACAGATTCAAATGACTAAGCCTGCAGCTTATTTTTGGCCACCTAGTGCTTTGTTTTCTTCAATAAAGCATTAGGCAGTTATTGAGCTAAGTCAAAGATATTTATATCTACCAAACAGTTATTGTAAAAGTTATGGATAGGTCTTAAAGTCAAAATTTCACCTATTTTTCCTTAGGAGTTAACGTAGAGGTTATTATTCAGAGAAATATCTGCAAATATTCCTGCCTTGAGCCTTGCATGGTCTTCAAGATTAGGAATTCATTAACTCTGTAATAAATGACACTCAAACCCTAGCCTAGCTTCACCTCCTCATTTATATCATCAATACTACATTTGAACTCATTATCTTAATGGCATTTGATGACTCTTTCAAGTAATACATAGTCTCTTGGAAGTTGAAAATAAATTGATGCCTTGGAACTTATGGATGCCCTAATGTGTTTGCTGGTAGAGGAGGCTAGATAACATGATCCCTAAGCTTGGTTGTTGGTGAAGTACTTCTAATCTGTTATTGTTATTTCTTGTTTTATTATGTTTCCATCTTTCCATGTTGCAGTAGAATAAAGGGTTTAAACTAAGAAATGTCTTTTGAAATCACCTTAGTTCTGTTTCTTCTTCACTGCCTTAATTTTTTCTTCTGCTAGGACATTTTAGAGAATTCTTAATTGCTCTCTAGACCCCCTAAGCTTGTTTATTTCATGAATAGTTTAATACAATTGGTATCAAGTATGATTTATGGCTAGCCCTACTTATTTGATGTCACCTAAAACATTGTTTTTGAAGTCTCTCTCTAAAGTAACATTATTTAAAGTCTGTTAAAGAGGTTTCGTTTTGATCATACCCTTTGTACTTGCTTAAATAATTGTTTTAGAGATCTTCATAACTATGATCAAGGAAGTTTAGGAGTTCCCTCTTCCCTGATTATAGTTATATGTGTGTCTTAAGTGTTTTCTATCCTTGAAGGTGAAATCACTAGAAGTTAAATGAGTTTCTCACCTTCTATATTCCATTGTAAAACGTTGTCTTGAATAATTATCTTCTTTAGTTGAATCAAAGAATTTATGGTTTTCCCTGTCTATTGAGTGCCTCTTTATGCTTATGATATTTAAGTCCCTCTTTTGAAAAGTACATATGATTAAGGATTCTTAATTACCCTTCATCCTACTTTTCATTCTTACAATTGATGTCAATCTCATCACACCTAAAGAACCTTGAAGATCCACTGACCAAGTTAGATTTTCCCTATGATGCTCCCCGATCCATTAGTGAACCTATCATGAATTTCATTAGACTCCATTTTCCAATAACCTAGAGATTTCCTAATTTTATCTATTCTCCTTGATCATCTTTTCCAACCAAAAAAATCAAACAAACCTCACACTTAATAACTAGCCTAAAATCAACCCTTCCAAGCAAACAATTTTATATCTCTGCAAAAACATAGAGAGAGCCCTCTCTAAGTCCAGGAAGGCTAGGTCCTAGGACTCCAAATATTGGTCTGATGTTACCCTGTCATTTGGTTTACCAATCTGCCAAATCACTAGACACTAGCAAACTGCATGCATGTCATTTATGAGGAAGACCTAGTTGAGACAGAGGTTAAAGGGAACATAACTATTAGTTGTATTCATAGAAATTTTTCTGGATGCATTATAAATTCATGCAAATGCCATGATGGATTTCAAAATAACGTAAGGGAATTATTCCTACTTAATTGGGGCCTAATTCACTAGGAATTGTGTGTGCAAGGTAGGTTAAAGGAAGGTTGAGAATTGGCTATGTGTTTGTCCAATTTTTCCTAGATCAGTGTGAGACAATTGGTAGAATGTATGAGATTCTTGTGAGAAAGAAATAATTTTATTGTTTCATGATTCCTTAACTTTATAAAATATATAGATAGCCAGGTTTTTAGTAGTTTCTTTCCTCAAGATACATCTTCTGTTGTGCAATTGATTTACTTCTTTATCTTACTTGCATGTGATTGAGCGATCATGTTTTGTTTTTCGAAAATATTGTAGAAGGATTCAGTATCTTGTTTTAGTACATCACATGATCGATTTGAATCCATTGATATAATTTATACAAGTGGCGCATATAGAATTTATGCCACAGTTAACTATAGATACAAATAGAAAAGCCTCGCTAAAACCTATTAAAAGGTAAGATTAGCCAAAACAAGGAGAAAAAATTAGTTTAAATTACATAAAAGGATGGTTAAAGTATGATAACTTGGTGAACACACTCAGAGGATTGAAATAAATAAGACAATGGAAAAAATAAGGATTCATGCACGTATACAAGAAAATGATTGAAACCAAAAATATCAGTCCAAAATTATTTATAAGCAGAATTCGAGTTGTAATGTGATAGTGTGTGTTAATGAGAGGTTGTCGGTACACCAATACACATTTTGCATCAAGGGTGAATCAGAGATGGGATTTTAAATTTGATAAGTGAATGATGAATTGGTGATTAGTGATTTGATGTTTTCATCAAAGGCGACTTTTGGTGCTAATGTTGCTGGTGCATATAGTTTGGTGATTTATTCAGTAATGAGAAATTTCTAAAGGTGATGGTAATATCAGTAATAATAGATTGTTGAAGGTTTTTTTAAGGTGGTTTTGACGAGAAGTTGTAGTAAAAAAATTGATTTTTTTATGACATGATCTGTATATTTAAACTTGAAGGTTTTTGATGAAAATTGAAATAGAAATGTTTAGGGTTTTTATACAATTATGTAAATTACATTAACACATAAAAGGTGGTTTTTATCTCAGTTTTGCAGAAAATAATAGAGACAAAAATACTATAACAAAAAACAAAAAGAAACAAATGATGAAGGAGTTCACCCCTTCTGGGCTACATCTCTTGGTTGAGTTTCCAATGTTGGTCATCTTTCATTATGGTAAAAAATTAGTGTTTACATTGCTTTGCAAAGCTCAAAATGAAAAAATAATATCACCAATTTCTCGAAAATAGTTAAAAACCCCTAGTTGGGCTCTTTATCAAGTAAAAAAGGTAAAAAAATGATTGCGTTATGATTCGAAGAATTTTTCCTACTGACTGTCCTATAATTCATACCCACTTGCTATCGTTCCTACAAATTCCACCTTTTTCAACCACATGGGGCGATAAAGTTCCCCCCCACCGACGATATTCGTGTTGTTTTAGGTGCAATTTTTCAGATTCTTTACAGGCCCAATGGCCTCATGAACCGATCGATTAGGGGCCATGTGGCACATAAATCACCTTTAGATGCAAACAGTTTGAACCTCTCTCGCCAAGGTTTAAACCATGCCATAACTATGGTTTGGTTGTTTGATTATGGTCGGGTTTCTATTATGCATCACAAACATAAACCAAACCTGCACTTGACTATGATAACGCAAAAAAATATGGTTGGGTTTTCTAATTGCGTGCCATTACAAACCTTACCCCCAACTCCACATCGAGTATGTATTGGTTTCTTCGAGGTTAACGTTCAACCTTCATGCTTATTTGATAAAAAATAATACGCATATACCATAGTTTCACATGGTTCCCACTGTTTGGATTGGTGGTTAACTTGTGGTGGATGGTTTATCATATGGTTCAAGTTGGTTAACTAACCACCATTGAGATCGTGCCATATTATAAACCATAACTCTGCTCTAAAATGGTTTCATGTGATGATAAGTATTGACCGCCGATTTAACTGGTGGATAAAATCTCGCTATGGTAACATTGTATAACGACACATGGTATTGAGGCTGAGTTTAACCCTGTGCCCCTGGCTTCCCATGCTACAGTCCTGTGGCAATGGGTGGACCGGGGGCCAAGGGTTAACCTCGACCCCAACCTCCAATACAAAACCCACAAAAGTTTAAATAGATTCCACATACAACATCGACAGCACAGTGGTAGAGCACTACGCTACCACCCTTGAGGTATGTTGCTCGAATCATATGGAGGTCTATTTGACCTATATACAAAAATTTACACCAATAAGAGGAGGCCATGTGGCTGCCAACCATTGGCCCACCTGGCCCTCCACAATTGGTCAACCATTCAGCCAATAGAAACCCAAGAAATTCGACCAACATGAATATGACACTTGTCAACAAATCATTGGCCTGTAAAAATACATAGTCATGTCAGTCGCTTGCCTAGTAAGTGTTTAAATTGTTGAATTGGCATACCTATAACCCAAAAAAAAATATTTAGCTATTTGGAAAAACTGGAAAAACACGATATCGAGAGCATACAATATCAATTTTGAGTGAAACGAGCTGCGTTGGATTTAGGGCGACAAGATCTTAGTTTTGGTGCAGATTTCGATTCACTTCTAGAACTTTGAATTTTGAGCATTTTACTGAGCTACTGGATCCTTCCTCCCCAGTGGAGGATTTTAGACCTACAAAATCTCATTTTCAGTAAAAAAATAGATGATGGTACAAATACCTCAGCCTACCAATATCAATCCATTTATCTTTTCTTGGATTTATCACTTTAATATTTCGTGAAGGTACTTCACTTTCCCTTGTTTTGAAGTCCTTGTATTTGTATAAAACATGATATCTTGTTGCAATTTTCGAAGATATTTATAAATGAAAACTTCTCTTCAAGGAATTTGAACATTCCCTCCTCGGTATGTTGGGTGTGGAGCCTGATTATCTTATTTATTTTGTATCACAGCATTGGACCCCTATACCTTAATGGGGGGCGGTAATGCCTCCTGTAATTAAACGTTGCTTGGGGGGTCCACGGGGGGCGGCTGTGACTTTATGGAGGCCCCCTAGTAGGGGGTTTCGGGGGCAGTGCCCCCGAAGCTAAGAACAGATGTAAAATTTCCTTGTAAAAGTATAGTAATTTCTAGTCAATCTGGGTCGTTCATTAGGTAGATGATCTGACGGTAGAAGTTATGTTTAGTTTAGGGTTTTTTTCCCTAGAAGGAGACCCCTCTCTTGTATGAGGGTATCATATTGTGGTTGTGTATTTTATGTTTATTCTCAGAGTGAGAAACAAATAGGGAGACTATGAGAGAGAATAGAGGATATTACAACAGATCTGCTGTAGGTTGCGTCTCTTCATTTTTTTGGATAATAGAAAGGAAGGACTGGTTGTTCGGGGTGGACATAGCCCAAACTGGGTGAACCACGTATATTTTTGTCTCTCTAGTTTTATGTGTTTTGTGTGCTTGTTTTTTCCACATATTTTATGTGTTTCATTGCTCTGTAATATTTAATTTTCTAACAACTAGTATTAGAGACAAAGGTCTATTTGGCTGATAAACTCGTAGGAAAGAAGGGTTCCTAGTTCCAGTGGGAGAAATGGTGGAAGATGGTAAGTTTAGGATTGAGAAATTTAATGGCGAAAAATTCCCGCTATGGAAGATGCAGATGGAGGATTATATGTATCAGAAAGATCTGTACCTACCATTGAGCGGAAAAACAAAGAATTCGACGACTATGAGAGACGCAGAATAGGAGATTCTCGATAGAAAGGCACTTGGAATAGTACGTTGTGCCTTGCGGCATCGGTAGCCTTCAATATTTCAAAGAAAACAACAACATAGGGTTTGATTAAGGTGTTGGAAAAATTATATGAAAAACCCTTAGCCTCAAACAAGGTATTTCTCATGAAACATTTATTTAATATGAAGATGTCAAAAGGTGGATCTGTTGCAGACCATTTAAATGATTTTAATACAGTTACCAACCAGTTAAGTTGTGTAGGGGTAAACTTTAATGGTGAAGTTAAGGCTCTTTTATTTCTATGCTCATTGCCATAAAGTTGGAATGGTTTAGTTATGGCCATTAGTAACTTTGTCTTTGGATCTAGTACTTTAAAGTTTGATGATGTTGTTGGTGCTATCCTTAGCGAGGAAATGGGATGGAAAAGCTCCGGTGAGACATTAGGTAATGCTTTAAGTGCAGAGTCTAGGGGAAGAAAAATGGAAAGAGGAAAGAGCTCAAGATATCACAGTAAATCAAGGAAAGGAAAATCCAAGTCCAGATCGGGGATAGTGTGCTGGAAATGCAGAAATAAAGGACACCTAAAGAAATACTATAGATCTCGGAAGGGAAAATAAGGAGACACACAACAAGAAAACAATCATGAAGCAAATGTGACAGGTGATGTGTTACAAGATGCCTTGATTCTTTCTTTCGAAAATGTTACTGATTCTTGGGTTGTAGATTCAGGGGCCTCATTCCATGCCACACCTCATAAGAAATATTTTCATGACTATGTTCAAGGAGATTTTGGAAAAGTTCGTTTGGGTGATGATAAACCCTGTAAAATTGTTAGAATGGGTAAGGTTATTGTAAAACAGAAGAATGGAAACCAATGGATATTAAAGGAGGTAAGGCATATTCTAGATCTGAAGAAAAATCTGATTTCAACATGGTAGTTAGTCAGTGAAGGTTTTGTGACAACTTTCACATATAAAACCTGCAAGGTCACCAAAGGAGCCATGGTAATATAAAAAGGTGAAAAGGTTGGTACATCGTATTTATGAAATGGTATTTCTAACTCTGTTAATGATTTAACTTACAAAGGAGCAGATGTAGCATTATGGCATCATAGGATCGGACACATGAGTGAGAAAGAGATGAAGATTCTTCACTCAAGAAATTTTTTGCCAGGTTTGAAGAATGTTGATTTGGATTTCTGTGAGAATTGTATTTTTGGAAAATAGAAGAGAGTCAGATTTCTCAGAGTTGGGAAAGAAAAGAAGAGCGAAAAATTAGAGTTTGTGCATATAGATGTATGGGGACCTGCTCAGGTATCATCTCTTGGTGGTTCTCGTTATTATGTTACTTTTATTGATGATGCAACTAGAAAAACTTGGATTTTTTGTATTCAGAATAAATATGATGTATTTGATACTTCCAAGAAATGGAAAGCTTTGGTTGAGATTGAGATAGGAAAGAAGTTGAAGTGTCTCAGATCAGACAATGGAGGTGAATATTGTAGCAAAGAGTTTGATAGGTATTGTTCAGAGCATGGAATTTGCAGAGAGAAGACAGTTCCAAGAACAACACAATAAAATGGTGTGTCAGAAAGGATGAACAAAACAATCATGGAGCGTGAAAGGTGCATGAGATTGCATGCAGGATTTCCTTTGGAATTTTGGGTAGATGCTGTAGATACCGCTATTTATCTAATAAATAGAGGGCCTTCAAGTTCCTTTGATGGTGGTATTCCAGAGGAAGCATGGACAGGTAAAAAGGTAAACTACTCTTTCTTAAAGCCTTTTGGCTGTGAGGCCTTTGTCTATATTAATAAAGAAAATAGAGCAAAGCTTGAGGAAAAATAAAATAAATGTACCTTTATTGGATATGGTGTTAATGATTTTGGTTATCGCTTATATGATTATGAAAATTAAAAAATCGTTAGGAGCATAGATGTAATATTCAATGAAAAGGTATTGTATAAGAATCAGTTGCAGGAAAAGAAATAGGAAAAAGAAAACAAAGAATACATAGTTCTTGATGATATCACAGAAAAGGTAAAGGTGCCTGAAAATAATAATAATCAAGAGCCACAACAACAACAACCACCACAATAGCAATAGGCACCTCAAACACCTGAAAGTGGTGTTAGAAGATCTACCAGGATAAGTAGACCCCTGAACGATACTCTCTTTCATTATATTATTTATTGTTGACTGATTCTGGTGAAATTGAATGTTATGAAGAAGCAATGCAAGTTGAAAGCAAGAAGAAGTGGGAGCTAGCCATGGAAGAAGAGATGGACTCCTTAATGCATAACCAGACTTGGGAATTAGTTAGGTTTCCTGTAGGTAAAACTACATTTCAGAATAAATGGGTTTACAGGCTGAAGGAAGAAGATGGAGGAAAACAGAGGTACAAATATAGACCTGTGGTGAAGGGGTTTTCACAGAAGAAAGGTATTGATTTTGCTGAAATATTTTCTCCTGTTGTTAAGATGACTTCAATAAGGACTATTTTAAGTCTTGTAGAAGCGGAAGATCTACATCTTGAAAAATTATATGTAAAGGCGACATTTCTCCATGGATATTTGGAGGGAGAGATCTATATGCAGCAACCATAAGGATATGAGGTCAATGGGAAAGAAAAATTAGTGTGCAGGTTAAAGAAGAGCTTGTATGGCTTAAAATAGGCTCCAAGGCAGTGGTATCTAAAATTTGACAGGTTTATGTCTAAACAAGGTTATACTAGATGTCACTCTGATCATTGTGTTTATATGAAAAAAGAAAAATGATGGCAGCTATATTATATTGTTATTGTATGTAGATGACATGCTTGTTGCAGGGTCTAACATGCAGGAAATAAATGTGCTCAAAATAAAATTGGAAAATTCATTTGCAATGAAGGATTTGGGAGCTGCAAAACAAATCCTTGGTATGAGAATAAGTAGATACAGGAAAAATCACAAATTAACATTGTCTCGGAATGAGTACATACAAAAGGTGTTGAAAATATTTAATATGCAGAATGCAAAACCAATTAGTACACCTTTTGCTAGCCATTTCAAACTTAGTAAGGAGATGTGCCCCAAGACCCAAGAAGAAATGGAATATATGTCTAAAGTTCCATATGCATTAGCAGTTGGAAGCTTAATGTATGCAATGGTCTGCACAAGGCCTGATATTGCACATGCAGTGGGAGTTGTAAGCAGGTACATGAACAATCTAGGAAAAGAACATTGGATGGCAGTAAAATGGATTCTCAGATATTTGAGAGGTACCAAAAATCAAGCATTATGCTTTGGTGGTTCAAACATTGCTCTACAGGGATATGTTGATGCAGATATGGCAGGTGACAGAGATAACAGGAGGAGCACTACAGGATATGTATTTATTGTAGGTGGAACAGCTGTCAATTGGGTTTCAAAAATCCAAAGTGTTGTTGCACTTTCAACAACAGAAGCAGAGTATGTTGCTGCTACAGAGGCTAGTAAAGAAATGATTTGGTTACAAATTTTTATGGATGAATTGGGTAAGAAGCATGATATGGGCATGTTATACAGTGATAGCCAAAGTGCCATTCATCTTGCAAAGAACTCAGCATTTCATTCCAAGACTAAACACATACAGCTCAAGTACCATTTCATACGGTCAGTATTGGAAGATGGGCAGTTGAAGTTGGAAAAGATACACACTAGCGAGAATCCTGTAGATATGCTAACAAAAGTTGTAACCAGGGAGAAGCTGAGAATATGCTCAGTTTCAATTGGTCTTAAAGGATGACGATGAAGATGAGAAATAGCCAGGTCCAAAGAGGAGTCATTGTCCAGCAAATGAAGTAGCGATGGAGTTTCTACAATTAGTCTCCAAGTGGGATATTGTTGGGTGTGGAGCCTAATTATCTTGTTTATTTTGTATCACAACGTTGGACCCTTGTACCTTAATGGGGGAGGCAACACTGCCCGTAATTAAACGCTGCCTGGGGGGTCTAGGGGGGGTGGATGTGACTTTATGGAGCCCCCCCTGGCAGGGAGTTTCAGGGGTAGTGCCCCCGAAGCTAAGAATAGATGTAAAATTGCCTTGTAAAAGTATAGTAGTTTCTAGTCAATTTGGGTCGTTCATTAGGCAGATGATCTGATGGTAGAAGTTATGTTTAGTTTAGGGTATTTTTCCCTAGAAGGCAACCCCTCGATTATATGAGGGTATTGTATTGCGGCTGTGTATTTTATGTGTATTCTCAGAGTGAGAAATAGATAGGGAGAATGTGAGAGAGAACAGAGGATATTATAGTGGATCTGCTGTAGGTTGTGTCTCTTCATTTTGTTGGATAATAGAAAGGAAGGACTGGTTGTTCGGGGTGGACGTAGCCCAAACTGGGTGAACCACGTATATCTGTGTTTCTCTGGGTTTATGTGTTTTGTTTTCTTGTGTTTTCCGCATATTTTATGTGATTCATTGCTCTGTAATATTTAATTTTCTAACACGGTATACATTCAAAGTATAATTATAAAATTTCAAGTTCACTTCACATTGAAATTATCGTCAAAATGATGCTTAGCATGTCTATCCTTGCACTTGGCTTGAATCTTTACCAAATGTGATGACCATCGCCATGCACCACCCTTATTCAAAGAAAAAACATTATCAAACCCACAAAAATATGTTTTAGAACCAATGTTCTCTTTGTCAAATATATTTTTCATTTGATTTTTTACTCCTGCATTCTCTAACACTGGCATCTTGTTTACACCAATTTTCAATAATGATGCATCCTATTGGAATTTCACTTCATGTTTTTTACCTCTTTTAGGAGGAAACATGCTAGAATCCTAAAACATCTTATCACATGAATCAACAATTTCAATGAAATCATACTTCACACTTGATTCATATCCTTGAAAGGCTTTAGTTTCCTTAACATCATTGTGTTTGAACATTAACAATGCAAAATTATGACTAGCATTAACAATCCTCTTCATTTGTCCAAGATTCACAAGAGTAAACCCAATTTCTTTCTTTGTGCTCTAACAATGTACTCAATCCCATTTTTGAACAAATGATATTTTTTCTCATGGTGATGAAAAATGGCTCTCCTATCATATAGATATGGGCTTCCAAAAATAATACCAATATATCAAGTGAAAGTACATCAAGTTCTACCTCATCAAGGAAGTTTCAAGTGATTAAAAATCGAAGTATGCATTTCCTTGTCACTTGCAATTTTTCATTCTCACATACCCAGGCTAAAGGACAATGTTTAGTATGAGGAATGGTTTATAAATTTAATTTACTAACAATGTCTTTTGAAATAAGGTTTGCTTGTGATCCACTATCAAACATTGTATATATCTTGGTATTTTTTGAAATAAGTCTAATGTGGAAAATCTTTATTCTTGCTTTTTCATATTGAGTTTCATTGAGACTATTTTAAGAAATAGTAGTTGCAATTTCCATAGCTTTCATTCCCATGGTTGTGATATTTGTTTCATCCCCAGAATTTGATCCTAAATCTTTTTGTATAGTTGTATTATCCTTTTATTTCTCCTTATTTTTAAACTTAGTGGGTCTCACCTCAGGATAAAGTTTCCATCATTGGTCTTCATCATGGCCCTCTTTGGAACAATGTTTGCGTGTGAGCTTTTATTTCTCCATCTTGATGGAAACATTATTATTCCATTTTCCTTTGAATTTCCCCTTTCCTTTGTCTCTAGAATCAAATGAGTTCTCATTTGTTTCATCAGAAAAATTCTTTCCTCTTTCTTCAAGATGTGTTTCATGTACACAAACTTCATATAAATTTGCAGGGTTAGACATGAGAATAATATGTCTCAAGTAGCTATGAAAACCTCCAATTTATTTGAGTAAAGTGTCTTGAGAGGATAAATATACACCCAAAATCAACGTTCTCCTTATAACTTGTTCGGTATAAATTTGCACACTTTGACCCTTTAATTGCCTTATTTTTGTCCAATCAATGATAGATTTCTGCATGTATGCTAAAGGATAAAATTGTTTTCTTACCATAGCAATAAAATCAGTCCAAGAGGATACAACATTCCCATGTTTATTAATGTCCTCTTGAGTTTTAACTTCCCACCAAATAAGTGTTGCACTTTCCAACCTTAATGAATCAAGTTGAATATTGTTCTCATCATATTTGATCCTTTGTATACTACAATACACTTCGAGCTGACAAACTCAATTATCTAATTTCTCAACATTTACCTCTCCATTATACATATGACATTCTAACTGTATGTCAAGTTTCAAGAATGTAGTTTTACCATGTCCCTTTGGAGAACATGTAGGTGTTTGTGAAGGGGTTGATGTAGAAGGTGATGATGGTGAATATGAGGGTGAGGAGAAAACCGGAGTTGGAGGTGATTTATCACCATTACCTCCATTCCCTTTTGGAAGTTTGTCTCTATTTCCTCCATCTCCCTTTGGAGGATTTGAGCTCTCACCTTGAAACCTTGAATTCCTCTCCTCATAGAGAAAATTCACCATCTCCGTCATGTCAAAGAATGATTTCCAAATCGTGAACAAAGTTTTTTTAATACTATGTAAAATCTGAATTGCTATTCTTCAATAAACGACCACAGAAGCTTGAAAACCATCACCCTTCTCATACTTAGTCTTATCTTGAATCTCTCCTTCATGTGCCATGACTGGTGAGGCTTTTGGTGAAAGTTGGAGTGAAACTTGTGGTGGAGATTGTAGAAAATGTGCTCTCCTTGAACTAGCTTGAGGACTTGCTCCCACAAGTTTTCCTTCTCCTCCTTTGAGCTTCAACCTTGTAAGCATCATAAGCACTTGCAATAGAATTAAACCCTCAAAACATCTAAAGAACCAAAGCTTTGATACCAAACTGATATGTATATGTAAACTTGAAGATTTTTGTTGAAAATGTCAACTGAAATGTTTAGGGTTTTTATGCAATTATATAAATTACATTAACACATAAAAGATGATTTTTATCTCAGTTTTTTAGAAAATAATAGAGACAATAGTACCATCACAACAAACATAAAACAACAAATGATAAATGATTTCACTCATCTTGTTCTAGTTTACAATGTTGGGACCCTTTCATTATGCTAAAAAGTAAGTGGTGACATGGCTTTGTAGTGCTTAGAATGCAAAAAAAAAAATATCTCCAATGGATTCATAATAGTCAAACAATCCTAGATGGGTTCTTTCTACATTCAAAAAGGTCAAAAAATGCCTGAGTTATGCTCCATAGAAGTTTTCCTGGTAAATATCCTCCAATTTGCACCCACTTGTTATCCATGCTACAAATTTCGCCTTTTTTTGGCCATGTGGGGAAATAAATTTTCCCTGTGCCAATGAGATTCGCACCGGTTTAGGTGAAATTTTTGGAATCATTAAAATCTTGGTGACTCCATGAACCGATCGATTAGGGTCCACATGGTGCATAAATTACCATTAGATGCAGATAGTTTGAACTGCTCCCGCCAAGGTTTAAGGCACATCATAATTGTGGTTCAATTTTTTGAATCTATTCGGGTTTCTATTATGCGTCATACACATAAAGAAAACCTACACTTGACTATTGTAACATGGTGAAATTTTGGTTGGGTTTTCTAACTCTGTGCCATCATAAACATTACCCATGACTCTGCATCGACTATGGTTTAGTTTCGTCGGGGTTAAATTTCAAACTTCGTGCCTAGTTCATAAACCATAATACACATATACCATGGTTGCATGTGGTTCCCACCGATTATATTGGAAGTTAATTGCGGTGGTTGTTGCAACATATGGTTCAGGACAGTTAACTAACCACCATTTAAATTTTTCCACAACATAAACCATAACTCCACTCCGAAATGGTTGCATGTGATGATAATTATTGACTGATAGTTTAACTAGTGGATAAACTTGTTGTGGTAACATGATATAATTTCTGGCA
The DNA here is from genome assembly GCA_034641835.2 of Pinus albicaulis. Lineage (NCBI taxonomy): Eukaryota > Viridiplantae > Streptophyta > Pinopsida > Pinales > Pinaceae > Pinus > Pinus albicaulis. Next base: position 1,550,559,047 of record CM076584.1, read on the forward strand.
GTGTTGGGGTCGAGGTTAACCCCGAGCCCCTGGCTTCCCATGCTACGGTCTCATTGAGTTACATATAATAGGGACCAGGGGTTACCTCGACCCTGACCCCCAATACAAAACCCACTAAAGTTTGAATATATGCTACAGACCAAAGTGTATAAGTAACATTGGTGGAAAATTGGTGGAGCATTGCGCTGCCACCCGAGAGGTCTATTGTTTGAATCTGGTGGAGGTATGTTCAACTTATATACAAAATTTTACACCAATAAGATGAGGCCATGTCACTGCTATTCATAGGCCCACGTGGCCCTCCATAATTGGTCAAAAATTAAACTAATAGAAATGCAAGAAATTTGACCAACATAAAGATGACACTTGTCAACAAATCATTCGCCAATAAAATAAATAGTCACACCTAGTCATTTGCCTAGTCAGCATACAAACTGATGACAAGGCGTATCTGCAACCCAAAACATAAATTTTAGCTATTTGGAAAAACAAAAATAACATGATATCGGGAGCATACGATATCTGGTTTGAGTGAAATGAGTTGCATTGGATTCAAGGTGACGAGATATTAATTTTTTCATCGGTTTCATTTCATTTTGAGCACTTTGAATTTTGAGCATTTTAATGATCCACTAGATCATGGAATAAGTGTTAGGATATTCTGACACATAGGAAATAGTTAAGAATAAATTAGTCTAGTGTAGAGTTAGGTAAAGTGTGTTTCTTTACCGTGTACATTTGTAACTTATAATTCGACAGTCAAGATTTGTAGTGATCCAACGGTTATCTCTCAACTTGGTATTAACGACACTTGATCTGTGGCTTAACACTTGATTGGTCCATGATATCTATTTAAAGAGCATGGAGGGTAATTTTTCTGGTAACCGTTTATGAGCGAAACATATATAACTTTTCTTTTGATATTAATAAATTACCTGAAATGGCCGGGTTGGCTCAGGTCATGGACTGTTTCCCTCTTTGAGGGTTTTAACCATGTGATTATACTAGTGTACTGATTTGTGATCTGTTTGTGAGTGGTGAACTTTGGTTCTTGATCTAAGGAACTTACCTTGTAAATTCTTACATGGTATCAGAGCTATTTTGAGGGTTGCATCCGTTGTTGATCAAAATCTGAAGTCGGTTTGACTGCATGCGAATGTTATTTTATAAATATACTATTTCCGAACATTTTTAGGCTTGGAGAACTACTCTGTTGTGTCTGTCATAGTGAGGAATGCCTTTCGTTTCATGTGAAAAGTTTTCCGGCTACCCAAGTTATGATAGTTTAGATCTGGAGGTATAAAGCATCTGTTTTGCAGTTATATTTGTTAATAGTGCTGCTTATTTTGGTTTCTTCTATTTATTCTCGGTTTTTAGATTTTATTTATTTGGTATATCTATACCTCTTCTCGATGTCTGCTCTTTGTTATGCGCTGCATGCGATCTCGGAAAATCAGAAATAGGAAAAGAGATTTTTTGCTACGTATGCTCTTTCCCCACGTCTTTGTGCGATCTTGGGAAATCATAAATAGTGAAAAAAGTGATAGTCACTGGTAAGGCTAATCGAAAATCCAACAATCTTCCAGAAGGATTTGCATTTTCTTTTTTTTTTCTCGGTTTTTTGTTTTTTTGTGCAAGAAAAGGCACGCACACCGAAGAGTTAAAAAAAAAAAAAAAACCCTTGCTCCTTTCAAACAATAACAGAATCCTTTTACTATCTCACTTCGTGGGGAGTTAGTTTATGAGGATAGAGGTCTTTGGTTCAAATCTCTTTATCAAGCTTCTTTTTGTAAAATTTGTTTGTTAAAGGGGCTGGATTTTTTTTAAAGTTGAACTTCATCGGCAATTTTCAAACCGTTCCGGTAACTATTCAGCATCTACAACTCAGTTTTTCAAAAAGGCATAACTTATTCATTCGGAAGCCATTTTTTGAGCCGTTTTTTTTTAAACGACCTATTTTTTTTAGATATTTCCATTGAATCAGTTAGTTTAAGCTCTTTTCAGCTTCATTTTTAAAAAAATGGAAATTTCATGCCCGGTTATTCTTAACTGCACCAATTATTTCCAATGGCTACCTCACATGGTAGATATAATTAGAAGTAAAGGGCTTTATAGAATAGCCACAAGACAAGAAAATAAACCTTCCTATGATGATAAAGTTGCTAAATGTTAAAATAAACAAGATCAAGCACGAAGGTTATAGGAATGTCCATTGCTCAAGATCTTCGATTTCATATCCTTGACATTGACACCCCTGATGAATCCCTAGAAAAGATAAAAATTTCTTTTGGCATTCAAAATCAAATCAGGGCCCACCAGCTTGAAAATGAGTTGCTTACTTTGGACCCCAATAATTTCTCCTCCATTGAATATTTTTTGTCCAAATTTAAGACCCTCAGAATTCTTTTAGAAGGTTGTAAGATCAAAAAGGACGATGGTAGCCTCATATATTGCATTCATTCTAAGCTTGGTCCTGCATACTCTATATTTGTTTCTGTCTTCCATTCCACCAGAGAAGCCATCATTTCTTCAGGAACCACCTACAAGAATCCCTCTTTTGATGCCTTTTGTGATTCTTTGATAAGAGAACAAGAAAAACTTTTACACCTTGGTCTTATCACTACTGGAAACACTTCTAAGAAAGCCTTAGCAGCCCAACAACAACCATATCAAAATAATCCCAAGAAGCAGTATCCTAAAAAATATGGTCCTAAACCAAACAAGGGCCCTAAGCAATTTCAGCCGCAAACTGAAAAATCAAATCACCAAAATAATAAGGCAAATCAAAACAAAGGGAAGAAAACAGATAGACATTGCAACTTTTGCAATCGGGATGGCCATATAGAGTCCAAATGTTTTAAGAAGATGGAAGCCTTAGAAGCAACAATGAAGAAGCACAACATCAATTTGGAGCACTCTTCACCTTCATCTTCAGGCATGGCACTTTCTACTTGTGGTTTTCAAGCATCAAGATCTAGTTATGCATTAAATGTATCTTCTTCTTCTCCTTCTCATGAGTGGCTCATTGATTCTGGAGCTTCTTACCACATGGCTAAAAATAAATCCATGTTTTCTTCTTTAAATGATTGTAACACCAAACATATTTATGTTGGTGATGATAGATCTCTTAGTGTTGTAGGATCTAGAACCATTCATCTAGATAATGGTCAATTTAATGATGTACTATGTGTTCCTACCTTGTCATGAAACCTTCTATCTGTTTATCAGATAACTCATTTAGGTGAAGGGAAAATAGTAGAATTCTCACCTCATAATGTTGTAATCAAGGACCTCAAATATCCTAAACATATTTTAGCTACTGGCATTGCTGATGATTCCACAAGGTTGTATAAGTTTGACAACTTTGGGTCATCATCTCTTCCCTCTGTTTTTGTTGCTCATAATGATGACGTGAGCAAACTTTGGCATGTGCGATTTGGTCACTTAAACTATTGCTCTCTTCAAACTCTATGTAAGGAAAATATGGTGACAGGCCTTCCTATGGTATCTTGCCAAGATGGTGTTTGCTCCGGATGTGTACTCGGAAAACATCATCGGGATAGTTTTGACAAACGTGCCTCTTGGCACGCTTCAGCCCCTTTGCAGCTTGTGCACAGTGATTTATGTGGTCCACTTCCTATTGTTTCTTTCTCTGGTTGCAAGTACTTCTTAACTTTCATTGATGATTTTTCCAGACGCACTTGGGTATATTTCTTAAAACTCAAGAGTGAAGTTTTTAACATGTTCTTGGCCTTCAAGGCCTTTGTTGAGAAACAATCTGGACATCAAATTCTTAAGTTAAGATTAGACAATGGCGGAGAATATGTTAACAACAAATTTATCAACTTCTGCACTGAGCATGGCATTCAATTGCAACATATTGTTCCATATACTCCACAACAAAATGGTGTAGCTGAAAGGAAGAATCGTACCTTAAAAGAAATGGCTAATTGTATGCTTCAATCTAAAGGACTTGGTCTCAATTTTTGGGCAGAAGCCATTAACTGTGAAAATTACATAGTAAATCGCACTCCTACTAAGGTTTTAAAGAATATAACTCGAGAAGAAGCTTGGAGCTCAATCAAACCAGATGTAAGTCACTTTCGTGTTTTTGGAAGTGATGCTTGGGCCCATATTCCAGATGCGAAACATAAAGCCTTAGAACCTAAGAGTGAAAAATGTATTTTTGTTGGATATTATGAAGATGTCAAAGGATATAGACTTCTTCAACCAAAATCCAAAAATATAATCATTAGAAGAGATGTAAAATTTGATGAAAATATATCAGCCTACGAGCCTAGTTCGGCGGGTGTGCCACCTTTGGCCTGCGAGCCTGATTCAGCATATGTTCCACCTCTCTCTCTCTCTCTTCTATTTTTAATAACATTCCTTCTAGTTTAGATGATGACAACGAGGATGAAAATCCTCCTCCACCTCTTGAAAATTTTCCTTATACTCCACCGCTTCTAAGATGGGTCTGCTCTACTCGGGATGCAATAGGTTCTCTTGCAGGTGACCCTTCCAATCGACGACGTACATGTTCTCAATTCAAAAGAGCCTGTTTCTTATTGGCTCAAGTTCCATAAAAAATTGATCCAGAAACTTTTGAAGAAGCATCCTGTCATCCAGATTGGGATGAATCTATGAATGAAGAGTATCGTTCCTTATTGGCAAACGATACTTGGGATATTGTTCCTCTTCCAAAAGGAAGAAAACTTGTCAGATGCAGATGGGTTTACAAAACCAAGTTTGGACCAGATGGAAAAGTGGATAGACATAAAGCTCGTCTTGTTGCTAAAGGATTTTCACAAGTTGAAGGCATTGACTATACTAAAACCTTCTCCCCTGTTGCCAAAATGAATTCTATCCGCCTTGTTCTTTCCCTTGCTGCCTCCTTTAAATGGGAAGTCCATCAGATGGATGTTAAATCCACCTTCTTACATGGAGATTTGCATGAAGAAATCAACATGGAACAACCCCCTGGCTTTATCCACGACTCTAGCCTTGTTTTTCGCCTTAGGAAGTCTCTCTATGGTCTCAAACAAGCTCCTCGGGCTTGGTATGCCAAAATGGATAGATTTCTATTAGATAATGGCTTTTCTAGGTGTCATTCTGACAACACTGTCTACACCAAGAAAGTGAGTAAGTCCTTCACCATCCTTGTTCTTTATGTTGATGATCTTATCCTTACTGGTAGTGATCCAAACCATATAAACCATGTGAAGTCTAGCCTCAAAAAGAAGTTTGAAATGACAGACTTAGGACACTTGCATTATTTCCTTGGTCTTCAAGTCTTGCAATCCAAGGAAGGCATTACCCTATCTCAGTCCAAGTATGCTTGTGATCTTCTACACCACTTTCACATGGAAGACTGTAAGCCAACCCCTTCTCCCTTTCAGTCTGGAGTCAAGCTTTCAGTCACTTGCGCTACCCCTAAAGTTGATGCTACCTTATATCTTCAACTTGTTGGTAAACTTCTGTATCTAACCCATACCCATCCTGACCTTTCCTTTGTCATTGGTCTTGTCACTCAGTTTATGCACCAACCTCATGAAAGTCACTAGAAAGCAGCTAAAAGAATACTTTGATATATTCGAGGTACAATTCAGTTCAGGATTCATTACAATGTAGGAGCATCTCCATTGTTGATTGGTTTCACTGGTTCTGATTGGGCTGGTGACCATGATGATCAAAATTCTATTGCAGGATATGTATTCACTCTTGGTTCAAGACCTACTACTTGGTCTTATAAGAAACAAAGTGCCATCTCCCTTTCTTCAGTAGAAGCAGAGTATCGTGATGCAGTTGAAGCCAACAAGGAAGCCATGTGGATTCGTCAAATCCTCTCTGAATCTAGTCTTCATTAGCAGCATCCAACTACACTTTGGTGTGATAATCAGAGTGTCATTCAGCTATGTAAAGATCCAGTTCAACATCAATGTATGAAACACATTAAACTCCACATACAGTTCATTATAAAGCTCATTCATGGTCATGTTCTTGAAGTGTAGTACTGTCCAACCAATGATCAAGTAGCCGATATCTTTACAAAGGCTCTCACAGAAGCGAAGTTTACCAAACTTCGATCCATGATTGGAGTTTAGGAAAGTTGTCATTAAGGGAGGATAGGCTCTAATGCCTCCTTCCTTCTCCTATTGTGCTCTTTTGTAAATCCTTCAATCCTATTCCAATTTTTTCTTAAGGGGGGATGTTAGGATATTTTGACACATAGGAAATAAGCTCCTTTTGAGTCACCTTTGTAAATCCTTCAATCCTATCCCAAGCTATTCTTAAGGGGGGATGTTAGGATATTCCGACACATAGGAAATAGTTAAGAATAACTTAGTCTAGTGTAGAGTTAGGTAAAATGTGTTTCTTTACCATGTACATTTGTAACTTATAATCCAACGGTCAGGATTTGTAGTGATCTGATGGTTATCTCTCACCTCGGTATTAATGACACTTGATCCCTGACTTAACACCCAATTGGTCCATGATATTTATTTAAAGAGCACGGAGGGTCATTTGTCTGGTAATCGTTTATGAGAGAAACATATGTAACTTTTCTTTTTATATTAATAAATTTCCTGAAGTGGTCGCATTGGCTGAGGCCGTGGACTATTTCCCTATTTGAGTGTTTTAACCACGTGATTATACTGGTGTACTGATTTGTGATATGTTTTTGAGTGGTGACCTTTGGTTCTTGATCTAAGGAACTTACCCTATAAATTCCTACAATAAGTGGCCTATTGATATGAGTTTGAAAATGGATGAAATATGGATCAACAGGATTGGCGAGTGGTAGCTTGCAAATTAGGAATTGTATCTCCTTGTAGTGGGTTTTGGTAAATGTTTAGGGGCAACTATTCATTTCAGTAGTAGATGATAAATGAGGGGAAAGAGTTCCTTTCAATAGAGGTTGATAAACGAGCAAGGAAAAGAGTCCCTTTTAGCAGAGGTTGATAAATGAGAAGGGGCAGAAATCGATTTTAGTGAAGATTGATGAATGAGGAGGGATATAATTTCCTTTCACTAGAAGTTGATAAGCCTACAAGTAGTGGCTTATGGGGCATTGATGTAATCAGGTTGAAACTTGTAATAAAAATAATATTAGTGTCTTTTATATGTATTTCTCATGTGCTTGGTGATTATGTTATGTTTTACATGATTTATTTGGTGTTGTTGGTCCATGAAAAAATGATAAAGTGATTGAAAGGTATAATTTCTGAAAATTGTATAATTTGGCCACACTATTGATTCACCCCCCCTCTCATTAGTTTCATGGCTTTTCTTGTTTTTAAAAATTGGTATCAGAGTCAGTGTCCTTCAAAATTAGTTTAAAAAATATAAGGAAGATCAGGGATCATGGAGAACCCGAATTGGATTACCTAAGATGGAGTTCCATTTTTGAATTATATAACTTGGAAGGTAAGGATGAGAATATATTTGCAATATCTTGACTTAGATGTATGGATATATATTTAATATGGAGTAATAAATGATAAGTTTGATAAAAAATCTAGGAAGGAAATCATGGGAGGGTTGTGTAAGTCAGATATTGAGAAAGAAATATATTATGAGAGTTATAAGGACATATGGGATAAACTGAAGTCCATCTATGATATAGACATGCTTACTTCATGTTATTCCAAGAAACTTTCCCTAGAGGATGGAGTAGTCAAAAAATCGAAGAGTGTTGATGATCATGAATAAAAGGATGTTCCCCTTATATAATTAGGACAAATTATTGATCAATAATCAAAGGAATGCAATCTGCAAGTAAGTTGTTGTTTTTTTTTTTTTTTCACATAATAGGCCATTTATCTTCAAATTGCTTAACTACAAGTACTAGTGAAAGTGAGAGTTGCTCATCAAGTCTTCGTGAATAAAGGACCACCTTGATAGTAATATAATACCTTCACAATGGTAAATAATAAAATGGCTCCACATATGGTGAAGAGGAATAAAGTAAAACTCGTGTGTCATTAGAATAATCCTTAGAGTCATCAAGGTAACATACTATTAAAAAATATGTGAGTGAAATTAACACCTTTTGTGAATCCAATTTCTCCTCTATTGACTTGGAAGATCTTGAAGAAAACATCTATTTTAAGAGGTAGCTTATATCATCTATTGAGGAGATCAAGAAATTCAAATTTGATAATATAGATCTGGAGAAGGAGAATAAGATATTAAAATGGTAGTTGATGAGTCTTTAGAAGCAACCAAAGAAATCTGATGCATTTGAAGAAATTTAGACCACCATCTCTCCTCTCGGGATGATAAAATGTTGCAAAATTACAGTGACTCAACTGAAACATTAAAGGGACCCACAAATTTTGGTAAAGGAAGATCCCAAAGCATTGTAGTGACAGAAAAAATAAAGCAACAACATGGAGACCAAAATACCTCCATAAATGAAAACAAAGGTATGTGGCCCCTCATATGTTTCTATTGTAGTAACAGAGAGAAATTTTCCTCAAAGTGTATAGATAGGAAAAATAAGGTGCAACAATAGAGGTGGAATTTACTATTTCAGCCACAACCACGAGTTGCTAAGAGCTATTCGAACAACCAACCACAACTAGTGTTTCCCCCCCAAAGGGAAAAAATTTCAATGGCCCAAAACCACCAGGAGAATGAGTATCAATACTATAAATTGGATAAAAAGAAGCCTTATTAAGAATAGAAATTACTTTGTCCCCTTGTAGGATAATGTTGAATGCTACAGGTGCAATAGTTATGGGCACAAAACAGCTACATGAAAATTTGGCAAGAAATCCTCTTTTCACAACATTGTAATTAGAGGCATGAATTATGATGGGAGCTAGCAAGGAAAATTTTGCAGGAGCTATTTTAGAGCTCTTAAGAGAGGCAGATCTAATGGTGTATGGAGGCAGCACAAAATAATGTTTTTTTTCTTAAGACAATTAATAGATATTTAGCATATTAGATATTAAAATTCCCATTTTTTGTCTCTCTTATATAACCTATAATAGGAAGAGTACTCCAATCAGACAAAAGGAGTAGTAGCTCTATTGTTTCTTCATTTATGTATAGGAAGAAAGTAGGCACATACAGTGAGAAAAAAGAGAAAGAGGTAAATTGTATATTGGATTTAATTGGTGCTATCAAAAGGAATGGTTAGTGGTTTATATGCTTAGGCAATGACAATAAGTCACCCAGTCAGGCGGACTAGCACAAGAAATTAGCTCATATCCAGGTGTGGAAGAAAAAGGAAGATAATCTACTCAGGGGGAATAGATCCCTTGCTCCTCTTCACTGAAGAGAATATGTTGGCTTCAATGGAAGCCATAAAGGTTAGATGTAAAGACTAGAAAGGAACACGCCAAGGAATGAATCTAAATGATAAAGGGAAGTATGGCATTTTATGTTGATTGTTGAGTAGTGTGGTTGATTGAATGTTGTTGCCAAATTAATTGGATAGTATAAATGGTGATTATATGTTTACTATTGAAGGTTGTTTTGCAAGTATTAGTTGCAGATTCCTAATGTAAAGAGGTAGAATAGCCACAGGGGGAGTATACTCAAGTCCCAATTTGAGTATCACATTATGCATTGACAATTGGTATTATTAATTGGTATCAATTTTTTCCAAGGCTAATGGTGTTTTTTGCATAATGGATTGATCTTGTGATGTTTTTCTATTGGTAATTAGTATCAGAAATCATATTTTTGGTGAAATTTATAGAGGAAGAGGTCACTCATTTATCAAGTTCTCAACAATTGATATCATTTGTATCAATTCAACAATGGTATCATTTTAACACTTTGTATCAAAGTAGTATTAATTGGGTATTTACAGTCATTGGACTCTTTGTCAGAGTATGTTAAGTCCAAGTGTTGGTAGGAAAATCCTGATTTACATTAATGTTGTTCATAATTATTCAAACTTATCATGGTGATTTTTTTGTCATTAGAAGTATGCCAAATGAAATACAAGATGAGTTTTTGGTCTAGGAATCCATTGATGAAAGTACCTCTGTGTTTGTAAAAAGTGTTGTACCTTGATGTTCATCAATTGAAAATTGGTGGTGACATGCATAGGACAGGATGTTATTGTTGCTAGAGGTCATGTTTATGTGTATGAATTTAATCCTAGCTAAGAATCATACCATCAAGAATTATTTCTCGTGGCTCAGTTGCACAAGCACGTGTTTTTTAAAAATAGATCACTATTTCCTGCTTCAGGAATATATCGAGATAAATTACTCCTTTCCTTGCAACTTAATATTATTCACAAGACATAGAGGAATTTTCTTAGATTAGATTAGATGTATCTAATTTTTTCAACAGAATAAGAAGTAGTTGGCAGGTCCATAGGATCGAAAGACAGAGGGAGATTATTGACAGCGGGAGCATGTTATTATCCTTTCCATTGATGTCAAAGGGGGAAAAATTGTAGATAAAAAAAATATGGTAAATAACCTTATACAAGGGAAGATAAGGACCTCCAATGAACCATAGAGAGAACAATCAAAGACAAATAATATAAGTACACTTATCTTTGCTTGATCATTGGCCAATCATTGGTGATGATGTTTTGTTTGATCTTGGTGTTTCCATCAATGACAAAGAGGGACATTGTTGGAAATATGTTTCCATTGTTGGAAAAGGTAAAGACAAAGGAAATGGAAAATGTGGCAAAGTAAAAACATATAAATTGAAAATAACTACTGATGGTGTTGTCATTGTTAACGGATGGAAAATATGTTAGAGGATGGAAAAATATGACATAGGTGTTCATGATCGGTTACAAGAAGAATGAAGATCAACATTCATGGTGAAATAAGAGTAGGTAATTTAGAGCTATTTATTGTACAATAGATAATATCATATGCATATGAAGGCCACCTATTTGGAAAGAGATCGGAAAAGGCTTTCCATTGATATGTGAAAGTCTAAAGGTGGCCTCCTGGTTTGAAAGATAGAGCCAATCAAATATAGAGACCCCTAAAGTCAACATTTGCAGAGATAAGTTGGTTGGAGGAGATTTGGTGAAAATTTAAGTTTAGTGGAGCATCCAAACACAGTGGAAATAGTAGTGGAGAAGCCAAAATAGGATTGAGAATACATGGTGCGACACAATGCAACAAAATTAATGTGATTAGTTGTAGGTGGAGTGCCCAATGAAAATGCATCCCAATGATATAAACCTGACACAACCTTAAGGCATACTTAGGAAATGCAGTGTCAAGACATGGAAGTACACACTAGAGGAGAATAATTTTATTGGTTGAGGCAGATCCCACATCAAATCCTGACCCAGTGGAGTTACCCTAGTAGCAATAACCTGAAATTTTTTTGATCAGTGCTTAAGGATCAACTAGGGTGACACAAAAGTGCGGAGGTGGCCTGGCAACAACAAAGAAATGTTTAACCATTGGCATAAGAATTAAGTGGGAGGCACCCACATTGACAACGAAGCCAACTAAGGCTAGCCTAAAAATAATACAAGGTACTTAATAGATGGAGAGCTGGCCCAAAGGATATTGGAGCAAAAAAGACGAAAAATCTCAGAGCCCGTTAAAAATTTTATGAAGGAAATTCACTGAGAAACAAACCACGAGACCCTTTTCTCTCCCCTGTCTAACATAGGACACATGGAAGTATTTCATTGGATGATGAAGGATGATTATGTCATCATAACCAATGGGAGCATGATAGATGGTAGGAAAATTTTGTGTTTTTGGGCAACCGAAGGGCCCATTTATGATTGACATGTGGAAGAATAAGAGGATGGAACATGAAATAGGTGATGTTACCATGATTTCATCCTACCAGTTAGATACTGGAAGGTTAAAGAGAAACACACAAGGAAATTTTTTTCCAGAGGCATCAAAATAACAAGGCAATTTTAGAGCTGATTTAGCCCGAGAGAAATTTCTATTGGCTCTTGAGGTGCTGAGAGGACCCCATATCACAAATAAGCCACAAGGCCCAATCCATAATATTTAAGAGGATGCATTCGAAAAGCGTTAGGGCTTGAAGGCTATGGGATAAGTACCGGACAAAGGCACAAGTAGGTATGAAGACCAAGGGCGCTGAGTAATTAACAAAGGAAAATAAGCCCTCGAAGGCCTTAAATATGTGAGGCTCCTAAAAGCTTAAGTGGAGGTTAGGGGACTCAGTCCGATGGTGGAAAATCAAATAGGTGTTAGCGCGAAAGGTGCTTAAGGCCAAAAATTGACAGATTTGCCAATAATTTTGTTAATAAAATAAAAAAATTGGTGGCCATAGAAATAGATTTCACAGCATAGTTTGGTAGTGAAATATTAAAAGGATTTTGGGCCTCTATTATAAGGCTTCAAAACATAACCAAAGGCCTGGATGAATGAGTCGATAGCTATTTTGGCAGCATGTTGGGATAAAAATGGAACAAGTCAACACAATTTTAAAAGTTGATAGTTTAGTGGTACATATACTAGTTAAGCCACAATTAACTGTAGATAAAAATAGAAAAGGCCCACTAAAACCTATTAAAAGTTTAGATTAAAAAAAATAAGAAAAAAATATTATTTTGACTTGTAGAAAAGGATGGTTAAATCCTAAGAACTTGGTTAACACACTAAGAGGATTGAAATAAATCAGACAATAAAATAATTGAATCCAAAAATATTAGTCCATAAATCCTTATAAGCATAATTCAAGCAGTAAAATGATAATGTGTGTCAATGAGAGGTTGTTGGTGCAAGGAGTTGCATTGTGCATCAAGGGTGAATTAGAGATCAGATTTGATATCTAATAGGTGAATGATGAATTGGCGATTAGTTCTTTGATGTATTCATCAAAGGTGAATTTTGGTGTTGATGATGCTGGTGCATATAGTTTGGTGATTTGTTCAGTAATGTGAATTTTTTTAAGGTGATGGTGTTTTTATCAGTAATCACATATTGTTGAAAGTGTTTGTAAGGTGGTTTTGTTGAGCAGTTGCAATAATAAAATTTAGTGTTTCTGAAAATGGATGAAATATGAATCAACAGGACAGGCAAGTGGTATCTTGCAGATGAAGCGTTATATCTCCTTCTAGTGGGTGCTTGTAATTTTTTATGGAAATAGTTCATTTCAGTAGTAGCTGATAAACAAGCATGGGAAAGAGTCCATTTTAGTAGAGGTTGATAACCAAGAAGGGGCAAGAGTCCCTTTTAATAGAGGTTGATAGACAAGTACGGGAAGAAGTTCCTTTCAGTGAAGACTGATAAAAGAGAAAGGATAGATTTTTGTTTCAGTAGTAGTTGATAAACCTACAAGTAGTAGTTATTGGGGCATTGATGTAATTAGATTGAAGATTGTAATAAAAGGAATATTAGTGTCATGTATATATCTTACTCATTTTATTGGTGATTATGTTATGATTATATGTTTGAGTTATATTTCCAATCCATGAAAAATTTGTAAAGTGATTTAAAATTATAGATTGTGAAAATGGTATAATTTGGCCACATTACTGATTCACCCCCATCTTAGTAGTGTCCAAGTTTCTATTGCTTCTAACAAACAAACATTTCCACGAAAAAATAAAATGAAATACTATATATATATATATATATATATATATATATATATATATGTATATATATATATATCATGGAGTTGGGTAACACCTTTTGGAGAAATGAGGAAATATTTTGTTGAAAAACTGATACTCAATAGAGAAATTTTAAGCTCTTGATCGAGCAAATTTTAAGCGCTCGAACGATCTTTTGAGGCACTTAAAAATTGTTCATTCAAGCATTTAAAAAAACACTCGATCGAGCCACGTTCTAACCTGATTTAATAGTTTTATTAGGATATATGGCTCAATCAAGCCTTTGGCTTAGTAAAAAATGTAGCTCAATTGAGCGTTATTTCGAATTCAAATACCCCAACTGTGACATGTGCAAGTCATTTTTCTCAGACTGCAAGAGGAAAAGAAATTTGATGGAAGATTTCTAAGTTGGACCTAGATGGAGGAACTCAATAAAAATACCCATAAACATCGCCAATGACCCAATGGCTCAAGTCGAGGTAGGTCTCCTGTCATTTTTATTCCTTTTAATTTTTTTTTTTGCAAAATAAAATAAGTTAATTTTACAAAAAACCTAGCATACAAAAACTAGAAAAAACAATCATGAAAATCAGCATTAAATCCACAAAAGACCAATAAGAAAACTCTTGAAAATCATAAAATACGACCTAAAAACCCACCAAGAAAACCCTTGAATACCAAAAAAAACTTAGAAAACCACAAGGAAAAACCTTGAAAACCCCAAAACAAACTATAATTTTCAGTGAAACCCTTAAACCTCGCCCAAAGAATTTATTTCTATTTATTTATTCAAAATTTAAAAGTTTGTACGTGGGTATAGTTATAAAGAATTATGTATGTATGCGTTTTATAGTGGAAAGAGTCACATATGGATTTTGAAAAATAAATTTTTGAGATAAATTCAAGTCTACAAGGGGAAGGAAGATTCACTGGCCATATAAGAGCATATGATCTATAAGAGAGTTGAAAGATGTTATAACAATAGCATGGAATATGTGCAAGTTTGGAACATGCATGCCAAGATGTACATGCACATGTTTGGGTGCATGATTGAAGGCATTATTTGAATAGTAAATCAGATACATAGTATAAATTATGTATATGGATATTCATTAAAACTTGTGTATAAGCATATGAAATGATAGGGTTGTGACTAATAATTGAGGCCAGTGTGAGGCTCAGTGGATGATTGAATCATTGTGGTGCTTGTTTTATAGATGATAAACATCTTAGATAGGTAATTATAGGTCAATTTAGTGCTTGTTCAGTAGTTTATAAACCACATGGATTGTGGACTACAAATGCATGTGATGCTTGTTATGAAAAGGAAACTAATAAAAATCATAGACAAGTAATTTTGGGTCTCTATGGTTCTTTTTTATTAGCTAATAAACCACATGTACAGTGGATTGTAGACCCATGTCAAACCTGCTATGAAAAGCCAACTAATAAACCACCTAGACAAGGAATTATATGTCACTATGATGCTTGTTGAGTAGTTGATAAGCCACAAGAGCATTGGACTATAGACCCCTAATTTCCATTGTATGAAAATACAATTGATAAACCACCTATGAAATTTATTCCAACTCCTAAGGTCGAGTAATATTTGATATGAAATTTGGGTGTAACCCTGTGAATGAACTCTAAAGAGAGAAGTGAGGCATTGTGACAGTTACTGCTAAGAGACATACGATAAACCACCTTAGTGAATTTTTTAGGTACAACTAATAAATAACATTGATGCTTTCAATTTGATAGCATTTGATAAACCATATGGACAGTGAGATCCACATTATGAGTGTCTAACCAATTCTCCATTGTGAAAATATTGCTAAAGTCTTTGTGATCCATCCATGAGTTACTATGACATGGTTTTTTAATGACACTCATATTATGAATCATGATCGTATATATGCTTAGTGCATTGAATACACATATACTTATATGAGACAATAAATCATTTGATTGAATATCATGAAAATAAGAAAATTATAATAATTTATAGGAATTTTTGAGTAGTGGAATGAGTGCAATGAATCCCTTATCTCGCAAAGTAAAGATGAAGCTAGTTATTCATGAATTTAGAGATATGTATATTTTAGTTTTGAACCTTTGGTTGGAATAAATGTTTGAATGCATTACCAAATTCTTGAAATGATTATGATGCAAATAAATAATGCAATGATAGCATCATTTCAATTTATTTTTAAATCAATTGAAAGTTATTGAATCATCATATACATAATAAATATAGGATCATTTGAGGGGATACTATAAATATTGCAATGAAAATATTTCATGTATGAACACTTATCACTATTTTTTCTCATTGAAATTATATATTGTATTTGAAATGGCTTTGGTTATGATAATTAAGGTTGAATAATACAATATGAAAGAATCAAACATCATGAGAAGAGCCTCATATTTATGAAATATGATTCCTATATGAAGCAATTTTGGAAAGGACAATAGAAAGGGGGAATGTTTGATTTAAATTATTATGATTAACATCATGGATATTATATCATTTTAATATAGGTGATATTGTGATCTTATCAAGGAAGGTGTTAGAGTCAGCCTTTGCAGCCTTCCTCAGATTGATCAAACATGCTCTTACAAAGTGATTTTTAAGGTATCAAGCTCAAATTTTGTCATTTCAATGAGTCTTCAAGCAAAATTTGGTCACTAGGCATTAGGTCTAGGGTTTATTTTCGCTCTTTTCTAATTTGTCCAAATGTCAGTCCATGTCACCATTCAGCTGAGTATACCATCATTCATAGGGTTGTCATCATAATTTCAAGTTCCATTGGGTCATTTTACATCTCGTTCATGCTTCGAGCTTGTGCACTAGGTAAGGTCCATTTCCCTCTCCTAGGTTTTGGAGGTAATTCCTCTTGGATGGTCAAATCATCGGAAAAAAATTGTATCCTGATGTTCACACACCTTCCCCTATCCTTAATATACCTCATTAAACACTTCCCATCACTGAGATCCCCAAATTCCTCATTTTTGCACAAACCCTAGTTTCTAGCCACAACTTGGCAATTTTCTAGGCTAGGCCTTTGTGTTTTGCCCTTTTGGACCCCTTCCCCTCACTCAATCTCTGTGATTCAAATTTCCCCTGCTTCCTAACATCCCTCCCTACTTCCCAAATTTTCCCCAAGAATTTAGAAGCCCCTTACCCCCTTCGTTTCGCTTCATTTCGACAAAATTCCTTGTTTCACACATCGGGGTAAGTTTCACTCAAAAGATGTTTCAGAGCAATAAAAGATGAATTTTGGAAAACTGAGAGAGGTTTTTGTCCAAAACATCCCAAGGAATAAAAACCTCCTTCACTTTTTACACAGGTATCATTTTTTAGAGAAATGTCAAACATTCCGTTGCCTCGGGAGAATTGAATGCACCTCCGAAGTGACCTTGGGAAAATCAATTTTTCTCCTAGCATGTTTGGCCAAATGACTTTCTTGATGAGTCAAATGATAACTAGAGAGAAATAACTTTCCAATGAGCTATCATGAGCTCATTTTGGAGTTGAGGAAGACCTTCAAAAGTTGGCTCGCAACGAGACATCTGCCTTGAGGAAGCCTCATTCCGATCATTTTGACTAGTGTTGGGAGATTTGATTTTTGACAGGGGTAAAATGAAATCCAAATTGCTTAATTCCACTTGTGTTGGAAATTATACTCCAATAGATTTCCAACGAGCTATCACACGCCTGATTTGGACACCGGGAAGGCCTCCAAACACTTCCCGCAAAATGCACACCGTGGCGAGAGGCAAGAGCGACCCACTCGGGGCCCGAGCGACCCACTCAGGCGCAGCGACCCACGCGGACTCATTTCAGCGAGTAGTGAAATTACAAGGGGCGCGACCCACCCAGGGCCGAGCGACCCACGCAGATTCGGGAGCGACCCACCTAGAAATTTTTCCGAATTTTTCATCCGCAGCTCGAGATTTCGCTATTATGGACCGGTTTGCTTATGGATAGAATTTTTGGGTTTTTATGATGTAAATTCATGTTTGATGTGTAACTTTGGCTTGTTTTTTATCTCTTCTAGAAGATTCACTCTTAAATTAGTAAAAAAATCATGTAATGGATCGGGCTTCCACTCTTTTAGAGGCAAGTTGTTAGTCGCCTAGATTGTAGTTCCATGATTAGAATTGGTTGAAACCGATCCCCCAAAGAGGGAATTCGACCCCTAGAGGTGGGGAAAAGGTGTTAGAGTGATCTATATATTGTAATTTCTCAATCATTTTCAGAGGTTGGAGAGGTTGGACTCTTGGGATACTTTTGATACTATTGTACATACTTTTCATATTTTGGCTAAGGAAAAGATCGGGGGTTTTGCGGCACTTGTTGGGATCCTTGTGGTGTTCTGTTCTTGATGATGTTTCTCCTTTGTTTCACTGTAAGTTTCTTCATGTTTAATGTTGCCATCCTTTCATTATGCTTCGAACTAAATTGAATGAGTGAAATAAGGTTGAATCCATTGTTTACGAGTGCTTAGCCTTTGAATTCGATTAGTTCTATATGTTTTCAAATTTGTTTGGAGAGGATCCAAGTTCTTCTTTGCCCTCTTCAGACTCCTCGTCGGTCTAATCTATCCATAAATCCAATTTAAAGCATCAAGATCATCACCTACCTCGCTCAGACTTGAACTCGCAAAGGTCCGACCTTATCCCCCGGACTCCCAAAATTTGTTTTCCCATTACTCCGGCGAAAACCCAAAAAAACCAAAAACCAAACATACCTATCTCTTTACTAGCCTAAAATCGGTTCTTATTGTAAGTCATCTCGCATCCTATTGTTTATTTTCTCGA
Source organism: Pinus albicaulis (assembly GCA_034641835.2). Taxonomy (NCBI): domain Eukaryota; kingdom Viridiplantae; phylum Streptophyta; class Pinopsida; order Pinales; family Pinaceae; genus Pinus; species Pinus albicaulis. The sequence goes on from CM076584.1 coordinate 1,550,577,423, forward strand.
GATTGACGGAGAGAGAGCCCTCTCCCCGTCCTCGTAGGGCTAGCTACGAGGCCGAGCGTGGTTTGATGTAGCCTTGAGTTTACTTCATTTCAGCTCGAGGTAGATTTGAGTGCTAACATAGTGGCGACCATCGCTGGGAAGAATTGGTTTGCTTCGTTGATGTCATTTGTTTCATTAGCTACTGACGTGAGTCCGAAGTCACGCCAGGAAGCCTTCGAATCGCACATTGCTCTACGAGTGCATAGTAGATAAACGTTGCTTTCGATCCATCTCCTGGGCCTAGCTTGTGAATGTGACACTCGACTTGTAGATTATCTTGCCCCGATGACGTGTATCAAGTTCGGATCCGATGGTTGATGGTGGACAACGATCGGACATAAGAAGGCTGAAATCATTCGCCCGGTGACTCCAATTCAAAGTCCAGTGGATCGACTCTTTCTCTACGAGAAATGGAAGGATCTTACACAAAGTTCGAGTATTCGAAGTGGAATGGTATTCGGATCTAATCTCGCTTTCTTGTAAATTACTTCTTTGCTGGTCTTGAAGCTATCTCGAAAGTTTTTCAAAGTTTGTTGTATGAGAAAGGTCATCAAAATCTTCACTCGACCCATTCAAAAAGTGTAAATGTTGAGTTTCCCTTTGATCCCGGTCTCCTTACTTTTCCCACATCTTGTGATGACTCTCTACAGAGTGATGAACCGAGAAAAACAAAGCTGATCCCATAGCACTTGTACATGCCCCTACACCTTGTAAAATTCCGAGATCGGTATAAACCTCTTGTTTTGCCTTCGTTATTCATACTTTTCCCTGCAAATTATGACCTATATCTACCAAGATTTGACGGTGAATGTAACAATGTCAATGCTCGAGCAACATGTGCGCGTAATGTTGAGACTTTTCTAGATCTTTTTGAAGTTGATGATGAAGATGTTAGTATTAGGCTTTTTGCTCTTTCTTTGAAAGGCCAAGTGAAGAGTTGGTTCAAAGCCCCTGCTCGATGCGAGCATCACGATTTTCAGCAATTTGTCAAAGTTTTCCTTGACAGTGTGGATGATCGGACGAGAACTTTTTGTTGATTATAGAGGAGTATAACCGGTTGAAAAGAATGCCAGGTGAGAGACAAGTACAACAATTTTCTGCTAGATTTAACCAAGTTTATTATTCGATGCCGCATTTGATATAAGACCTTCTCCTAGATCCTGCTCTCTTGCACTACCCGGGTGCCTTTGATCCGGAAATGGAGTTTCGAAAGCTGAGAGAAAAGAATATTGCAACACTTCACGAGATGCGAACAAGGCGAGTGAATGTAGAGGCTCATTTGCCGATCTTGAGGGCAAGGTTGAAAGAAGAAGAAAAGAAGAATGTTTCGGAGCAACCCGACACTTTCGAGAGGAAAAGCTTGATCTTTTTGTAAATGCGATAGAAGAGATGGTGCGGAAAATGAGCGCAAAAAATGAAAATGACATTCAAGAACAAGTGGGTCGACCCAAAACATTTTGTTTCGATCCCTGCTTGTCATAGTGATTGTTTTATAGATCATTGTAAAGAAGAGAGAGTGTTGATATGATGTGTATGTTTGATGATGAATTGCCTCGGCTTTGATCAGTATGATGATGATTATGTTCTCCAAAAAAGAATCTAATCTTGCGGACGTAATCAGTGACTAGTTTGTGCGAGGAGGAAGTTCACTTTTCAAGCAGCTCGAGTACGATGATCAACCGATGCATATCAGCTCGTGGCAATGATGAGGAAAGTGCGGAAAATTTTGATGTAAGTGAAGGATCTTTGCCTTTGTGTTTTGATTCGTTTCAGTTCATTAGAGATAACTTCCATGCAATCAGAAATCAAACGTCAACAAGTCTTGATGCGGATCGTCTTGAGGGCAAAGCGAAAACTTCTCATATTCCGATTTTCAGCCCTCGAAAGTTATTGATTGTCAAGTTGCGGCGGAAGACTTGGAAGTGGGCACACATGATTTAATGATTCAAGGTGACTCCAGTACCACTTTGTTTTGAATCATTTCAGATTTTAGAGAAAAATTGCATGGTAAATCTTCAAATGAAGTCGCTTTGTAACATCGGATTTGCACCATCTAATACAATTGAAGGTCGATTACGGATGAAGTTGTGGAAGATGAAATATATGATTTGATGATGCGAGAAGATTCTATACCCTTTTGTTTTGAAGCATTTCGAGCTTTATAAGGCTGAATCTTCATAATATATCTCAAGGAAAAAGATGAACGACGGAAGGAGGTCATACGGTTTCAATGGATACATTACAACACTCTTCTCAAGTTTTTGATGATCCCATTGCTCGTGTGTTGGATGATGTTTGTTATAAAAAATTTTGCTCCATTAGCTAACCATGTATCGGAAAAGAATGTTGATGATAATCTTGTTCAAAGGTCACCTTCATTGTCTTGTTTAACGATTGTTCATTACATAGCACATGTCAAGATTTCCATTCATATGAGGAGATTGATAAAGGAGGCTTTTGTTCGGGGCCGGAATCGACAATGCAGTTTCATTTTTCATGAATTTCAGGGATCCTTTTGACATCTTGCCGCAATCACCAAAGAAAAGCACCGCAGATTGTGAGGAAAAGTTTAAGATCAAGGTATGGAGATTATACCCGGACCAGAGCTATGTTTATGAAGATCCTTTCACGGTATTCTTGCAGCTCATCCGGTCGATTTGTGCTTTGCAAGTTTATCGCAGGTCCACTTGGTTCAAAGTTTTCATGGGAGTTGCCTTTCAGCAGTTCTTTATTGTTGTTCACAAGTGAGTATTTGGGAAGAAATCAAACGAGCAGCTCGACATGCTTACATGGTTGCATCAAGCGGTTCCATTTCACTTGATCGGGTGGTGAAAAGCACGATTAGAGTAGGTTGTATTGAATAAGCTCTACTTTGAGCATCTTTTCCAGCTTGTCGGTTGTGTTTCGGTATCAAGTCGAGCTTTTTAGTTGAGTGAGAGTCAATTTGTGTCGTCAAGTCATCGGTTTTCAGTCATGCATTTCAGTTTGAGTTTTTGATTCCATGGCCCAATGGATAAAGCATCTGATCCCGCTCTCCCGAGATCCGCCAGTTCTTGGCACCTCCAAGGAGCTACCATCCCCATTGGAGCCAATGTTAGAGTCAGCCTTTGCAGCCTTCCTCCAGTGATCAAACATGCTCTTACAAAGTGATTTTAAGGTGTCAAGCTCAAATTTTGTCATTTCAATGAGTCTTCGAGCAAAATTTGGTCACTAGGCATTAGGTCTAAGGGTTTATTTTCGCTCTTTTCTAATTTGTCCAAATGTCGATCCATGTCACCATTCAGCTGAGTATACCATCATTCAGAGGGTTTTCATCATAATGTCAAGTTCCATTGGGTCATTTTACATCTCGTTCATGCTTCGAGTTGTGCCTAGGTAAGGTCCATTTCCCTCTCCTAGGGTTTTGGAGGTAATTCCTCTTGGATGGTCAAATCATCGGAAAATATTGTATCCCCGATATTCACACACCTTCCCCTATCCTTAATATACCTCATTAAACACTTCCCATCACCGAGATCCCCCCAAATTCCTCATTTTTTGCACAAACCCTAGTTTCTAGCCACAACTTGGCAATTTTCTAGGCTAGGCCCGTGTTTTTTCCCTTTTGGACCCCTTCCCCTCACTCAATCTCTGTGATTCCACTTTCCCCTGCTTCCTAACATCCCTCCCTACTTCCCAAAATTTCCCCAAGAATTTAGAAGCCCCTTACGCCCTTCGTTTCGCTTCATTTCGACAAAATTCCTTGTTTCACACATCGGGGTAAGTTTCACTCAAAAGATGTTTCAGAGCAATAAAAGATGAATTTTGGAAACATGAGAGAGGTTTTTTTGTCCAACACATCCCAAGGAAGAAAAACCTCCTTCACTATTTACACGGTATCATTTTTTTAGAGAAATGTCAAAAATTCCGTTGCCTCGGGGAGAATTGAATGCACCTCTGAAGTGACCTTGGGAAAATCAAGTTTTTCTCCTAGCATGTTTGGTCAAATGACTTGCTTGATGAGTAAAATGATAACTAGACAGAAATACCTTTCCAATGAGCTATCATGAGCTCAATTTGGAGTTGAGGAAGACCTTCAAAAGGTGATCTGTCAACAGCACTGCCTTGAGGCGGCCTCATTCGATCATTTTGACTAGTGTTGGGAGATTTGATTTTTGACAGGGTAAATGAAATCTAAATTGCCTAATTCCACTTGTGTTGGAAATTAGACTCCAATATATTTCCAACGAGCTATCACACGCCCGATTTGGACACCGGGAAGGCCTCCAAAAACTTCCTGCAAAATGCACACCGTGGCAAGAGGCAAGAGCGACCCACCCGGGGGCCCGAGCGACCCACCCGGGCAGGAAAGCGACCCACGCAGACCATTTCAGCAGTGTGAAATTACAAGGGGCGCGACCCACCTGGGCCGAGCGACCCACGCAGTTCAGGGGAGCGACCCACCTAGAAATTTTTTGCTGAATTTTCAAATTTACACATTTCGCAGTTTTCGCCTATTATGGACCAGCTTTTGCTTATGGATAGAATTTTTGGGTTTTTATGATGTAAATTCATGTTTGATGTGTAACTTTGGCTTGTTTTTTATCTCTTCTAGAAGATTCACTCTTAAATGAGTAAAAAATCATGTAATGGATCGAGCTTTCACTCTTTTAGAGGCAAGTTGTTAGAGTGCCTAGATTGTAGTTCCATGATTAGAATTGGTTGAAAGCGATCACTGAAGAGGGAATTCGACCCCTAGAGGTGGGGAAAGGTGTTAGAGTGATCTATATATTGTAATTTCTCAATCATTTTCGAGAGGTTGGAGAGGTTGGACTCTTGGGATACTTTTGATACTATTGTACATACTTTTCATATTTTGGCTAAGGAAAGATCGGGGGTTTTGCGGCACTTGTTGGGATCCTTGTGGTGTTCTGTCTTCGATGATGTTTCTCCTTTGTTTACTCGTAAGTTTCTTCATGTTTAATGTTGCCATCCTTTCATTATGCTTCTGAACTAAATTGAATGAGTGAAATAAGGTTGAATCCATTGTTTACAGGTGCTTAGCCTTTGAATTCGGCTTAGTTCTATATGTTTGTTACACTGTTTGGAGAGGATCCAAGTTCTTCTTTGCCCTCTTCGACCTCCTCGTCGGTCTAATCTATCCATAAATCCAATTTAAAGCATCAAGATCATCACCTACCTCCGCCCAGCCTTGAACTACGCAAAGGGTCCGACCTTATCCCCGGACCCCAAAATTTGTTTTCCCATTACTCCAAAGTAAAAACCCAAAAAACCAAAAACCAAACATACCTATCTCTTTACTAGCCTAAAATCGTTCTTATTGTAAGTCATCTCGCATCCTATTGTTTATTTTCTCGAGAGTTGACGGAGAGAGCCCTCTCCTGTCCTCGTAGGGCTAGCTACGAGGCCGAGCGTGGTTTGATGTAGCCTTGAGTTTACTTCATTTCAGCTTTCGAGGTAGATTTGAGTGCTATGAAGGATTAATGTTGGAGGTGAAGTTGAGTATCCTAAGTAAAAGGGAATTGTGGTGACACTAAAACCATATGACATACATTGAGCACCATGAGTTATGCTATGAAACTTGTGTTGTTCTATCTAGATAAAGTTATAGATATTTGTTAGCTATAAGAAACCATAGGTCTCAAGACTCTTCCTATGCAGGGAAGGCTTAACAAGGAATGGATTTCCAAAGGGACTAGGGAGGCGAGAGAAGAGGATAATTGAACATGGAAGGTGTGTGACTACAAGGAATAAATTCTTGGATGAATTGGTTTTTAAATATATATTGGGATCATGAATGCATTGGGTTTCCAACGGAAAAATGAATTGAACTTGTTCCTTATGAAAGCATTGTGAAACAACTAACAACCATCGAGGAATTTGTTTGAATGCTAGGAGGTCTAGAGGTAAATGGACCACATAAAATGAATGAAAATTATCTAAGTGGAAACTAATGCATGGAATATGTTAATGATATGAAAGTGGCATATCACTTCTTCTACATAGAATGGTTCTAAAAATAGTACAACACCAAGGATAGTTTTCCATAAAGGGGGACGGGATTGTGACACCCCTTTCATTACCCCAAATTCCGTAATGTAATTAATAGCATATAATGTTGGGGTTCCACAAGTGATGTTATGATGTCCAACCCTATTATATGAGGTAATGTTTGTTTTTTATTAACAAAAATTATAGAGTTGAAGAAAGTGGAAAACCAATATATTATGTTTCCATAGGTAGGGGGGAGATTGACTTAAGATGAAAAATATACCTTGGGTGAATATTTTGCTTTGATATAATGGTTGGTATTCCTAATAAGTTGAAATTTTGAGAATATGAAAGGTCAAAGAGTGATTATAAAAATAAGAGGGAGGAAAAATCAAGGGGTTGTCCTTATTGGTTCTCAAGCTTCTAGTTTTCCTCTCTACTATTACTCTCCCATACATATATATCTCTCAGTCCCAAATTCAAATAGGAATAATAATTTGTGAAAACTTGTGTGATAAGAAATTAATGTGTTACAATGATTTTTTATTTTTAAGTTGATGGCCCTAAGGACTAGGAATGGTCCTTGTTGTGTGTGGCACATAGATAATTAAAGAGGGGAGTACTAATGATTGAAAATATTGAATAAGGACTCCCTTGTGCTATGCGGGGCCTACATGGAATTTATGTGAATGTGAGCCTGGTCAAATATTAAAAGGTTGATCATTGAGTTTTCCTATATGTGTGTAAATGAGAATGACCTTCACTTCTAGTGTTAAACTTTGGTCTGAATCTAAGTGTGTGACATACTCCTTGTTAATTTTTTCCTCAAGTAATTAAGATTTGGCATAGGGGTGGCTAGCATTAAAAAAAAATATAGCACACCTAAGCTTAAAGTGGGGTCAAACATGGCTCATCCTACTAAATTTTCTAGAATTTTTGTTGTGATGCATACCTATATATTTCTATGTTAATGATATTTTTGGCTTAGACAATTTAATGACATGAATTATTATTTAATTTATATTTTAATAAATTTTATATGTACATGCATTTACCCTTGAACATATTTATCATCGTTGTAGTTGTTATATTATTTGGTTGTAGCTTTATATATGTATTAAAGTTTTTAACATGCTTTGGTTGAGGAAGATAAACTTCCAATATTATTATTTAAGAAGGACATGTTGGAATTTCTACTATAAATTTTTTTTCTAAGAGGTTCTATAAGTTGAATTTTTGAACATAGTGAGGGAAAGCCAATTGATCCTCTATTGTAATTTTCACGATATTGGGTAACAAAGTTTTATGAAATATTTATATGAAGTTGATATTCCTAAATGCATATTTAAACATGTCATGTTTTAGGTTCCGTGATTTGGCTGATTGATGGACCAAATGACGAAGTAACATCAAACCAATCTTTGGATCCCTAGGACCTAGCTCTTCTGGGATGAGAGAGGGATCTCTCTAATGAAGTGAAGGATGTGAGCTTGTTTGCTTAGTTTGTTTAGATTTTAGGCTAGTTGTTAAGTGTGTTTGTTTGTTTGTTTGGGAGAAAACTGATCAAGTGGATCAAAATAGAACAAGAAAATGAGATAAAGCGGGCTATGGGGTCAAAAGACTGCCCAAGGATGTCAAGACAATGGGTAGGGTGTACTTTGCAGGGAAATGATTTAGTATAGCGAATGGATATTTCGAGTGGTTTATGGAAATGAAATGAACCACAAGTTGGTGCAAGACAAGGGGATCTTAAGCATAAATAGTTTAAACATCGAGTATTCATGTGGTAGGGCTAACCATTAATCACTATGAATCCAAATCAAGACTGATATATGCATAAAATAAACATCCGGAGTGACGCATAGAGGTATAAGACCCTCTAACTCGTGGGAAAATCACCTTCGAGTGTTTGAGAACACATGTAAGACAAACTAACAACTCAAAATGTGGAAAGGAAACTCCTAAGCAACACATTAAATTTGATGAGAACTTTGAAATAAGGTCGCAAGTATAGGAAGTGGGCAAGATCGAAACAAGACCTCTCTCGATTTAACCTAGACAATCAATACTTCAAAGGAGATTTCTTTAATGAGGTTTAAACAACTATGAGTAAGCAGGGCATACCATGAATCAAACAAGATAGCATGTCATATTAATAATTAAGGAAATAAATAACAAGTTCTTAGTGGACCAAAGGGTCGTTAAGAATCCTTTGACATGACTAAGAAAAGATGAAAACATAGAAGCTATAATGAATGAGGAAATTTGATGAGCCTCCATGGGCATACCTCAAACTATTCTTTGCTCGAGCTACAACAAGAAAGAAGTATGGGTACATATGTGAAAAACTAAGAAAACATAACTGAAAAGAAGTACAATACCATTTACCAAGCCATGGAATCCGCACATAGATCCTCTCCATCATCTAGGCAAGCAAGTCAAGCTATTCACGCCATAAAACAAGTTTGATCATCAAAACTCATAACGTATATTGCTCTAAGCTCGCTTCAAGTTCTTAAGCTCTTAAAATTCCAGCTTGTTTATCAACTCTTCAACCAACAATGTACAATGATTCTCGATGAGTTATATAGAGAATGAGAAGATAAGCTTCACAAAAATTGACTAGAAGCTCATAGGCTAAAAAATAATATTCGATTTTGTCCTTGAGGCTTTGCAAAGCCCAAGGCACAAAATATCTTCAAAATATCTATAAAATGATAAAAAAAGGAAAAAAATATTGAATTTTCATTACCGACAATGGCTAAAAAAATGCCTAACGCACAATTGGATAAGCCACTACATAAACTCGTTTTTTGCCAAAAATGCTACAGAACGTAGACGTGAGAAAATTCCCTGTTTTGCGGACAACTTTTGAGGGACCTCCTGATGTGGAAAGGAAGCTCGTGATGGCTCGTTGGAAAGCCCTGGATTTATAGTTTCTAAAAATATTTTATTTTTCCCAAACGGATCACTAGAAGTATGTGAAAAACTTAGCTGGAGTGAAAAAAACCAGAAAAGTAGCCTTTGCTGATATGCGAGGCGTAAAGTCAAAAAATCAACTCATGTTTCGCCTCTTTTGGGGAATCAAAACACATATTTTGGATCTGAAAATTTTCTGATTATATGCCCTTGAATTTATTCCATCCAACCAAATGAGTTTCATGAGCTGAGGATTCTCCTAGCACCCATGGTAGCGCCTTGAAAAATGTGCAATTGAGGCCCAAAAATGTCAAAAAAACAAAATATTGTCAAAATTTGCTAAGTTTTGCGAGCAAGCCTCATGGGTTTTCGAAGCATGTAGAGAAGTTGAGGCCAATATTTCGAGCACCGATGTTCCTTTCTCCACTTTTTCTACCGGCGCCTTCTTTGGGCGATTTTGAGTTTTTCTTGTGCAACTCTTCAATTTATTTTGGGCAAATTGATTTAGCTTTTTGTAGTGCCCGGTCATATTTTTTTTGTAGGCTCAAGTCTCTATTAGCTTTCTCTATAACTTATGCTCCAAAATTCTTGTTGGCCCTTTCAAGCCATGATTCTTTGTCATTCTCAATTTCTTGGGCTAGCAAATGAGTGAGAGGATAAGATCGGAAAAGTCGCCTCTTCTTCTTTCTTTTTCTTCAAAACTCTCTTGAGACCCATAGTCCTAGGCCTCTTTCTCATTGGCTTCTCTTATTCTTCGGTATCATTGAATTCGCCTATAAGCTCTTCCAAGCTTGACTTGTGCTTTGAGGCTCCCTTGGTACTTGAAAGCCCAGGGCCTCAAAAACTTCCATTTGACCACTCATTTGTTTGTTTTGCATCCGTAGAACGTGTATGAAGTCTTTTGAGCTTTCTTAGATCAGCTTTCGTAGGTCATGAATTTGGTCTTCTCTTTTTCACAAAAGAGCCTCAAGGATTCTAGCTTCATTATCACTATCATCACTATCTATCCGTATGATATCAAATTCTCTTTCCTTTTCATGACTACTCTCCTCTTTTTTCTTTCCCCTTGCCTTGGATAGGCTTCTTGGTCCTATTCCTCTTTGGTGATTCAACAATGCTCTTCTTAGTGTCGTTTGCATCTACTCCTTAGTGCTATTGTGACATTTCTAGTCAGCTGCTGGAGTGGTCTTCTTCTTTGCTGATCTAGTGTTTCTAGGCTTAGCCACTTTTGGAGGAAGAGTCATGGCCCCCTTGCCTAGGAGAGGCGGCTAGCACATGCTCAACTTGGTCTTTTACCTTGTTGTTTCCATCATCATATTTTTCATGTTTTCTTCTGTTTGAATATTTCCTTGTTTGTATTTATCATCACTATGCTCATGGTCATCGATTTGGTCCTTTTGCTCCATGCTCGCCCTCTTTTGGAATGCTCACTGTTTGGTGTTTGATTGTCATCATCATTACTTGCTTGAGGGCTGTCTCTGTTTATCATAATAAGTGTACTTTTGAGTGCTTTCATGACCCTCATCATAAGTTTCTTTTTTAGGACCTGTCACGACCCTCATCATCATCTGTTTTGGTTGCCACTTTGTATGTTTTATTGAGGGTTTCCTTGTTCATCTCTATCCCTCGTTTTCTTCATGGCTGTTGTGCTCTTTACCTTCACTATTTTTTCCCTCATCACCATCATGCTCACTTTCGTGTTGGCTGAAATCATGTTCTCTCTTCATGAATACTGTGCTTTCCATCAATTTCTTCATGCTCATCATCACCTTGTTTATGCTCACTATCATGCTTAGATTCTTCACTTTGTACCTCATCATCATTACTAGTTTGCTTCCCGTCACTTTGCCCTTCTTCACTTCTAGTTTGCCTCTTCTCTTCTTCACCCTCAATCATAGGAGATAGGAGTGTATTTATTAGAATAAGGAGAAACATGATTATTGGATGGTGAGGAAGGCGCATGAGATGAAGAGGCAATGGAAAAAATCGAGGATGGGAGATGAAAGAGTCCCAAAAAAACTCTCTTTTTCTCAAGTTGATGGAGGATGATGATATTGATAAGGGAATGATGAAATGAGACAAGATTGTTGTTGAGTGGGGGGCTTTTTTTGGACAGTAAGAGAGCCATATTGTCAATGCTTCTATAGAGGAAGAAAGGTAGGTTTAGCAATTGAGTTCTTTTGAAATGCATAAGAAGCCCGATATGATAGGCATAAATCCAGGGAAAACATCCCTTCACATGTGAAATAATTCATCATGAATTTCATGAGAGTGGTATAGCTAGTCGGCAAGTGATAAAAAGGAAAAATGGCTTGGCAAGCATCCGATGGTCTGGTTCTAGAAAGGGTTTGTAGTGATTCAGATCTAGGTATGTTTGTTTGAACCACTTTTCTCCGATATAGGGAATTTTTTGTAGCTTTGGAGATAGCCCTAGGAGAGAGTTTGAAATCTAGACCTAATAGATGGACATGCTTCCCTTGCAAACCTTTTAGAAAGAAAACAAATGTGTCAAAGGAAGGTGACTTTTTACCTCTTGGACTTTTTGGAAAAAATTCTAAGCACCCTAATTCATGAAAATTAAAGAGTACTGAAAGGAGATTCATTCACTTCCTGAGTTGTAATAGACTCATACCTATTGTGATACCTTCTCTTCGTTGTCTTTCTTTGGAGGAATTTTGCTTCCGATACCCTCTTCATTGACCCACCAAGGAAAAGCCCATTTAAATTGTCACCGAAAAGAGGGCCCTCAATCAAAACAAAACACCTTTTCCTCTTTGCAAGACTAAGTTTGTCCTTAGTTGGCCAAAAATTTGTTAAGTGAAACAAGCTCCCTTTGTTTTTTTACAATAAGAACTTTTCCCCTTATTCACTACCTTCTTTTTGTAATCACTACTTCTCCGTGGTTATTTGAATAAAAAAGGGTTTCTTTGAAATCATTGTTTTAAAAGACTCCTTTAAGCCGATTAAAAAGCCTTCTAATCAAACTCTGCTTTTTCTTTTTAGAGACCGTGTGTATTCTTAGCCATTCATAGTAAAGAAAACCCCTTTCAAAGTGACACATTAACCCTCCTCCTTTTCACTGAAATCATTGTTTATCCGATTTTGATGTACAAGAGAGTTTATTTTTGAAAACAACAATGTTTTCTCTTTACTACTCAAAACAACAAGATTCTTGACAAACAAACCTCTTCTTTTATCATTGTTTCTATGTAGTAGGTGGACATGTTTTTTGAGTTCAGATGAAAAACTAATCCACCTCTTATGAACTCATGTTTGTGAGTAATCGAGAAAGGACTTATAACTTTGACAATAGTCTCCTCTATTTTGGGCACCTAGACTCTCTCTCCTTTGAAGATCTGTGCTATCTTAAACCTTTCCTCAAAATAGAAAACTTGACTAAGAGATAATAAATTCCTTTATAAAAGTCTCTTGAGACATTTGAAGGTGTCTTCCCCGCTGAAAATTTTTACTTTGGCATCCCTTTGAAAAATCATGGTGTTGCTAGTGGCCCGAGCGCACAGGCGGTGGGCCGTTTAGGGGTGGCTTGGGCGGTGTTGAAAATAGATGTGCGAGTTAGTTTTCTACAAGTTTAAGGGTGGAAAGTGGAAGCTGAGTGTGGTGAGCACATAATGCAGCTAGAAGGAAGTGAATTAACAATACGAGTGCTTGGATAAATGGCAAAAAATCATGGGCGGTGGCATTCGTATAGTGACACCGTGGGCCGTGTAGAGTGGCTAAGTGCCGGAGCCGTTCGATGAGGTGGCTCTGAGCCGTTCGGAAAATATTGTGTAGAGGTGAAAAATGGAAATTTCAATGGTGATCATGCAAGGTAATGATGTTAAAAACACAAGGTCAGTGGGAGGAAAAATTGACGAGGGTTTGAACGCCCAGGTTGGAGGTGATTAGAGCCGCGGGTGCCTCGTTCGGGACAAGGGCACCTGGGCCATTCAAAGGAGTAGCAACTGTGTGAACATGCCGCATTTAAAGGTCGCTGGGCGCCGGCACACGTGTGCCGTGCCACTCTACAAGTGTGTCGCGCTTGTGAAGAAAACCTTTTGATGACCTCCTACGAGGTGTGTCGCGCTAAGTTTCGGTGCATGCTCGCTACATATATATTCAAGCTTGAAAATTATTTCCAAAAACTCCCAATATCTGTTCTCCTTCGTAACTTAGCGCGTTGATATTGGCAAATGATCATTGGATTTCAAGTTTTTAAACTTGATGAGGGTTTTTAAACACCTTTTCCTCCCCGTTTGAAACGAAAAACCTCCTTTTTCCTAGCGACTCTTTTAGAGTGGTTTTGTGGCTTTGTGTTTTCACAAAGGTTGTGATCCTAATAAATATTAATGCAACTTCAAAACCATAATGCAAAATTATCTCGTTTATGAAGTGAAGGGAGGTTTTATCCTTCGATTAAAAACATTTCAAAATGTAAATTTCCCCGTGTCTTTTAAAACTCTCTTCCTATCATTCGATGGGGAAATTTTTTTAACTGAAAATGAAACATGTTTTATCACATATTTTGACCCTTTGAATGAGCTCTGATTTATTGTGTAAATATTTTGAGGAGCTAGTCCTTTGTTTCTTTTTGAAGGACGCCTACTGACATTGGAAAAATTCACCCATTTTTACAATGTACCCTCCTCGTCTTTTTGAGGAAAGCCATTGTCAAATTTTTCCGTAGCAAATCGCCCTCTTCGAAAGAGGTTTTAATCACCGCATTTTTCTAACCATATCGCTCTTGAAGGAATTTAAATCAAAGTGTCTTTGACCCTCTGCTCTTTGAATAGGTCATTTTTAAGGAGTAGCTATGTTTTTTTCCTTGATTAGTCAATCAAAGGGGAAATCATCACAAAAACTACTGTTGCAACCCTTTTTAATGACCCTTCGGACTCTATCATGAGGCCTTCTATTTATTCGTCGATGGGGGGTCTCTACAAACCATAAAACCTCATTTACTTCAAAATTGTGACCTTGTATCTTTTTTAAGAGGCTCATAAAGCTCGCTAACATGTAGCCTTCTGAAACCCCTATGCAAATCTATTTTTTTGTGAAGTGAAAGAAGGTTTTATCACATGATTGATCTTTTTCTTGTCATTTTGAATATCCTCAAAACAATTTTGGGACCTATACTTATTTGTGAAGGAGGCCTATGTTTGAAAAAAGCTGCCTCGCTCTCCCAAAACTACTGTCTCTTAACATTTAATGTGGGAGCCTTTTGGTCATGAGAGTGAAATATGGCTTCATCACACCTTTTAACCCTTTGAATGAGATCTGTGTCATGGTGCAAAAATTTGGAGAGCTGATCTTTTGTTCTTTTGTGAAAGAAGGCCTACAAAGCAGTGAAATATTCACCCATTTTTACAATGTGCTCCTCCATCCTTTAGACTATGCTGGGAAGTATCCTTTGGCACTCTCCCTTCATTCATCACTTGGATGAAGTATTTTTATCAACCATAAGGGATTTGCAAAAAATAGAAAATGCCCTTTTTCACATACACCGTGTGAATGATTCCTTATACTAGTTTGCAAACAAGACTAGAACCCGAGCTTTGGTCTATCAATTTCACCATTCATAAGAGGCTTGTTTTTAATAAAAAATATAACCTCACGAGTTTATCCTTGGAGGGAGGTTTTCATAATCACAAGATTAGAGGTCTTTAACACCGAGTATGTTAACCTTCACGCCCTGTAATATGAAAAAGGCCTTTAACTTATCATTTTCATTCGTGACACCATTATTCCTCAACCTTGTCTTTATAATAGAAAACTTACTCAAACACAATTTAAAACCCTACCGATGCATCCACTTTTCATTTTTTGGAGAAGGTGGCTCACACAGTTTCTAAAGTCACTTAATCAACATGTTGAGCCTCTCCGCTTTGTCCGTGAAGGAGGCCACAACATGTCTTTCTAACCATCTTCTTTCCATGAAGGAGGTTATCATCACCGTTTCAAACCATCTTATTTTTGAAGGAGGTTCCCACCATACACATGACATTTCATCCATTTCAAAAGCTCGTGTTATTTCTTTCTGCAATATGTGTCTCTTCTTGAATAATACCTTCCTTTGATTGTGTTTTCGGGGGTATCTTGAAATTTCCCTTTGACTAATGTTCACATCCCAAAGGCTTGAGGTAGCATAAGAAGTAGATGTCTTCTTATTCCCTACATGATGATGTTCTTTGAAGATTACGCAACACTATCGACCATCATTACTCAAATTCTTGTTATTCATTTTGACTTCATGAGTAATTGTTGTTCTTCAGGCAACTTTTGGATTTATAACATGTACATCGTTGCTCTTACTTACTACTCTTCATCCGATAATTGACTGGCAAATATTTTCAACAAGGGAACCCGCTTGAACTTTCCTTTTTTTCCCCTTCCTTTGTATATTGATCATCATTTAATTACACCCCCGTAGAGATGTAAAAACAAATGCTTTTGAACCTTGGAGAGCTCCATTGGTGTTTCAGTGGTGATTATGCCTCGAGTTGAAGTAGATTTCTTCGGATAGCAACAAACTTTCTCTTTTCACCGATTTAGATCTTTGTTGAACTTCTTCGAGAAATAAGACAAAGTGACCTCTTAGTGGTGTGCGACCTATGGATGGATCAAGTCTTGTTACTAGAGAATAGGAACTAATTTAAGGTTGATCGGTACTAGACAAAGGCTTTTGGTTTAGGATGTCTTAGCCAAGGAAAAACTCTCTAAACACCACTATCTAACTTAGGGAAAAATTTCACATATTCCGAGTGTCTTAGGCATGATTAGATTTTCAAATGACAAGATGACCGGGGATAGAGTTGTAGACACTTTTTCAACCTTTGGATCACGAATGGCATGAGAAACAAGGGTAAGTGACGGTAGATAAATTTCAGCTATGATAGCTATGGACAAGGTTACTTTGCCGAAACCGGATAGCACTTGACAACTAGGGGTTTTTTCTCATCATAGATTGAGAGGAAGAGGTAGGAGGACAAAAAAAATTTTTGGGGTGTTTTCTAGATGACAAATTTATAGTTTTGAGATCAGTCCTATAAAACTCAGCCTAAGGGAACTAGTCATCAATAACATAAAAATACCGAGTGAATAACATCATGCTCGAATATTTTTTATATGTTTTCTTCGAAAGATTCCAGAAGATGAAAATTGACCCATAATGAGGGAAAATATTGCTAATTAACTTGTCCAAATTTTAGATCTTTGGTCATGATATTTTAGGAGTTATGATAAAAGGAAGTCGAGCTTTCATATGGTCCTACATCAAACATGTCATGCTTTCGAATCTTTGCTATAACTTTTAATTAGGAGAGGTTCTAAAGGTTGAGAAACTGGACTATAGTAAGGGAACTAGCACAAATAATATGATTTATTTTTTGGAGCTTGGACTCGCTATAATTGAGGAGTGTATGCCCCGAGGAATTTTATATATTAGTTAGTATGCAAAGTGTTTGAAGAAATTCCCAAATTATTTAATGATTCATTGCATACAAACTATTTTATGAGATTCTCCAACGAAAATGTTGTTTTATGGATGGAGGTAATATTTTTATATGTTAGCATTGTTGTATGATAGTGCTCTTATATTTTATATATTCTTATTTGAATTAAAATAATTTGAAGATATATGTTACAGGTGCGTTATATTACAATTTTCATACAAACCATTTGATAAAAATGCCTTAAAGAAAAAAATCAAAAAAGCGCATAATTGAGGTGTTATTATTTAGTTAGTATGTTACAAGTGGAACCAAAGTAATGTTTCTCATTTTATTTCTATACAAATGTTTGACACATTGTCTACAAAGAAAATACTAATTAATTGGTTATACACAAAGTATTTGAACAACATATTTACATGTAAAGTGTTTGAAAAAATATATGAAAAATAAAAGTGAAGCTTTCACAATTGTGGTTAGGATAAATATAGTATCAGTATGTGATAGAGTGGTATCTCAACTTATTTTTAGGCTTGTAAAAAAAAGGAAAATTTTGGGTACCCCATAACTTCTATGAGTCATTCGTGGAAGCTGAGTATGTTACAAGGAATATTCCAATTCTCGAGAATGATGTGTTTGGACCTATGTCAATTCCATCATTGGGTACTGCTACATGTGCTATGATCTCAAAGATGAATTCTTAAGGAATACATGGATTTATTTCCTAAGGAGGAATTATAAAGTATTTGAAAAATTAAAATATTTTAAGGCTCTTGTGGAAACTTAGATACAAAATAAAAATCAATATGTTAGCGATAGATAATGGTGTATAATTTTTAGGGAATGATTTCAAATAATTGTGTAAGAAGTTCCATATATAAAGGTAAAATACTACTCCATACACACCTCAACAAAATAAAGTTGTAGATAGTAGGAATAGGAAATTGATGGATAAATGAAGGAGTGTGGTCAATGATGCCATGTCAGAAAAATAATTTTTGGCTAGAGATAGTGGATACTACTTGTTATTTGGTAAATAGATCACCCTCATCAACATTTGATGATAAGACTCGAAATGAGGCATGTGCTAGTATAGAATATTATCTTAAACATCTCAAGGTATTTAGATATGATGCTTATATACACTTTCTAAACAAGAATATGAATACACTAGATAAGAAAGTTGAAAGTATGTGTCTATATTGATATAAAAATGGCCTCAGTGGTTATAAGCTTTCAACCTATAAAGTCGAGAAGGTAGTGTATATTTGAGATGCAATATTTAGAGAAGTTATGGATGTTGTAAAATATAAATTCCTAACAAGAGAGAAAGAACCACAAAATACGAGTTTGAAATGAAGGGTGATAAATTAAAATATATAGAAGAATAAGAATCAAAATAAGAAGAACCACATGTTCTGTTATTGAAGAGACCGATTCAGAAAGAAGGAATGCCGAGAGGTATATTCCACCTTATTTTTATTCAAATTTTTTTATTATAATGACGATCCTAGAACTCGTGAGACACGGTGGATTTAAAGGATGGAAATCTCTTGAAAAATTCCATGGTTGAAGAACTGCATCCTTGAACAAGAATGAATCTTGGGATTTTCAAGGTAGACAAAATACCATTGGTAGAAAAAGGTTGTTTAAGAAGTTGAATGTAGAATGAAAAGTGGAGAAATAAAATGCTTGGTCAGTATAAAAGGGTTATTCCTAGATAGAGGAAATTTACATCGGTGATACTTTTTTTCGTGTTACCAATTTAACGTCTATTAGATTTCTTTCATGTGTTGTTGTTACTTTTTATTTTAACATGTAAACTCTTAAATAATAAATCTACCAGACTACCCATTTTTTTGAGGTAGCAAAAAATCATCCAAATTTGAAAGGTGATGACTCATAATACACTTTACTTTTTTTGCATATTTTTGACACTTTAAATTTTCTTATATATTAAGTATGAACATTTTGTTTTAAATGTTAGTGTTTTCTCATGATCTTTTTGAAAAGCATTGATGCAACATCAACCCCTTTTTTTAGAGGGCTTATTTTTTGAAACTTTTGATTTTCTATTGTATTAAATATGATTTTTTTAAATGTTGGTGATTTTCATGTGGATTTTGAAAAGAATTGACATTTTTTTAGGACATATTTTTGACAACTTAAAGTTTCTTATGTCCTAAGTATACACGATTTTCTTTTAAATGTAAATTATTTAACCTTTTTTTCAAGTTCTCTTGTTCTTCTTTCGGTTTTCTATCCTAAGTAAGTTTTTTCCAAATATGAATTTTTTTTCGAAATTTGCTTTTTATAATGAATTAATTTCTTTTTGCGAAGTTAAAAAAAATAATAGCATTAATATTTTGAGGTTAGGATTATTGATATATTTATATATCGTTAATTAATACTTCATTACACATCAAATAATTGTCACTTAGAAATAATAATTTTAAACACATAACATTGTTCATTTAGAAATAACTAAAAAAATATGTATTTCGTGTCTTCTCGAGCTTAAATAAATTATTTTTTATGAGAAAAACATAAAATAAAAAAAATATGGGAAAATAGCAAATTTTATATGCAAAGATGATGACATTTAAAAGTTTTTAATAAATGATTCATGTAAAATTCTAAGTAAAAATAACCATGTAAGAATAAATTAAAATAAAACATACAATTAATCTTCTTATCTTTTTTTATTAAAATTTCTTTTATTGTGTTTTTAAATGTTTTCAATATGCTTTTTTAATGTTTTTATTTATTTATTTATTATTTTTAATTTACTTTTTAATGCCTTTTTTTTAATAAAAAATGTGTTTTAATGTTTTTTTTAAATAATGTTTTATAATTTTTTATTTTTTTTCAATTTTATTTATTTATTTAATTGTATTTAATTTATTTGTTTTTTGTATTTTTATTTCGTTATTTTTTTTTGCTTCATCTGTGCTTTTTGAAATGTTTTCCTTCTTTTTATATATATTTTTTATGGTTTAAAGTTTTATCTTTTATAAGTCTGTTTTTTGTTTTTTACATTTCCTTTTTTTATGTTTGATTTATTTCCCCTTTTTATATAATTTTTTTTAATTTTTAATTTTATATATAATTTTTTTATTTTTTTCTAGTGATGTTTTTTATATTTTTATATTTTAATATATTTTTTCTATTTAGTCGTTATTATTTTTTAAAAACTTTTTTTGTTTTTATTTTTTATTTTTTTTCTAGTTTTTATTTTTTTCAATGTTTTAATTTTTGTCTTGTTTTTTTATTTTTCATTTTTATTTATTTATTATTTAGTTTTTTTATTTTTTCGTAGGTCCATATTAATCTCTTCGACTAGCAACCCCGATCCCATTATGTTTTCAATTAGGTAGTTTATTTTAAATTTTTTTCATTATAATGGATCAAATGCCGCCACCACAATGTGTCAATTTCATGTCACGGTCTTTAAGTTTTCATTACGGTGGGTCGCTTTCGCCTATATTGCGTGTCAATTTAATGGTTTATTTTTAATTTTTTTTTGCAATGTGTCGAGTTGTCTTATGCTAAGATTTTAAAAATCGCTATACTTTTAACATTTAAAAAAAGAAATTACTCTTGGTATAATGACTCTTTCATCCAGGCATTCAATTTTCGAAGTTTTTTAGTCATAATTTTTTTTCCAAAATACCGTAGTTGAAATATGTTAAAAACTTAAGGTTTTTTGTAGTCATGATATTTTGTTTTAATTGAATGGTTGAAAATTTGTCAAAATTTTAAGGTTTTTCTACTCATAATATTTTCTCTTTAATGTTATTAGTAGAAAATAGTTATAAATATTTTTCTTTAACACCATCGCCGAAAATTGTTGGAATTTTGAGTCTTGTCGGAGACGTGATATTTTATCTTTAATTCCATGCTTTAAAATTGTTGGAATTTTAAGGCCTTTTAGAGATGTGATATTTATCTTTAATTTCGGGCTCTGAAAATCATTGGAATTTTAAATTTTTTTCAGCATGCATATTTTATCTTTTAACATCATTAATAAAAAAAAGTTTAAATTTTGCCCCAAAAAAAGACATTATTCTAGCATCAACACTTTTTTCAGGTCACACATTTTTTTGCACAAAAAAAATTGGATTTCATTGGCTTTTACTAACATTTTTAAATGTTGAAAATATACTCGAGCCTTATTGCAAGATTATCAACACTCTTTTTGTTTTTCGAGTTGTTTTTTTCATGTTTTTTTGTTGTTTTTTGCTACAATTCTCGTTTTGAGTTTATAGTTCTTGTTTGATTTTTTACATTATTTTTTGAACAAGAATAGATGGATGTGAAGGAAAAAATTCCTTGGTAATATGGATGAAGACAACATTCCTTGGTAATATGGATGAAGAAAAATTCCCGTATGGGTTAAATAAATCAAGAAGGATGCGTACCAAAATTATGATACTTATATATTGGGAATTTAGCTTCACAAAGAACAAAGTGCATCCTTTGTGTGTATTTTAAATTAGTTCTCCATTGTATTATGTATTTCGTGTTGTATGTGAATGATATGTTGTTGATTAAAAATGATAGGGACATATTTCAGGAAGTGAAAAAATAGGTGTCCTCCTAAATTTCACATTGTTGCTACAAAGTTTATTTTTGGGCGTTGAAATTAAATTAGATCACCTAAAAAAAGAGGAAACTTTGGGTAAAAAATGGAAATATGTTGATACAATTTTGCGAAGTTTAATATGTAGGAATATAAACTAACAAAGGTTTTTATTCTTATAAGTGTAAGGTTATGCCAGTAGAAAAAAATTCTTAATACCTAAGAAGAGGAAAGAGGAAATGTCTCATTTTCCATATGCTACTACGAGTTAGAAATTTGATGTATGGAAAGGTGATAGTAGACTAGACATTGCACATGTAGTGGGAGTGTTGAGAAGGTATATGTCAAAATCAAAGAAGGAGCATTAGATAATGTTAAAAGAGAGTTTTCGAGTATTTGAGTGGCACTACTAGTTATGGATTGTACTACCATGGAATAATAGGGTTGGAAATATTTTTAAAAATCCATGATTTTGTTAATGCGGACTAGGATGGAGATACATATAATATAAGATACACAAGTGGGTATTTGTTTAACTTATTTGGAGGAGAAACAAATTGGATTAAAAAGACAATCTGAGTGGAACTCTAAACTATAGAGAGATACATGGAAGCCACTCATACAAGGAATAAGGAAGTATGGTTGCAAAGTTTGTATTACAGTATTAGGCGGTGCGAGAAATTCATGAGGATTTCTACTCGTATAGTCGCAGTGCAATATTCCTAGTGAATAACCCAATATATCATTCTAAGACAAAACATATTGATTTTTAGTATCATTTTGTGAGAGATATGGGTTGAAGAAAAAGTGTTTTCAATAAAGGAGGAGACCTTGGCTAATGTTATAGAAATTCATTAACAGAAAATTAGCTAGGCATTGATAATTTATGTTAGGTGTAGAAAAACAATGGGAAGTATTGCCCTATATTATTGATCATGTACTCCTAAAACCACCTATACGAAAGAGAAAAACAACAAGTGTATGTGTTATATTATTTCCATAGCTGCCTCTACATGTTGCACATTTGCATCAAGCACGGTGGGGGAAAAAAATCCCATGTTGGGGGGAATGGGAATGGAAGCGCCCTGCACAGATTTGGGTTAAATTCCCTCCCCCACCCAAAAAAAATGGTCATTTTTTTGCATCCGCTTTTGGTGGTTTTTGGAACGTGTTTTTTCCTTTAGAAATTTTATGGTGCATAGTTTTTTATCCCATGGTTTTGTAGTTTTGGTTAAGGATGTATGGTTTCATAATAATCTAGAGTAAAATTATTTTCTATTTTTGGACATATATATATATATATATATATATATATATATATATAGATATATATAAATATGTTTGGTTTATCGGTTTGGTTTCGTTTCCATAAAGTTTATGTGTTGTGTGTTTGTTTGTTTCCATTTTATCTATGCTATTTTCATTAAGAATATATGCGTAGTACTTAATTCTACTAGGTTTAGAAACTACGAGTGATAGCATGAGACCATGGATTTATTTCTATAAACTGAAAAATATAAGAAAACCATTATAGAAAAGTTATATAAAGAGACATCCTTAGGCTTGAAAGCTTGAGGAAGCATGAAAAAAATAAAAATGATTCTAGAGGGAGGTAAATATATCATCCAACCATTTCCTCTACATAAGCATCAAATGGTTAAGGGGGCCTTCATTCTTCATAACAACATATCTATGAAATATAATTAGTGGCTTGAATTCACATGATATTGAGTATACTAGATAAATAATCCATACGGCCAATGATTAAGAAAAACTTAAAACCATATGTACCCATTAATTATTGCATGCCTTGGTTTTGCATGATCGTGTAATTGGTGGATCCTCAATCCCCCTTCACTTGTATTAATCACAATCATGATTATATGTGGAGGTATTATGGTTTGCCTTTCATGGAGATAAAATTATTTAGTAAGTCAATAATTTCTTTTTCGAATAAGTTAATTAACAAATAGATATAAATATATTAATTATTTAATCTCTAGAATTGTGGGATAAAAGTATAAGGTGATTGAGTATTTTGTCTCAATAATCTCATATTGTAAATAATTTTCAATATGCAAATGATGTACAAAAAAATATACAAAAGAAAATGAAAAGATGGTATATTTAAAAGATGAATAAAGAAAAAAAAAACAAAAAGAAAGAAAAGTTGAAAAGAATAAAAAGAAAATAAGAACCCCACAAAAGAAAAATATAAAAATATAACATTGAAAGTGATGCAAATTCAAATGCCACTAATGATAGATTAGTTTTCTTTATGTCAACATCAAATAAGGTTGTGTGCACCTTATTTAAAAAATGTCACAATGACTAGATATTTGTTCAAATCATTCAACTTAATCATGATTGAACAATTGTCAATTTTTGTAAATTAGGTTAGAGAATAAGGATTTGCCAAACAAATTAATCTTGGTAAATTGGTAGATAGGTAGAAAATGAAATTGATTCAACTATTGAATCTGAATCAATAGGAGAAATAAGTGATAGAGTAGATTAGATTTTTCATAAAAAAATAGATATGGGTTTGCTAGCCTAAATGCACCCCTATAAGAAAGAAGAAAAAATGTTATTCTAGCAAAATAATACAAATTTAAAGGGTAGGTAGAAGTTTTTTGGAGCTTTGCAAATGATTAAAATGGTTTATCCTAAGTTCTGTTTCAAAATGTATTTATGCACATAAGAAGGAAAAGTGACAAAATCACTTTATCCCAACTTTTAAACATTGGGCGCATAAACAAAATATTGGGACATTTAACATATATCCTAAAATTTGAACTTTAATTAAAATTACTGTTACCAAAAAACCCATCACATCACTTAACTTTAAGCACCTGCCATCTATCTCCCTTCTATCTCACCTGCCTCCTGATCGACCCGCATTAACCTTCAACCCCCCCTTTCCATCCTAGCCATGGCTTTGCGGGGGGGGGTGGTTGGTCGGTATTGTTGCTCTTCATGTCTTCATTCAATCCACTCGCGGGTGTGCCTCCTGTTTGCACCCCTCTCTCGGTGTTCATTTCTTACCAATCGACACCCCCCCCCCCCCCCCCCCCCCCGCGTGAAAATTGTCATTCCCCACAAAACAAAAACCGCTTCCCTGTCTGTTACAACCACTAGTCCCTTCGCACCATCTCATCTATCTGTTTCCAATCACATCCATTCCCACGGTAATCGATACATTAAGCACATTCAGTTAAATCTAATGACTGTTAAATTAACGGATCCATGCCATTTCAAAGGAAAATCACATTTGCTTATAAAATCATGAACTGTAACCATTTTGACCTTTATTGTACTCAATTCTCTACAAATTCTATTATTTAACAAGTTCCAATTCGACTCATTATTTTGTCTCCAACCAAAGCAATTGCGTCCACCTCACCTCCTTCAACCATTTCCAGAGCTCTGTGCATTCCCGGTAAACCTGTTTCACTCCAATTCCATTTGAATTCCTCTGAAATAATTAAAAATTCCTCCTAAAAATAAAATCTAAGAGGAGCCATTTAATCATTTGATCCACCCTCCTACAGATTTATACCATGTCCCCCTAGCTGAAAAAGATTACAAGATTAATGAAACTCTATGTGAATCCGAATTGTTTGAGATGTATTGTTGGTTAGAAGGTAAGTATATAGATAAATCTGATGATATTGGACTCTGAAAGTCCAATTTGCCTCACTATATATTCCCCCACACTTATAGTGCCCCTCATTTCATCCGGAGATGTCAAGCTTGCTATATACCCAGTAAAAGAGCCGTCATTGCCCCAACTGGTGAAATCATTTTCACCATCACTATGCATTCAATTGATCAGATTATGCAGGCCCCTTCCATGGAAAATAACATCCCTTTCTCCCTAGAAGCCCTCAATGAGTTAAACCATAAGCTATATTTTCCCAAAAGTGTTAAAACCTTTGACCTTTTCCTAGCTGAAGACACTTAGCTGCCAAAGGAAAATCCTCCATACCCTTCTTCCATCTTCCCTGAGAGAGAAAAGAAGATTATAATAGTAATTTCATACCTCCTTAGCTACTATTATGACCAGTGGATAGATGAACCCATTATAGGCTTCCTCTCCATATTTTCCACAAATTATAAACCATCCATCATTTTCAATTTTAGCTAATTCCTGGTAGACAATATTCATGATCAGTTTGTTAAATTTTAGATAGAAGAAGTGTTCAAATACTTCTCTGTTGTAGTGTACATGTTTGTGTATTATCGGGAAGATAGGTTTCAGTTTTCTTTGCAGAAACTCGATGAAGATGGAAATCAACAATCAGTCATCTTCTGGACCACATTGGTAATGAAAGAGCAGAAAGAGTATTCATACAAATAGTTCATTGAATTGATTTTACATCTAGTTATGAGCATTATGAGCAGTGCAACTAAAGCAAGAGTAAATGAAGACATAAAATGATTTTTCACTTATGAGATCAAGCCAAGATAGGAGACTGGTATTTGTATAAGAATTACATAGAGATGAGAGTATATGGTTGTGAGCTTGCTCCTTACAAGCTCCCAAAATTACTCCCAATGAGGCTTTTTTCTCTGGAGTACATTAGATAGATGTTGAATGTTGATGAAATCCACTATGTATCAGCAAAGAAGTCCTAGTTTACAATTAAAACACAAATTGGGTCGTTCATTTGTAATAAGAGGTCAGAAGGTGAGGAAGTAGACAAGATACTAAAAGAAACGAACTTAAGCCTAAGATTTACTTGGTGCTATGATCCTCTGGGAAGTATTTCAAGCCTAAGGGTAGAAAACAAGACTACTCTTTACATACACAACCATAGGCCAGAGATATAGAAGTACATGAACCAATAGGAATGGGTTGAGAACGCTTTGCAGGAAGATGAGGAGCAGCTAGTTTCGACATCAACATCAAAGACTCCTGTCCCACATGAAAAATCAGGGAAAGGGAAAAGATAAGAAGAGTCACCTTCAGTGACTAACACTACAAGAAAGGAGTTCAAAATAATGTACAGAAAAAGGACCAAGCTTAACCCTAAAGCTAATATAGACAAATATTAAGAACAAGAAGTTGTTGTGGTCACTAAGGAAAAACCTTCATCTTCTCAAGTTGGTGGCCAATTCATTGTTTCTCCTACAAATTCTTCAAGTTCACATGACCAACAACACGCTATTCAAACAACTAAGGTTGTCCAAGGGGAGAAAGAGAAGACAATATTTGACACATTCAGAGAGATAAAATTGAAAAATGAAATCTTGAAGAACAACACCTATAGTCAACTCTGGAAGCAGCCTTCCAGTTCTCAAAGCAGGTTGTTGTCAGCATTTTATTCAGAGAAAGGAAAGATGCAGATGGCCTTCCTTGAGGCCTAGATTTCACAACCAAAATCTGCGACTGATTATGCGAAGACTTCTTTCTAGTTCGACATAAAGGACATTCATCCAATGATCAAATGGAGATGCACAAGCATATAGGTGAAATGATTTCTTCTACTCTAACTAACACAACAATGAGTCTTTATAAGTTGCAGGTCACTTTGGCCAACATCCAGCCACAGTTAAAAATGGAAAAAATCTCTTACCTTGCCAAGGATACAAGGATTAAATCCTTAGAAGACTTGGTGGTTAAGATAGGATATGATCCCTTTAATATGAAGTCTGCAGAGGAGATAATAAAAAAGAAGAATCCTGACATAGTAGCATTGAGAAAACAACTGAAGTAGTAAGCTACAAAAGCTCCTCTCAGCAAAGACATTGAAGATACAGAGACCCAAAACACTGATATGATGAAGCTCATCATGGAGGAAAATGAACAGATAAGACAAATGGAGATAGCAATGGAAAAAATGATCAAAGAGAAGGAGTAGGCTGCAAAACTATCCATGGTTCCTTTGGATGATGTACCTCTTACAATCATCTCTACAACTATAGCCTATACTACACATATAGCAGATGGTGCATAGTAGTTGACAAAGGCAGTGGAAATTCTATCTATTCAGACAGAGGAAATCAAGAAACTACATGATCAAGTCAAAGTGTTGCATGACCAAAGATCAAGGAGTGAAGCTTATCATTCAGTAGAAGCCCAAAGAGCTTAGAAATTGATAGAGAGATTGCAAAAGTTAGGGAGAGAATCATCAATTAGACAGACCTTGGCCCAAGCCAAGGAAATCATGTGGGCAGATATCATGAATTCCATTAATGATATATGGTTGTGCACCCAAATTATTTTTGAACAAAAGGAGTTGATTAAAAAGGCCGATGATGCTATCAAAAATATCAAACAGGAGATCTGGGAGATGCGTACTATGACAAACAACATTATCAAGTTCTTGAACTCCAAGAAAAAATATGAGCTAGATGACTTGGGAGTATATGGTAGGACAAAAACTATCTTAGAAGTAAAGAGGATTCTTACTAAGAAGAATCTAGTTGTTAAGCTGCAAGAAAAGTGCCACAGCTTGGAGATAACATTCAATAGGTTTTTCAATAGGATAGAGCCTTTAACACAGAAGGGTCTACCTTCTTTTTTTGTTATTAATGATAAGTCAATAGCTCACGAAGACTATGTGAAGAAATTAAAAGAAATTTAGACAGAAAACACCAAATTCTCCATCATCAAAGGAAGTATGACAGGCAGAACGTTTCTGGAAGAAATAAGTAACAGATTTTTCATTCAACATGAGGTAAATCACATCTTCATGGTAAAACCTACTTTTGCTAGATATACTGAAGTCAATGGGATTTACCGAAAGGTAATCAAGTTGACTATCCCAGATGAATATCGATGGGATAAAATATGTGAGCTATAGGAGTAGAAAGTAATTGAGAATAGTTAGCTTCATCCAACACATCAACCCGGAAACCAGCCATTGCAACCTAGAAATAGGTCCATTCAACAATTTCTTCCTCTAAAATAGTGTCAGCATTCCATATCATCTCCACCGAGCCTATTATTTTGTAAAAAAGAGAATTTATTGTTCAATTTTTTGGTATTAATACATTGTCGGTTGAGACATCATTAATGTAATAATTTTTGTAAAATTAGTATAAATACTTCCTTGTTCGAAGTATTATGGGTTGATTTCTGAGTACATTTTTCCTACTGAGCATTGTAATTTTCAAGTTTACTTGATCATCAATAATACAATGAATTATTATAGGATTCATGTGGTGTATTCACTAGTGATGTTTTTCTTCTATAACTGTGTATTTTCATTGTTTTTCCTTTATCTGTAAATCTGAAAAAAACTTAATTACATAACAGATACTGTGATGAATATGATATGTTAATTAGAACACCTTATTATGGCTATTTGAAATTTACATGTTTTCCACTGAATTCAGGTTGAAAAATACTTAATTTCTTTTCAATCTTTACTGAATTCTGCCTTTCTTATACTTTCATAATTCACTTAAAATCTTAAAGATCCAGTTAATGCAACCTAGCTTGCCCTATGTTAACTCTTTCAAAAAATGATGCAAATCCAGTTATATTTTTTGACTCCATAGCCGAATGGGGATATAGCCATTTAATCAACCAAACAATCAAAATCAAACAAACAATCAAGTACAATCATTACTAGCCTAAAATTCACTAGAAACAAAGTTAAAATTTACAAAGAAATCCCTCTCTGAAGCTGGTAGGGCTAGATCCCATATTCCAAAGCGTTTTTGATGTTTTCCTCTGTGTTTATTCTCACAATCTTGTAAATTATATAAATATAACATAGTGGCGACCATATTGGGGAAAAAATGAAAAAATTGAAATTTTATTTGAATTCATAACCTTGGTTAAAAAGTGCATGATAGGAATATTTCGAGAGATTGTTTTCTTTTCATTTTTGTAAATAGTTGTGTGTGTTACTTAGTTTTCAATTCTGGCTCTCAAAAGAGCCTACACTATGTCTCATCCCAATCAAAAGCGTGCAGTTATTGTTGATGACTTGAAAAACTGCTGAGAAGAAAAAGCATAACAGAGAGCCAAGGAAGTAATAGCCCTCCCCATAGAGCATATTCATTCCCAAAAGACTTTGTTACACTACACGACATTGAGTTTGACTTACATTTTGAACAAAGTTTATTTAGAACTAGGTCAGCCAATTGGGTAGATCAAATTGTGGTAGAGTAAGCTACATTAAGACGCCATTATTTTGAAGCACAATCTGCCCCTTCTCATACATACCTTCATATTATTCAGGATTTTGATAAATTGCAAGGTTTAGTTTCAGGTATTAATCTTTCTGTTCATGAGGCCTATGTCCAACAGTCTATAGAACTCTATGTCCTAACTTCTTTTGCATAATCATCCACCTCATCACAATCTGTGCATCCTAGATCAACTAGTCCTACCCCTTCTGTAGCTTCCACTACTATTCTAGTGGTTTCTCATCAAGCTACTCAAAATTCACATTCTCCCCAATATTCATCCACAATCAAACCTTCATCCTCACTAAAACCTTAACCTTCAGTTTAGCTTCCACCTCTGATTCAGCCTCCACATTTCATCCAACAACCACCTTTGATCAATCCCCATATTGTTCATCCTCATATCCCTATAATGGAAACTAGATATGCTCCCCTTTTTCTTCAAGCTAATTTGGAAAATATGCCACAAGAATATCACACAATGATTCCAAAATTTGATGGAACAAGACCTATCACTACCCAACATCATGTAGATAAGATGAATGACAGTTTTGACCTTCAGGAAGTAGATGAGGAAAATGTAAAGATGAGGTTGTTTGAACAAAGTCTCACTGGAGAGGTTAGGAAATGGTTTAAATCTTTGCCCACTTCTAACATAAATTATCTCTCTGCATTCCATTAGACATTCCTTAATATGTAGGAAATTAAAAATAACCCTCTTCATATTTTATCTGAGTATGAAAGCATTAGGAGGGCTCCAAAGGAAAGTGTTCGGTACTATTGCATTAGATTTAACAGTGTCTTTAATGCAATTCCTGCCAACATTAAACCACCAAATTTTTTTCCTTAATTAAATTCCCAGATGGCTTTGAGCCAGACATGTCTTACCAGGTTAGAGAAAGAAATTCATCAACATTAGAAGAAATGCAAAGGGACGCAGTGAGTGTAGAATAAAATATGTTAGCAAAGAGGGCTATAATTAGGATTGAAAGGGGAGTGACCATGAAAGAAGAACCCTCAACTTCTTCTATTGTTGCCAAGAATGATTCATTAGTAAGAACAGTAGAAAGAATGATGGAAAGGATTAATCTAAATGAAAGGGTTTCTCCTAGATAAAATTAGCCTACACCTCAAAATCGTAATCAAAATATTAGAATAAATCCTCCCCATATAAAACAGAGGGAACAAAGGGGCCCTGATCAAAAAATTAGACCTCCATTCCAAGAGAATTATGCTGGTGATGATGGAGAAATAGTAAAAGAGGTAGAAGATAACTAAATCAATTTGATGGGTATTAATGATGATGAAACTTTTTTTCTTAATCAAGAATAACAAGAGTTTTTTCAAATTTCCCAAACCGAACTTGATTCAGAAGAATCATATGATTACAAGCAGGGATTTGAAAACGATGTTATGGAAGTCCATAGGAAATATAATTTCAGGAGTAAGAAAACCTCTGATGCCCCAAATAAAAATAATTCTGAAAATCTTGTCAAGAAAACTTCTCATACTATTGTGAAGAAAACCTCAGAAAATTTTGCAAAGAAAACTGTTGATAATTCGGGCAAAAAGAAAGTAGAAATTCTCGCCAAAAAGATAGTTGAGAATACTTCTAAAACTACTCAAATTGATATCGCAACCACCAGTCACCAAAAAGAACTCATATCAAAATAAATTACGGATAAATCATATTTTCTGAACTTAAATAAGTTTCAAACATCAGTTAACATTGAAAATGAACTAGCAAAACTGAAAATCCCCATTCCCTTAATAGAGTTAATGAACCACAATTTTTACATAACTCAGGTTATGAAGGTTATAAACATAGTGGAAAACACTGACACCGTCAATTTGAATGATGATCAGCCTAAACTCTTATTTGGGACAAAATTTGATGGTAAACCACATGAATGAGGAGTTCCTCCATTCTATGTTAGCCTCAACGTTCATGATAAGATTCTCCATAATGTTATTTTAGATTTAGGTTCTTCACACAATTTGATGCCCAAAGCTATTATGGAGAAGCTTGGTCTTGATATTACTGGGCGTTATAAAGACTTATATTCATTAGATTCAAACAAAGTAATATGCCTAGGTCTAATTAAAGATCTATGTATTACTTTAGCTCAAATCCCAGCTAAGAGTCTAGTAATGGATACAGTGGTTGTAGATATACCCCCAATTATAGCATGTTGTTGTCATGCTCATGGGGAGAAAAATTGCAAGGCACCCTACAAATACACATGAATTATGCTACCATACCAGTGTTTGGTAAGCAGAGAAGACTATATAGGGAAACTTTAATGAAATTCATGGTGAGTAGTCATGATAAACCACATAAATATCCCCTTTAATTTTTCCACGCATATTTAAACTCTTTCATTCTTTATAATGATGGAGATACCAATACTAAGGTTACCAATTCATAAAATGATATTTGTGAAACACATCAAAATAAAAAACAAATAATTGAAAAAAACATTGAACTTGAACCTATTTGGAACATGCGTTTTGATGGATCTTGCAGTAGAGAGGGTTCTTGAGCAGGAGTGTGGGTCCCAAACACAGGGAACAACCATGCTCAAGGTCATTCATATAAGCTAAATTTTCAATGTACCAATAACATAGCCGAGTATGAAGAACTTTTGTTAGGATTGAAATTGTTAAAAGAATTAGGTGCTAAGAGAATTTCCATTCACAGAATTTCTGAATTAATTATAAAGCAGATTAAAGGAGAATACTCTGCTAAGCATCCTAGAATGAGAGCATACAAAAAGTTGTGCTTGATTTTCTAGAAACTTTTATAGAATATGATCTTTCTGCTATCCCTAGAAATAAGAATATCCTTGCAAATGGTCTAGATTTTTTAGCCAGCACATGTAAAATGCCTCACCTCAATAGAAAATATACAACGGTAGTGAAACATTGACCAGTTGTACTAGATAATATGAGGTATTGGAAAGTGTTTGGAAATGACAAACAAATTCAAAATGTTTTGCAGTCTAAGGATGAGTAAGAAGAAAATATCATGGATTTAGAGTGTGAAGTAGAAAATCAAATAGTTTTACATACTAATGTAGGAAAACAGTTTGATGATTCAGATGTAAATATTCTTGTAGATGAATTTGTAAATAAATTAGAATTGCATGAAATAAATCCAGAGAAAGAAGAGTTTGAAATAATTCAGTTAAAGGATAACGTCTTTCCTAGAGGTTTGGTTCCACTAGAAGAATTATTTGATTTCAACGATGTAGCTAAAAATCCAAAGATAGAGCCCATAAGGGCATATGTAGAAGAATGTAATATATGTAGTGAAAAGGATCCTAAAATGATAAAATTGTCAAAATCACTTCTCGTTGTTTAAAAAAAAATACATAGCCTTATTCAAATAATTCATTGATGTCTTTGCTTGGCGCTATGAGGACCTCAAAGCATATATGACACTAGTATTATACAACATAAAATTTCAATCAAGGAAGATTAGAAACCATTCAAACAGAAACTCCGTAGGATAAACCCAGTTTTGATGCATTTAATTGAGAAAGAAGTTAAAAACATGTATGATGCTAAAATCATAGTTCCTCTTATATACTCTAAATGGGTATCTAACATAGTGCCTACTAGGAATAAAACTGGAGAAATCAGATTATTTATTGATTTCAAAAATCTTAACAAGGTCTCCCTAAAAGACAACTACCCTTTAGAAAAAATGAATCATATATTACATACGGTAGTTGGATATAGTAGGATTTCCTTATTAGATTGTTTCTCAGGTTATAACCAGGTCTTAGTACATCCTGATGATCAAGATAAAACAGCTTTTACTACTCCATGGGGAACCTTCATGTATGTGAAGATTCCCTTTTGGTTAATGAATGTTGGGGCCACATTTCAAGGAGCAATAGATACTTCCTTTGCTGATGAAATTGGCCGATTTATTGTGATCTATCTAGATGATATTACTGTCTATTAAAAATTTGATGAGGACCATTTGTTACATCTGAGAAGAGTGTTTGAAAAAATTAGAAGGTTTGGCATTTCATTAAATCCTAAGAAAACACTTTTTAGCCTTGAAGAAGGAAATCTTATAGGTCATACCATTTCTAAAGATGGTATTAGGATTTATCCTAGTATAATTGAAGCTATATTAAAAATCAGTCATCCTAGAAACATTAAGGAGGTTCAATCATTTATTGGCAAGATTATTTTCCTAATGAGATTCATCCCTAACCTTGCAGAAATTTTCAGAAATATAACAAATATGCTGAAAAAGGATTCAGAAATTAGATGGAGTATTGAGGCTAGACAACCCTTTGATCTAGTTAAAAAAGAATTGAAAAAAGCACCAGTTTTGATCAGTTTAGATTTTACTAAAGATTTTATTATCTTTTCTTTTTCCTCTAAACAAACTATTGCAGTTGTTTTGTTGCAAAAAAATAATGAGGGATTTCAACAACCCATTGCACTTTTGAGTAAGGCTTTAAGAGATGCATCTTTGAATATAACATAATGGAAAAACAAGCCTTTACATTGATTAAAGCAATTAAATATTATAGTGTGTATATAGTGCATTCCCATATAATTGCTTATCTACCAAATTCAGTGGTCAAGGATATCTTAACACATAATGGACCTAAAGGTAAAAGAGGTAAATTGATTGCTATCATTCTTGAGTTTGACTTAGAAATCAAACCCACCAAGCTAATCAAAGGACAAGGACTAGCCAAGTTGATGGATGTGTCAAATTTCCATGCATTGGATATCAACTTTGTTGTTGCATTAGATGATCAAGAGGAGTAGGCGACTCCACATATTGATGAAGTTTTTATGAACTCACCTTGGTATGCAAACCTCTTATATGTTTTATTCAATTTAAATGCTCCTCCTGGTTTAACAAAAACAAAAGCAAGGTTTCTAAAATTAAAATCAGTGAAGTTTTGCATCAGAGATAATATTTTATATTTGAAAGATGTTGGTGGTATTTTACTTAAGTGCTTATTGAAGCATGATGCAGAAATAATCATGCAGGAATTCCATGAAGGTGATTTCGGTGGACATTTATACTGGAAAACCACTGCCAACAAATCCTTAGAGTTGGCTTTTAATAGCATACCCTTTTCCATGATATTCACAAAAAAGTAACCTCATGCCATAAATGCCAAATATTTGAAGGAAAAAAAAAGTTTTTTCCCCTGCCATTAAAGCCTATATTTGTTGAAAGCCCTTTCAAACAATGGGGACTCGATTTCATTGATGAAATTCATCCACCTTCCTCTGCCCAACATAAGTGGATTCTCATAGCCACTTATTAATTTACTAAATGGATTGAGCCACACCTTCCATATTAGCCACTGACGTTGTCATCATTAAATTCATTGAAACCAATATCGTCTCTAGATTTGGAAGTCCTAGTAAACTTATTACTGATAATGTTGCAGCCTTTAAATATAAGAAAATGGTTTAATTCTGTAGTAAATACCATATTAATTTGGGACATTTAACTAATTAACCTCAGGGTAATGGGTTGGTTGAATCCTCAAATAAGAGCTTGGTAAATATCATTAAAAATTTGTTAGAAGACAACAAAAATTCATGGAAGAAAAAGTTAATTAATGCACTTTGGGCTGACAGATTAATTACAAAGAAGTCAATTGGCATGTCACCATACCAATTGGTTTATGGGATGGATGGTGTTTTTCCATATTCTTTGGGAGTTCCAGTAATGAACATAATTCAAGAATTGCAAGTTGAGCCAAATTACATGCATAGGAGGATCAATCAGACTATTTAGTTGCCGTAATTAAGGGAAGAAGTCTACAATAAAACTCAACTCATCCAAGAAAATGTCAAAAATATTTTTTACAGGAGAGCTAAAGCTGATGATTTTAATTTGGGTGACAGAGTTTTGAAGTTTGATTCCAGAAGAGAATAAAAGGCAAACATGGAAAGTTTGACAATCTTCGGAAGGGACCTTACATCATTTATGCTTTCAAAGGACACAATGCATTCTTTTGTAAAGATCTAGATGGAGTAGAAATGTTGGTGGGCCTGTCAATGGAAGTATGTTGAAGCATTATTGTTCTTAGCATAAAGTTTTTTCTTACATCAAATCATTGTAAATATCATGGTCTTTATTATTTTTATTGGGTAACTTATTGACTGAAGTTGAAGCCTGCATAGAAGGTCCTAAGCTTTGATTGATATGCTACCATGAGTATTCCAACAAAAAAAGAATTTAGATGCAGATATTGCTGAAATGAAGACACTCAAGGCTACTGATCATGAGTTCTTGACACTTCACATGGAGAAGTTCCATCTCCATCTGGAGCCACTGTTAATGTCCTATAATTTATAGGATCTCAAGGTGATTGAGTATTTTGTCTCAATAATCTCATATTGTAAATAATTTTCAATATGGAAATGATTTCCAAAAATATATATAAAAATAAATAAAAAGAGGGTATATTAAAAAAGGAATATAAAAAAAAAAAAGATGAAAAGAAAGAAAATTTGAAAAGAATAAAAAGAAAATTTGAATGCCACAAAAGAAAAATATAAAAAAAATAACACTGAAAGTGCTGAAAATTCAAATGCCACTACTGATAAATTAGTTTTATTTATGTCAACATTAGATAAGGTTATGTGCAGATTGTTTAAAACATGCCACAATGACTAGATATTTGTTCAAATAATACATCTTAATCATGATTGAACAATTTTGAATTTTTGTAAATTAGGCTAGAGAATAAAACATTTCCAAACAATTTAATCTTGGTAAATTAGTAGGTAGGTAGAAAATGAAATTGATTCAACCGTTTAATCTGAATCAATAGGAGAAATAAGTGATAGAGTATATTAGATTTTTCATAAAAAAAGAGATATGGGTTTGCTAGTCTAAAAGCACCCGTAGAAGAAAGAAGAAAAAATGTTAGTCTAGCAAAAGGATAAAAATTTAAAGGGTAGGTAGAAGTGTTTTGGAGCTTTGAAAATGATTAAAATTGTTTATCTTAAATTATTTTTCAAAATGTATTTATCCACATAAGAAGGAAAAGTGACAAAAATCACTTTATCATAACTTTTAAACACTAAGCACATAAACAAAATATCAAGACATTTACAATATATCCTAAAGTTTTCACTTTAATTAAAATTAATGCTTCCCAACAACACATCACATCACGTATCTTTAAAAACCTCCCATCTATCCGCCATCTATCTCACCCACCTCCCGATATACGACCCACATTAACCTTCGGGCCCCCCTCTTACAACCACTTCCATGACTATTACAACCACCAGTCCCTTCGCGCCAACTCATATATGTGTTTCCAATCACATCCATTCCCGCGGTAATCGATCTTTTAAGTGTATTTAATTAAAACTAATGACCGTTAAATTAACGGATCCAGGCCATTTCAATGGAAAATGAAATTTGTTTATAAAATCATGCACTGTAACCATTTTGACCTTTACTGTGCTAAATTATTTGTGAATTCTATTGTTTAACATGTTTATAGAGCTCTAATTCGACTCATTAATTCGTCTCCGACCAAAGAAACTGCGTCCCCTCACCTCCTTCAACCATTTCTAGAACTCCACGCATTCCTAGTAAACCCGTTTCACTCCAATTCCATTTGAATTCCTCTGAAATAATTAAAAATGCCTCCTAAAAATAAAAACCAAGAGGAGCCATTTAATCCTTTGATCCACCCTCCTATAGATTTAGACCATGATGTCCCACTAGCTTACAAAGACTACAATATTAATGAAACTTTGTGTGAATTTGAATTGTTTAAGATGTATTATTGGTTAGAAGATAAGTATATAGATAAATATGATGATATTGGAATTTGAGAGTCCAATTTTCCTCACTATATCTTCCCCCACACTTACAATGCCCGTGAGTTCATTTGGAGATGTCAAGCCTACTATATACCTAGTGAAAGAGTCATCATTTCCCCCAATGGTGAAATCCTTTTCACCATCAATGTGCAATAAATTGATGAGATGATGCAAGCCCATTCTTTGGAAAATGACACCCCTTTCTCCCTAGAAGCCCTCAATGAGTTATACCAAAAGCTATATTTTTCCAAAAGGGCTAAAACCTTTGACCTTTTCCTAGCTAAAGACACTTAGCTGCCAAAGAAAAACCTTCCATACCCTTCCTCCCTCTTCCCTAACAGAGCAAAGTAGATAATAACAATCATTACATAACTCCTTGGCTACTATTCTAACGAGTGGATAGATGAACCCATTATAGGCTTCCTCTCCATGTTTTCAATAGATTCTAAACCATCTATCATCTTTAGTTTCAGCCAATTTCTGTTAGACAGTATTCATGATCAGTTTGTTAAATTTTAGATAGAAGAAGTGTTCAAATACTCCTCTATTTTACTGTACATGTTTGTGCATTATCAGGAAGATAGGTTTCAGTTTGCTATGAAGAAACTGGATGAAGATGGCATTAAAAAATTAGTCATCTTCTGGACCACATTGGTAATGAAAGAGAATAAAGAGTATTCATACAAACAGTTCATTGAACTATTTTTACATCCAACTATGAGAATTCTGAGCAGTACAACTCAACCAAGAGTAAATGAAGACATAAAAATGATTTTGCACTTATCAGATCAAGCCAAGACATGATACTGGTATTTGTATAAGAATTACATAGAGATGAGAGTATATGGCTATGAGCTTGCTCCTTACAAGCTCCCAAAATTCCTCCCAATGAAGATTTTTTCTCTGGAGTAAATTAGACAGATGTTGAATGTTGATTAAATCCACTTTGTATCAGTAAAGAAGAAGTCCCAATTTAGAATTAAAACACAAATTGGGCCATTCATTTGTAACAATGGGTTAGCACGTGAGGAAGCAGACAATATACTGAAATAAATGAGAATAAATGAGCTTTAGCCTAAGCTTTACCTGGTCCTATGATCCTCGAGGAAGTATTTCAAAGCTAAGGGTATAAAACAAGACTACTCCTTACATACACAACCATAGGCCAGAGATAGATAAGTACATGATCCAATTGGAATGGGTTGAGAACACTTTGCAGGAAGTTGAGGAGTAGCTAGTTTCGACATCAACATCACAAATTCCTGTCCCACACGAAAAAGCAGGCAAAATGTTAAGAGAAGAAGAGTCACCTTCAGTGACAGACACTACAAGAAAGGAGTTCAAAATAATGTATAGAAAAAGGACCAAGCTTAATCCTAAAGCTAATACAGACAAAGATTCAGAATAATAAGTTGCTATGGCCACAAAGGAAATACCTTCATATTCTCAAGTTGGTGGCCAATCCACTATTTTTCCACATCTTCTTCACCTTCACATGACCAGCAGCAGGATATTCAGACAACTAAGGTTGTCCAAGGGGAGAAAGAGAAGACAATATTTGACACATTCAGAGAGATAAAATTGAAAAATGAAATCTTGAAGAACATCACCTATAGTAAATTATGGAAGCAGACTTCCAGT
Source organism: Pinus albicaulis (assembly GCA_034641835.2). Taxonomy (NCBI): domain Eukaryota; kingdom Viridiplantae; phylum Streptophyta; class Pinopsida; order Pinales; family Pinaceae; genus Pinus; species Pinus albicaulis. The sequence continues at coordinate 1,550,616,027 of CM076584.1, forward strand.
TCTCAAAATAGGTTTTTGTTAGCATTTGATTATGAGAAAGGAAAGATGAAGATGGCATTCCCTGAGGTCTAGATTTCATAGCCAAAATCTATAGCTCATTACAAGAAGACTTCTTTTGAGTTCGACATAAAAGACATTCATCCCATTGATCAAATGGAGACGCACTAGTAGACAGGTGAAATGATTTCTTCTACCGCGACTAACACATCAATGAGTCTTTATAAGTTGCAGGTTTCTTTGGCCAACATCCAGTTACAGTTAAAAATGGAAAAAATCTCTTCTCTTGCTAAGGATACAAGGATTAAATCCTTAGAAGACTTGGTGGTTAAGATAGGATATGATCCCTCTAATATGAAGGCTACAAAGGAGATAATAAAAAAGAAGAATGTTGACATAGCAGGATTGAGAAAAAAACTAAATTTGTCAGTTATAGAAGATCCTCTCACCAAAGACATCGAAGAGGCATAGACCCAAAAGATTGATATGATAAGCTCATCATGGAGAAAAATGCACAGATAAGGCAAATAGAGACAGAAATGGAAAAAAATGATCAAAGAGAAGGAGGAGGCTGCAAAACTATCCATGGTTCCTTTGGATGTTGTACCTCATACAACCATCCCTACACCTACAACCTCTACTAGACAGACAACAAATGGTGCATAGCAGTTAACAAAGGCACTGGAAAATCTGTCTATTCAGACAGAGGAAATCAAGAAACTACATGATCAAGTCAAAGTGTTGCAAGACAAGAGATCAAGGAGTTAATCTTATAATTCAGAAGAAACACAAAGAGCTCAGAAATTGATAGAGAGAAGGTAGAAGCTAGAGAGAGAATTAGAAATTTGACAGACCTTGGCCCAAGCTAAGGAAATCATGTGGGTACATATCACGAATTCCATTAATGAGCTCCGACCCTTCATCCAGATTATTTTTGAATAAAATTAGTTGATTAAAATGGTTAATGATGCTATCACAAATATCAAACAAGAGCTTGGAGAGATGCCTACTACATCAAACAACATTATCAAGTTCATGAACTCCAAGAACAGATATGAGTTAGATGACTTGGGAGTAGATGATAGGACAAAAACTATCTTAGAAGTAAAGATGATTATTACCAAGAAGAATCTAGTTGTTCACCTGGAAGAAAAGTGCTCCAGCTTAGAGATAGCAGTCAACGGGGTTTTCAATAGGATAGAGCCGTTAACAAGGAAGGATCTGCCTTCTTTGTTTGTTATTAATGATAAATTGATAGCTCATAAAGACTATGTGAAGAAATTGCCAGGGACAACACTAAATTCTCTAGCATCAAAAGCAGTATGGAAGGAAAAGCATCTCTCAAAGTAATAAGTAATGACTTTTTCATTCAACATGAGGTAAATCACAACTTTGTGGTAAAATCCACTTTTGCTAGATATACTGAAGTAGATGAGATTTACCTAAAGGTAATCAAATTCACTATCCTAGATGAAGATGGGATAAACTATGTGAGCTACATGAGTAGAAATTAATTGGGAACAGTTAGCTTCATCTAGCGCATCAGGCAGCACACCAACCAGCACAGCCAAGAAATAGGTCCATTGAGCATCCCAGAAATAGGTTCATTGAGCATCTGTTTCCTGTAAAACATTGCCAACTTTCCAGATCATCTCCATGAGCTTATTATTTTGTAACACTTAGACTTTATTGTTCAATTTTTTGCTAATAATACAATGTGGGTTGAGACAACGTTGATGTAATCATTTTTTTAAAATTAGTATAAATACTTAGTTGTTTGAAGTATTATGAGTTGATTTCTGAGTATGGGTTGATTTCTGAGTATATTTTTCCTATTGACCATTGTAATTTTCAAGTTTGCTGGAACATCAATAATACAATGACAATGACTTATTACAGGATTCATGTGGTGTATTCACTGCATCAATAATACAAAGACTTATTACAGAATTCATGTGGTATGTTCACTTGTGATGTTTTTCTTCTCTAACTATGTTAATTCATTGTTTTTCCTTTTTCTCTAAGTCTGAAATTTTTTAATTGCATAACAGAAACTGTGATGAATAGGATATGTTAATTGGTTGTTTGCAATATACATGTTTTCCACTATGAAGTCAGATTGAAGAATAATTAATTGCTTTTCAATCTTTACTCAATTCCACCTTTCTTCTACTTTCATAATTCACTTAAAATGTTAAAGATCCATTTAAACTAGCTTTCATTGTGGTAACTTTTTCAAATATTGATGCAAAACCAATTATATTTTTGACTCCATAGTCTAATGGGGATATAGCCATTTAATCAATAAAACAATCAAAATCAAACAAACAATCAAGTACAATCATAACTAGCCTAAAATTCAATAAAAACAAAGTTAAAATTTACAGAGATCCCATACTATCTTTCAAAGTTGTTTTGATGTTGTCCCATGTGTTTATACTCACAATTTAGTAAATTACAGAAAAATAACAATGGATACTGTTTTGAACTTAAAATTTTTAATTAAAAATAACACCTTTTTCAAATATTATTTCTATTAATTCCATAAATTAATATTTTATAAAACATAGTAATATGTACATTTAATTTAATATTTTATATAACATAGTAATCTGTACATTTAAATTTCATATTACATGAAAAAAAAAAAGGCTTATTCTAACATAACTGAAATAGAGTGTGAGCTTCTTTTACTTTAACATTGTGGACATATTTTTTACTTTTTCTCGAAGCCTTGACATTGTGAAACGTCTCTGCTTGGTGCGCTCCCTTGGGTAACAATATTTCTTGCTCCTTTTATTTTTGCATTTCAATTTGCAATGGCTAACGTTTTAATTTAGAAGATGGAGCGGCAACCTACGTGTCAGAGAGCTCCGTCCGGTTTTAAAAATTTCATAAACCTATAAAAGACCTGGCTTAGGGAGAGCAGTTAACCTTTGGTGGCTAACAGAAATGTGATGTTGTTAGTAAATTAGTAGCAATAACGCGTAAATTCTTCTGGGTCTGCGATGGCTTTCAACATCATTCCTTTGGAAGGTTATCGGCGCGCAATGAAAGAGCTTCCTCGTATAACTTTGATCGAGCTTCATGATGACCCTCAAAAATATCCCTTGTTCTTTTCGGTGTTGATATTTTTTCAGAATCAAGCACGCAAAAACCCTCATGACCATGCAGGGCTGGTGCTGACTTTCTGGCTATGGTTGCAGCATATAAAGGGTGTTCCTAATGTGAAGGACTTCTTGGACACCTGCCCCATCTTCATCTTCCAAACTGCTCTCAGGGAAGCTCTGCAAGCTATTGCTTACGTGTTTTCTTCGATTTTATCTTCTGAACCTGTAAGTGGTGTGGAGTTGCCTCGGTTCACAGTGTTGAATTCCTTTTTCTCTTTGGATTCTCCACACATCGACTTCAAGGGGGAGGCCTCCAAGATATGGAAGTATCTGAGATATAGGAGTATTTGAATATCATCAGACTATGCTAAGGTTTTTGGGTTCCAGTTGTGGTTGTGATATTATTAATATGTTTTATGGGAAATCCAAACTTAAGATAAAGTGTTTTTCATTTAAGAATTATAATTTGAATATATCATAAAATTTGAACGGACTTTATTAGAAAATTCCAAATTCTTTTTATCTTGACATAGATGAAAGACTATTTCTTCCCATGACATTTTGAAAATAGACCAACTCCAAAGTCTTCATAAACTCTTTCTTCCTAGGACCTTTCACATTTTGAGAATATTAGACCAACTCCAAAGTCTTCATAAACTCTTTCTTCCTATAACATTTCACTGTAAAAATCAATTTTTACCCTAACAATTCCATGAAAGAAAATATTAGATGATATTTGGATGGTTACTGTAACTTTTATTAGCATTTATGCATATTTTGTCCATGGGTTATGCTCAACGAGCTATTATAATGAAACTGCAACAGGTGAATTGGACTTGATGCTACTTAAATGTAATCTATGGATTCATTCATGAAATCTATGTATACGTTACCAATCTTGCACGAACATGGCATGTTATCATTTTCTTTTTGTTGTATTTCTCGATCAAGAAATTTAGATTTACAATGTTTTGCTGTAAGTGGATTATCTTGTTGGTTCGCTATATAGATTCTTGTTAAATACAGGTATAAATTCACCAAACTGGATGTAGAAATAAAGAAATTCAGGTGCAAAAGGATTCATGTTAGTGTATTTTGTAATTTGTTTGCGGTTTGATTTTTCGTACAGTGAAGTTACGATGTCAAAATTTTGCTTTCTTCTTTGGAAAAATGTTACAAAATCTATCACAGCCTAGCAGAGCACTTTTCATTTATATGTGTAGAATTATCTATCACATGCTAGCAGAGCACTTTTCATTGCAGTGAGGACATTATTATTTAGGGTTTTGGTCAAACTTTGTTTCTTAATTTTCATTTATATGTGTAGAATTAGGGAATAATATGATTAATAGAAAATGTGGTCAAATTTTTCAAAATATTTCAAAAATTCACCATCTTAATTTTATTAAAAATAACACTAGACTAGAATGTTGTAATTTCTTTTCTTTCAACTTTTAATATTTTTAGGTTTTACAAAATTTCCTCATACTTCAAATATATGTTAACATTTTAACCAGATGTAAGCATATTGGGTAAAATCAACATCGATGATTATCGGTAAAACAAAAACATATGCGAGTAGAATGAATGCGAAACGGCCTGAAACTTCATCAACCTGGAAAAACTAGGTCTCGGTTGACAGTGGCGTTAAAAAGAACAGTAATAATGCCCTAATGATATTAAGGCTCGAAACGAAAGGGAGGATGTTTTAACTCTCAGCCAGGAGAACAGGTGGAGTAGACCGTAAATTCGAACTTCGAGGCTTTGCATATTCGACCGTAAATTCGAACTTCGAGGCTTTGCATATTCCTTTCCAAGAGAAAGATTGTTACTGTTGGAATAGGGCATAATTTCGAAGTACAAAATTACAAGAGATTTAACTTATCTATCCTGCTCTCATATATATATATATATATAATTTTTTAATAAAGGGAATTTTTGTTAAATTTTAAATTATATTTTAAAAATGATAAAAATATAAAATAAGAAGATTGTAAAAAATGTTTAAATTATATGTGAGAATACTTTCAAAATATTTTATTTATAGATGACATTGTACATATTAAAATGTTTTTCAGTTGTTACTATAGTTTTAAGTGTATGTTAATATTATTTAATTTTATATGTGAAATATTTTAGTTTTTTATTCACATTGAATATTTTTTATTATTAATATTTTTTAAATGAGATATATCAATTTTATTTTAACAACTAAATGAGTTACATACATTCTTTTTCTAGAGAGGCTCATTTTAGAATCCTTTATGATCGCTATGTACAAGGATGTCACTCAACAAAAAAAAAAAATGATTAATATCAGCTAAAGTATTAGATTTAATCTTAAATTATATATAGCTTAAATATTTAGATTATATATAACTTTTTAATCTTATTAATGGACTAAGATTAGTTATTAAATATAACTATGTATTATTATATATAATTTGAATGGATAATAAATTAATTTATACTTTTAATAGTTCCTTTATGATATCTGTGAATTTTAATGGATGATAAATTTATCTATAACAAAAAAAATTAAAATATCAAATTAGGTGAAATTTTAAACATCTTTACTCTTTACTAACTTCAATACCATTTCTTAAATAGAAGGAAAGAAAGGCTAATTCAACACAAAGAATAAAAAATCTGATATCCTATAGATATATTAAAAACTTTAAAAACATAGATGTTTCCAAGTCAAAGTTGTAATATTTGGAAATAATGGTTTGATGTAGTTTTATTATAAATTTTGTTGTTATGCCCTGTAAAAAAATTCATTAGATCTAATATTAATATTAATATGCTATAATATTAATAATATTATTAAATTTAATACCTTTGGAATAATACAATATTAAATTTAATATAATATTAATTTTTTTATATTATAATATATATTAATATATCATGATATATAGTAACTCTAGATATTTATGGAGGGAAGAAAAATGGCATAGTGTGATAGAGGGAGTGACAAGGAGTAATGGAGATATATGATTGAAGTGCACCATCAAATATGGAAGGAAATCAACGATTGAAGCGCACCATGAGAGATGGAGGATTTACTATCGATGACATGCAACACAAAGAATGGTGCATTCCTATGTTAGGAATTTGACTTCTGTGATCCATAAATTATGTATCAAATCTTTCGGTAAAAATCACATTGGAGAAATTTGTGTCAACGCGTTTCGAACCAGCCAGTGTGAAACGCGTAGACACAAATTTTTCCAATGTGATTTTTACCGAAAGATTTGATACATTCCTATGTTGTTGCGCATATGTGCTAGTCTTTAAATCAATATAAGATTGTGACACAGGCTCGAGCTATGGATATTTCCATGACCACATATGACAGACATCTGCCCTAGGCTTGGTAAATATCTTCCAAAGTTACAACAACCTTTCTGCACATTATGTCGATATGTGGGACACGATAACAAGAATTGTCGCAACTTCTATCTGATGATTGAGTAGGTTTCTTCATACAATTTGTAGGTTGAGGGTAGAGTACCAGATTCGCCTGCATCACAGTCTGGGCATGATGAATTTTCAAGCAGAGGATGAGGAAGGGGTGGAGGAGCTAGTCGTGGAAGAGGACATATCATTTGTTATAATTATGGAGAAGTTGGTCATTATTTGCGCGACTACCCGAACCTGACACAACAATATTGTAGATATTGTAGGTAGTTTTATCATGTTCTTGAAGACTTCCCTATACTATTTGAAAAAATGCAGGTGAATAAACCGCAAACACCTATGCATAATTTTCAAATGATGAGAGTGGAACCGCGCACTGAAGACCCTAGCATAAATATTGTAACCATAAGTGGCATAAAAAATTGAGAAGATAAAGCAGAAGATAAGAGGCTTGACAACTCCTGGGAAAAAGGAAGGATTCATCTACAAAAGGAAAAGGAAACCGTTGTCGCATAAAAGAAGGACTTTGTGGATCCTAGCACATCCAAAGTAGCAAGAAAACTTGGCATGGATACTGATGAAGGGTCTGAGCCTCTAGAGATGAAACTGTTTTTTCAGGCCTGTATCAAGCTTCTATGCAATAAGAAGGTCGTTGAGAACCTTCAAGCTTTAATTAACAGCTGTGCCAAAAAATAATAGCCCCAAATGGAGGAAAATGATCTCAATAAGATTTACAAGAACAAGAGAAGAACTAGCCGAGAGATGTTCTTGATTGCTTATATAGGATAATTTGAAATGGACCAAGTAATTTTGGATATGGGTTCTTATGGAAATGTGATTCCAAAGAAGACTTAGCTAAAAATGGGAGAACCTAAGCTGGAATGGTTTGCAATCCATCTGCACATGGCGAGTTAGAAATATATTATCCCAATGGGTAGGCTTTCTCAGGTCATAGTTGATATCGAAGGAGTTAAGTCGCTAGCTGATTTTGAAGTTATTCAGATTTTTTATTATACAGGTCCATACCCCACGATGTTGGGCCTAGATTGGACTATTGACATGGACACTATCATCAATATCAAGTGCCGAAGTATAGTATTTGAAAATAATGGAACCAGGGTTGTGGTCCCTCTAGATCTGATAGAACGAGAAAAATATACAAAATCAGTGCATGCATAAGGAGACGTTGATAATATCTACAAACTAACTACACGAGATGAATATTGGATCAATCCCACAATAGATGGATGGATTAGTTGGGATCGAGATAGTTCATTCCTTTCAGAATCAGATGAGGAATTGGAGAATTGGAAGAACCATTTGCATGAAGTCTCAACATTGTGCTACAATCGAGTCACCAGATCTCTATAGTGCATATCCTATGAGGTGCGGGAACTACCATATTATGACAGTAAATGTAGTGTCATTTGTTTCTTAGATGAGTTCAAAAAGGCTATTCCAGAAACACAACAATTCCATGCACTTGACTTAGCTCTCAGCTCAACTCTGGCATGCTGGTGGGAGACACACAAGGACAACTTGGCGAATAGGGAAGAATGTACCCATATGATGCAACTGTGATTTAGACAGCTTAATACCAGGTTGGAAGGAACCTATGGAGGAAAATAAGATATGTGCATACATTTAGACAGGTGGAATATAGCTTGGGGAGAAGAGCCATAGTGAGGATGGGTGCATACATTCATCCATACTTTAAGTCAGATCCCTATGAACTGATACCTAGAGTTTGAGTTGCAACGAGGCATGATGGAATGGCCTACGTTACATGAAAACCTTGTGTTAACATTTAGTTTTTATATTGGATTCCCATGCATCAGTACCACCTTACACACGATCTAAGATGTGGTCTTTTACACGATAGAGACACCAGAAGCACGAGCCTTACCAACATGGGATGCGAAGATGAAGGCTATACTCGATTGCACAAATGTGACTATTGAAGGTAATGAAGAAGACCTAAGGAACATCAATATTCCAGAGTCTAAAGGATAGCATGAAGTTTCTAGACCGCTGCTTGCAGTGTTAGATGCAACTGAACCCATGAATATTAGGAAAGTCAACATCTAGAACATAATAGAAACCTAAGATTGCCAAAATTGGGGATTACTGGGACGAAGATATAGTCGCTAAGGTTGCAGAGCTACTTGTTGAATATCAAGACTTATTTCCCACAAAGTTCTCCGAGTTGAAAGGTATTGTTGGGGATCTCGGTGTAATGAAGATCACACTAAAACCCGATGCATGACTTGTCAAGCAGTATCCTTACAGGTTAAATCCCAAATAAAAGTAGAAGGCCAAAGAGGAGCTAGAGAAAATGGTTGCTAGAGGGATCATTGAACATGTGGAAGAATCATATTGGGTTAGCCCCATGGTGGTCCAAGAAAATAAGAGCAAAGGAGAAATCAGGATCCGTGTGGATCTTTTGAAGTTAAATGATGCCTGTGTGCGTGACCATTTTCAAACTCCATTTTCTGAAGAAATATTTGACAATGTGGGATGGTAGGAGGAATTCTCATTCACTAATGGATTTTCCAGATACCACCAAATAAGAATCAGGAATGAAGAAATGAGTAATGCAACCTTTGCAACAAAATGAGGATCATTCAAATACAGAGTCATGCCATTCGGTCTAAAGAATGCGCCAACATTCTTCTCACTCATGGTGGTAGCTACGTTCAAGGAATATATATGTAAATTCTTAGAAACATATTTTGATGAATGGACTATATTTGGCCTGGTAAAGAAGCATGTTTCAAATATGTGCTTAAAGATCGATACTTGTAAAAAGAATTAGATCTCACTGAATCTAAATAATTGCATATTCTGCATCCCCTCTGAGATTTTTCTTGGTCATATTGTGTGTCAGTAGGGATTGATGGTGGATCCAGCTAACATTTTTGTTATTGTTAACTTAGAGGTTCCAACAAACATAAAATAGTTGTGCTCAATTTTGGGGCATGCTGGGTATTACAGGAATTTTATTCAAGGCTACATGTTGATTACTGCGCCAATGTAGAAGTTACTAAAGAAAGATTCCTCTTTTTGCTAGGATGAGGATTGCGAGAATATTTTTGAGCTACGTAAGGAGAAAATAGTAACTGTGCCTATATTAGTATTTTCAAACTGGACAAAGGAATTCCATGTACATGTGGATGCTTAGTCTATCACGCTAGGCGTTGTACTGGCATAGCCAGGAGAGAGAGATATTGATCACCCAATTGCATTTGCGAGCAATAAATTGTCAAGTGTTGAACACAAATACTCTACAACGGAAAGGGCATGATTAACTATGGTCTACGCACTACAAAATTTTCGTCACTATATGTTGGGAGGTTATTTTAAGATGTTTACTAATCAATTTTCTTTGAAGTACCTAGTCAAAAAGCCTGTGTTGGGGGGGGGAAGATATGCAGATGGATCTTATTATTTTAGGAGTATGAATTTGAAGTAATTGTGAAACAAAGGAGGTTGAATGTAGGTCTAGATCACCTATCACGCATCAAAATTGGAGAGGAGTCAAGTAGTTTGTAGGAAAAAATACCAAATGCACAACTATTTTCCATCAGAGTAGTCGATGAGCACTTCGTAGATATTATCCACTTTTTGACCACTAATAGTGCGCCTATGAAGTATACAATCAAGAAGAAGAAAGAAACAGTCTTGCACATAGCCGAATTTGCTTTGATTGATGGCTAGTTGTATAAGATGGGCACTAATGAGATATTGAGACGCTATGTGTTGGAGTTTGAAAGACAAATTATCTTAGTTGAAGCACATGCAGGGGTTGCAGGAGGTCACTATGCAGGAAAACCAACTGCATAGAAAATTTTGAGGGTTGGGTTGTGGTGGCCTATGGTATAGACTGATGCAAAGGAGCATTGTCATGCTTGTGATGTGTGTAAGAGAATATGGAAACCATCATGCAAAGATGAAATGACACTACAACCACAAGTGACTTTGCAGGCTTTTGATAAGTGGGCCATTGACTTTGTAGGACCAATCAACCCTCCCGAAAAGAAGACTAGCATGTGCTATATAGTTACTATAGTGGATTATTTTAGCAGGTGGGAAAAAGATAAGCTTGTGAAGGATTGAAACACATAGACAATTGCAAACTTCATTTTTGAGAATATCTTGACAAGGTTTGAGTGCCCTAAAATCTTGATGAGTGACCAAGGTACACACTTTGTGAATGAGACTATCCAAGCATTGAAAATGGATTTTATGATGCACCATCAGAAGAGTACACCATATCATCCAAAAGAAAATGGCATGGTAGTGGCCTTTAGTAATATTTTGGAGAATGCACTCACAAAGGTCTGCAATGTTAATTAGAATGATTAGGATGTGCATGTACCTACGATTATATGGGCATATTGAACTACATGCAAGAAATTAATCAGGAAAACCCCATTCAAGTTAGTATTTGGATAGGAAGTTGTTATGCCAATGAAGTACATCGTCCCTAGTCTGCACATTGCAGTGGTCACTAACATGGCTTATCAAGATAGTATGGAAGAGTGATTATCGCAGCTTGTTACACTGGAGGAAGACAGATTCATTGCTATTTTCCATCAGTAGGTGCAAAAGGCACATGAAAAATCCTGGCCTGACAAGCACATCGGGCAAAATATTTCCAAGGAGGATGATTTAGTTTTTTTATATGACATCAAGTTTGCATGCCACCTAGGAAAGTTAAAAATGTATTGGCACAAACCTTATGTTGTCAATCCTGTGTATGTGTGTTTGGCACACGAATGTACCAAATCACATCTGCTTAAGAGGAGTGGTTTTTTCCTCTAAAGTTCTTGGTCACAGGCAGAAAATAAAAGGATTCAAGCAAGTTAGGGAACATTCTAAGACATAAACATACTAAATAGTGAAATAGCATGCATATTCAAAAAGTAAAACTAAACTAAAACACATAATACAAAAGCTCTAAATAGAGTCAAACAACTTCAATAATACAAACGGTAGCGCTTATGTCCCCTCTTATTGAGTGCTGGTAGGAATAAAGGATGAAATGTTTACCCGCTTGTCAAGGGGCCCTTAGAACTAAGGAGTTCTAAGACCCAATGCAATGATGTCTTTACTTCCGAACTATCTTGGCGCCATTAGGGAAATTTTGAGGGTTAAAACGGGTCTCCTAAGAAAAATGTACAACTAGAATAAACTTTATAACAACCAATAGGATTCAAGATGATGATGTCAACCATGGGGGATGATTCACCATTTTTGGAGTAAAAAAGTAAAAATATTAAAAAATAATAAAATTATAAAACTACTTTTTCAACTCATATTTTCAACTTATCTCCCTAAGGGTTTACTCAAATTTTGAGTGGGAATACTCAGTGGATGCAAAATTTAATTCCTCATCCAAGGAGTCCCCATGTTTCATAATTTTGATGGACCCTTCTACACGAAAATTGAGAAATACATAAAAAATGTGATTGCAAGCACACCTTTTATGTATTTCTCTTTTTTCGTGTAGAAAAGTTCATCAAAAGTATGCAACATGGGTACTCCTTCGATGAAGAATTAAATTTTGTATCAAACGAGTATTTCCGCTTGAAATTTGAGTAAAACCTTAGGGTGATAAGTTCAAAATATGAGTTGAAAAAGTAGTTTTTTCTTTTTTCCCTCTAAAATTTGATGATGTAATCAAATCTCATTTTATTATTTCCACTATTATTTTATAATTTCCTTAGGAGGCCCATTTAAGACCTAAAAATTCCCCTAATTCAAAGTCCCCCTCTCTCTACTCCGGTGGACTGGAGTTGGGTGGCCAAAAACTGAGTCCCCTCTATCTCTACTCCAGATCACACAGTGTTGGATTTCTTGGGGAAATTCTGGCCAACATAACAATGTGTTCTCATTTTGTTCATCTCTTGGTGGCCTTTTATAGGAGAATTCAAACTCTCCTTCCCTCTCTTGTTACATTGATGGATGATGACCCAAGAGAGGGGGGTGATTCCATTGTGTGCCACATTATTCCATTGTGTGCTCCCTTGAGGTCCTAAGGAGGCTTGGGTGACTGTCCTTAGGTGGCCTCAAGTTTGGGATCAATGTTCTGGAGTGTGCCTTGCGGATATGGAAAATGACTTCCACCACTCTCAGGTCCACGTGGCTTTTTGAGGAAAAGTCACACAAAGGCGCACTTATCGAAGAAAAGTGCACACAAAGGCGCATTTTGTTGGTTCCTTCAGTGCACAATTTGATTTTACTTCTAGACCTTAGAGATTTTTAAATATTTAAGATTCTCTAATGTTCCTCTGCCCTGTAAATCCTTTTGCTTGACATTTAATAATTTCATCTTTTCTTGTCTGATTTTCCAGTGATAACAATTGCCCCTAACGTGTGATGTCTGGGAAGAACTGTATAGCCAAAATAAATTATAGTTTATTTTCTGTGTACTATGCGGATAGAGAGAGAGACCTATGTGTAGTACGAAGTTGGAGACATCCTGCACCGGGTTGAAGAGTGACCATGTCTTGTGTGAACCCTACAAGCAATGGTATAATACAATATATAAAAAATTTCTACGAGGCAGGCATGTCCCATGCTCGTCATGATTTGGCTAGCTAAGCAAATATATTTGACAGATACAGATTCTGTCTATGTCACTAATATGGTAGTGATCTGTTGGTTGATGACAACGATTTCTGATGCCCTGAGACACGTTTTTTATTTGACAATAGGTGGAATGTGGTACCCACATGCGTAAGCTTGGTATGGTATATCAATGTGCATCGTACGCATGGGTGTCTGAATCAGACCTTCTTGTGTAATCATTGCTGAAAGAGATGCTTATGAAGGCACATGTCTTCGAAAAATTTGATCAAAGTGCAATGGTTGTAAGGTACGGTACCATCTTGACATGAAAGCTTGTGTTGTAGTCAAATGTTAGGAGGATCGATGACATCTGTTGAAAATGATGTCTCCCACAATGCCACCTGAGTATGTCCCTTTTATGGAGAGGGGTGATCCAAGGTACCACTTCCTTTTTGGAAAATAGGTGTTGATGTTGACAAAAAGGAAGCCTCAATTGAACGAGAGAGTCACTGATGCTAGGGATCAGGATCGTGGATGTGATAGGTTTAACATAGGAATTATGGCAAGGGGTGACTGAAAACTGATGATGGGGATTTAGTGGCCCAAGCTCAGAGTATAAAAAGTAGCTTGGTGGCAGTCATAACTATTTTTGATTGGGAAATCCCTAGAGTCTATAGGATGTCCAGGGTGGGTGTATATTGGTTATAAATGTCATGGTGGCTTATCCGTGAGGGTGTGATACTCCGACCGTGGGGTGACCAAGAACTACTGCCATGGGAGAGAGAAAATGGATGGGTGGGTGGGGGACATAGTGCACTGTTTTCGGTCTTTATGCACTTACCAAAAGAATGAAATAGTGGGGTTTGGTTTGTACAAAACACAGAGATGGGTTGCCCAAATCATGAAAGTGTTCGCTCATTGATGATGTGAGGAAGGTGTTTTGTTGAGGGTGGGGGGCCCATTGGTTGGTCTCATGTGTGGGGTTGACGAATTGGATGGAAAATGCCGTAGATGGGCTATGATGATGGAGGTATGGTAGGCAAAATGTGAGGCACGAAATTGCACTTTCGATCTTCTTTCAAAATCCTGGTTGTCCGGGAAAGGGGTTTTATTTCGATATGGTAAAACTTAGCCTGATGCATTGTGAATGAAATAGACATGAGGTGTTTCCTAGACTAAAGTGTTATGGCCATGGCATCACTATTTTTGTGATATATGGTCTACTGTGGGTGATGGGCGCCATGGAGGGGAGGCTTTACCAACCAATGAGGATGTTTATCATGTGCAAGGTGGGGTGATGATAAAAATGGTCGGACACTTGGAACCTATGGTTTATTTCTTATGGAGAAATGATGTCAGGATATGCAGATCTCTTTGGGGACTCTATCATGCTAGGGGTAGAATGATACCTGCTCTAGAAATTTCGTTGGATGGAGCGATGTATGGTTTGCACAATACCTGCAAAAACATACCCCACATGAAAGCATCTTATTTACTCAAATATTATTGAAAGACATGTGCTTTTAAAAAGAAGATTAGATAGGGCATACCTGTTGTCACTGAAAATTTATTTTTCCAGAGGTGCACATGTGTGGCACCGCCCTCAGGCGTTATGGAGTGTTGATCACGGTGTTGCTTTTGATCCGGTAATTGAGCCTTCTGAGCTATCATTATGGTCCTCTAAATTTTCCAAAAAGTGCGACATATAGGTGGATATGGCTCAATTGAGTTCATTTGTGTCAGTTGAGCATTTGAGGTTTTGAGAGGTCGGAGACTTCTGCGGTGCATTTCTTACCGTTATGGTCAGCCTGAGTACCTAAGAATAGCAATTTTTTAGTCAGGTAGGCCTCATGACATCTTGCATTTTAATTTTTTTAGTGTGTCGGTGCTAGAGTCCATACAAAATGGGTTTGTACGAATCTTAGGCTAGTTTTTTCCTTGACTACTCAGGCTATCAAGGCACATGCATGCCTTCTTTGCGTAAAACTAAGGGTTTTGTGTGAATTTATCGAGCCTGCATCAGATTTAAGCGTGCCTTCTTCATGACTTTGGGAATAACAAGAGCGAACTCCTCATGTCTGTTTGAGGAACGAGCACATGAAGAGCTGAAGCACAATTTTTGAAAAGTTCTACAAAAAAAAATTTCAATTTTTTGGTGCTTTTAATGTTACTGATGTGTTCTTGTTTTGATGATAGGATGTTCTGGAGGGAGAGATATTGGCTTGATCTCCGGGCCACTTTGGCTATTGATGCCAATGCGTGCCAATAGATGGCGCGCCGGGGTCTTCTTAAGTTTATGGAGAATGACCTACTTCGATCACAAGATTTCATTCTACATTACCTGGTCTGATGCTAGAACAGGGGATGCAAGGTGATGGTGCTGCGGGGGTGCGACCTTGTTATCCGTCCCGAGACAGATATTTATTTTGTTACCAGGTTTTTGCCTCAGGGTGAGGCACTTCCTTATCCACTTCCTCCTGGGAGACTGGATCTTGAGCGATCCAGGTGCGTCATTGTGGAGGTGCGCCTCTAAAGGAGGGGTGTGTAGTGATTACTACTGTGACTGAATTGGTTGAGCAGTGTGCTCTAGAGGCCATTATGCGACTGGTAGGTTCGTTTGCTCCTCATCACGCATCAGGACTGTAGATCAGTGACTTGCATCAGCTGAGGGCCAGTCACTTTTTTGACTTTGCGCATTTTTGTTATGACAGGATGCTGGCGCAAGCTTTCCAAGGTCCGTGATGGATCAAAGTTGTTCACTTATTCTAGCATCCTATGCAGCATCATGTATGAGCGGGTGGTGTTGTTCAGACCTATGGTGGTTGTGCCTACTAGGGGGCCACGAGAGCTTTGCATGAGGAGGTGGGCCCCTATGATTCCTCGTGGAGGGGGAAGTAGGGTGGGGCGTTATTGTAATGCCACCACAAAAGCTTGGTTTGAGGCCAATCCTTAGATGTTCCTTCCATTCCTTTATGTGGGGATAGACTTTTAGGGAGACCTAGACATGGGTCTTTCTGCTGGATATACTTGGGGGATAGTAGGTATGCTTTTGTGTTTTATTCTTCTTTTAATTGAGTATATATGTTTTGTATGTGTTTTATGATAACACTGACATAGTTTTGTTACTCTTGCAGATGTTAGCGAGGTCAGATGTCTTGTAGCCCAGTTGGTGGGACATCAGCCGCTTCGACGACCTCG
Source organism: Pinus albicaulis (assembly GCA_034641835.2). Classification (NCBI taxonomy): domain Eukaryota; kingdom Viridiplantae; phylum Streptophyta; class Pinopsida; order Pinales; family Pinaceae; genus Pinus; species Pinus albicaulis. Next base: position 1,550,632,328 of record CM076584.1, read on the forward strand.
AGGTGGTTCGCCCGGGGGATAGGGAGGAGCTCCAGTGTAGCTTCAAGGTGGAGCACGTGGCGGGGGAGATGGTCCCTTGGGGGAGGGCAGTAGCTCGGATGTTGCCACGACTGCTATTGAGCGGGCTCATGCCGAGGCGTTAGAGGCTTGCGTTGCTGAGTTGATAGAGGAGGTGGCTACACTAGAGGTCAGAGCTTGGGTGGTAGAGGATGCACAGGGTCAAGTGTACCGCTTGACCTAGGAGATACCTACCCAAGGGTTTGTGGATAACCTTGATGATGCATGGCTAGAGACATTGATGGCTGAGGAGAGGGGCTATCGACCGATTCTGCGCTAGGTGGCAGTTTCTCTTTTGACGACGACTCTAGTATTGGTACCGGGAGCGGAAGTGCATCCAGGTGTTCATCCTGGGGGAGCACCACCTTAAAGTCTTATTGTACATGGGGAAAGCACCCATTATGAGGATACTTCCCCTATTTCTGTCGAATTGTACTTGTGTATTTTTTGGGCTGAATTACGGGTCATAGACACTATTTTTTGTACTCAGACACATACATTTTTGGTATATATGTGAGATATATTTTTTTTGGCTCTACATGGTGTGCCCCCTTCTTTTGTTTGTGGATTATGTTATGTTGATGGATATCTATGTTTTCTATGTTTTTGTTTTTTATGTATGATGGTTTATCCGAGATGCATTCCATTTTAGAATATTGTTAGATATGCGATCAACTATTTGGTTTTGATTTCTTGGTACATATTTGAATGTAATGTGGTCAAAATATTAGCTTAATTTTTTTGAATGCAAGTATTTTATAAACATATGTGAATCCCTTATATTAAATTCTTGGTTTAACTACGACTCTAATAAATGGGAATCAAGGTAGATATGCATATGGTGAATGCCCTAATCGGGAATGTCACACATAAGTCTGATGACGGCGTCATATTCTGTCTGATTGTTTGTTGCTGAGCCGATGCAAATACCATTGGTGTAGAGTGGTGATCGATCAGGGTGATAAATAACCTAGGTGAATTTTTCTAAACTTTGAGACCATCGCGATGCTCCATCGGAAATTCCGAATTAATGGTTGGGTTGGTAATCCATTGTGACACTAGAGCATGTTTTGTGACAAGTCTTTTGGTCAAAAATTTAAATTGTTGGGGTCCATGTACGTTGACTCTAGGGGTGGGCCTTCTTGGCCCTTATGGGTAGAATTTCTTGAGATAAAGGTCGTTAACGGGGTTGTTGAGGCATGTTCAGTCTGGCTCAGTCAAGATGTATGCCCCCTTGAGGAGGAAATATTTTATGATGTAGGGTCCTTTCCACAAAGTTTCGAAATTTCCTAGCCACGGGGCTTCTTTTGCGACATCGTAGTGGAGGATTAGCTCTCCCTCAGTGAATGAGTGAGGCTGGATGTGGCGGTTGAACGATGCTTTTACTCATTTCTTGTGGGCCTAGTTGCGTTGCAGTGATTTCCGTCGGCTTTCGTCAACGAACTCTAGTTGTATTAAACATTGTTCTAGAGGTTGGGTATCATCAAGGAGTTCGATGGCGGCATGTAAATTCAGGATCTCGTGTTCTATGGGAATCATGGCTTTGACCCCGTATACCAAGTGGAAGGGAGTGAAACCAGCGGATGTTTTCACGGTGGTGCAGTATGCCCACACAGCGGAGAAAAGCATATGGTGTGAGTTGGTTTTATGGTTATTCACCATGCGTTGTAACATAGTTTTGAGGAATTTGTTCACAACTTCTACCTATCCATTGGATTGGGGGTAGTATGGTGAAGCAAATTCATGGGTGAATCTGAGGTGGTGAGATAGCTTTTGGAAAAATTCATTCTCGAAGTGCTTCCCATGGTCAGAGACTAACTCCTTGGGAAAGCAAAACCGAGTAATGGTATGGTTAAACAGAAATCGAGCGGCAGTTTCTGTGTTGTTGTCATATGTGGGCATAGCCTCTACCCACTTGGTGAAATAATTGATGGTCATGATGATGTATTTGTGATTTCCTAATGATGCAGGGTTGCAAGTCATGAATTTGATTCCCCATTTGCAAAAGGGGCCAATGACGATGACAAGGTGCAGAGGAACGGGAGGGCTCTTTCCTTGTGAGTGAAGTACTGACATCACTCACATCTCTTGACTGTTGTAATGCAATCGTGAAACAAGGAGGGCCAGAAATATCCTGCCCATAGGACTTTTTGGGTGGTGGCCATCCCGAAGAGGTGGCTGCCACAAGCTTCGTTGTGGTAGTGATTAAGGGCTTGTTCCACTTGTTCATGAGTAAGGCATCGATGTAAAATGGTATTTATACCCCATATATATAAGACATCTCCCATGAGGAAATATTGGGGGGCTTGATGGAAAATGAACCGATGGTCGTCTTGAGTGAGATGCGGTCTGAAATTTTAGGTTCGTAAGAAGAGGAGAATATCTCTGTACCAAGTATCATTGGTTGCTAGGAAGAAGGGATGTTCATCTGGTAGTGAATTTTTTATTGGTGATCCTTTGGTATGTTTTGGGAGGTCCGTAATAAACTCTGCTAAGATTAACGCCTTTTTTCTCTTGGGGAGTGAGAGTGTAAGTCATATTCTTGGAGGATGACTATCCAACAGGCGTATTTGTGGTTCATTAGGTGGTGCGTGAGCAGATATTTGATAGGGTTGATATCTGCGATGACCGTAGTGGTCTATAAGATGATGTAGTGGCGAAAATTTTGGATTGGATGTATTAATGCTAGGGCGGTATTTTCTTTAGGTTCATATATTAATGTTGGGCCTGATAAATTTTTACTGATGAAGTATATTACATGCTCCATCCCATCTGGGCCTTCTTGGATCAATACTCTGGCCAAGGTGGTCTTGGAAGCTGATAGATATAAGATGTAATCTTTGTCATAGTTTTGGGGATTGATGAGCAGTGATCAAGACAATGTTTCTTTCAGCGTATCAAATTCTTGTTGGGCATGATCATCCCATTTGAATGGAATTTCCTAGCAAAGGAGGCACAGGAACCGTTGAACGCAAGTGGCATAATTTGGGACGAAGCGTCTCAAAAAATTGTCTTTCCCGTGCAGGCTTTATAGTTGCTTGAGGGTTCGAGGTAGAGGTACATATTTGATGGCTTGGACCTTGAGGGGGTCCACTAGAATTCCTTTCTGGGACACGATAAAACCCAACAGTATTTCTTCTATGACACAAAAGACACACTTGAGGGGGTTCAAGTGTAGGTTGTATTTTTGGCATTGTTGGAATACTAATTGCAAATCCTCGAGATGGTTTGAGCGCTTCTTTGATCGGACAGTTAGGTGGTCCAAGTAGGTGAGGATAAGGTGTGCCAAGTCATAAAATATGTAGTTCATGGCCCTCTGTAAGGTGGCTCTAGTGTTTTTTAGGAAAAATGGCATTACCTTGTATGCAAATGTGCCCCAAGGGGTGGTAAACGAGGTTTTGTATCGATCTATGTGGTGGATTTAAATTTGATTATACCTAGATAATACATTCATGAAGGAGAGGGCCTCATGACCCACACAAGCATCAATGACTTGGTTTATGAATGGGGTAGGGTAATTTTCCTTGGGAAATTCTTTGTTCAAATCTCGAAAATCAGTGCAAACACGCATGGTGCCCTATTTTCCATGATGGGAACAGGGTTGGAAACCCAAGATGTGTGAGCGGCCCAAGTCATGGTTCCGATATATTATGATCTAAATCATATATGGTGTATTGTGTCATTGACGTTTGGTGGGGGGAGAATCTCCGTGATGGGAGCTTGCGTGAGTGCAAGGCTGGGTCCCTCGTTAGGATGGGAAATTTCTAGTAGGTGGAAATTGTGTATATTATAGAGGTGCCTGAATGTTTCCATTAGCAGGCATGCCTATGTTTCATGGTTATGGCTAGTGAAAATGGTGTGTTGTGGCTCATTTGCAATATCCTTTATTTTAAATTTTTCAAAAATAAAAAAAAATAGAAAACTGTGAAAATGTATGTTAAAGTACAAAGTTTCTCATACTCTAGTATAAAAGATATAATATTTTTTGTATAAGTTTAAAGTTTAATACTTTAAACTTTTCATGAAAGCAGGTCCCAGCGCTCAGTTAATAAACGAGCAAGTTTATGAGCGGGATCTGATGATTCGTCTAACAGGAAATAAAAGTGGCAACCCACAGGCACATTCAACACACTGGTTAACAAGGAGGATGCCTTTGTAGTTGACCTAGTTGACTGCGGGGCTGATCAATATCTATGGCCAAGATTAACTGCGGAGGCATGACCCTGATACGTTCTCCATACCTTCGAGGCTCCTACAATGATGTAAGCAACTTGTTGGTGACAACTAGCAGCCACGTCATGGTACCATTAATGGTATTTTGGCACATCAACTCAATTTTTAATTCACAACCCCCGCGCCACCTATTTAAACTTTGTCCCTATCCTCACAATGTTATTATTGTTTCTCTGTATTTGTCAATTTGTCTGCGCCTATGTCTTCCTTTGTTGTTCACCACCTTGTCATTTTTCGCCACCCCAAGAAGAATTTTGGCCAAACGTTCGTCTCTTTCAAGTTCATCTAGTCATATTCCTCTCATTGGCACTGAGAAGGATATTCAATATACTATTTGTTCTTTAGATCATCTCCAGTTCTATCAACAGGTCTCTCTGAGTGACAAAGCCTCTCCAATTTTCACCACCATGGTCAAAGCAGGTGTATTGTGTGCATGCATTCCAAGAACGCACCTTTTTCCTGAGTTTGTGTATTGGCTAGTGTCTGTCACGTACCTGGGCAAGTGTTTTGTAATGAATTGTCAAGGAGAAAATGTCTAGCAAGTCTCAGCCCTATTAATTCGTCAAGCTCTGTGTTAACCCGAGTTAGAATCGTAAGTCCAATTCACTGATGATTCATTGATAGCACATTATGATAGTATTGCAGGTCAAGAATTAAATCAATTTGTCTTTTTTCTGAAGCCAAATACGAAGCAGTTTGTACCTAATGATAAAGAATTATCCTTGGAAATTTTTGACGTAGAATTTCAGCCAGTGTTGAAGTGCATTTCAAAGATATTTAGAAAAGAAGATGACAACTCAATTGCTAAATCAGTTCTGGAAATGTTTTCTTTAATGATGAAGCTAGGGGTAGTGCTGGATATTCCTTCATATTGGCAAGAAGTTTTCAATACTCAGCTCATGAGCTTATCACTAACTAGGTCATGTAGGTTCCCCTCTCTAATTATTTATCTATTTTTATATCAAAACGTAGAAGAATTCTTGCATCTGGGGTTAAATATCATGGATATAAATAAAAAGAGATAGTCAGTAGTGTTTTGGACTAACATAGTGAGAAAAAAACAAAACGAAGAGGGTCTTTTTGATTTTGCAAATCATTTTATGTCTACTGCATATAAAATTATGAATGGAGTTTCTCCCCCATGCTTATTGCCAAAGGCTCAAGAGTTCTTGCAACTGGGAACAAATTGTAAGTTTGGTGATTGGTATGTTTTTGAAGACTATTTAGAAATTAGACTTTATGGGGATGGGCTAGAACCATATAGACTTCTTGTATTTGTGCCTATGAGATTATTTACTTTGGAGTTCATTAGGTAGAGTTCAAATGTTGACAAAATACATTTTGTGCCTATGAAAAAGGGTCAAATGTTTAAGCTACCTATGTTTGTGGGTCAATTTATAGTCAATATGAGACAAGCAGATGATGAAGTCACAATGATGTTAGATGGAATGCACTTGCTGTTAGGAGATAGGTGGGATTATGACCCCCATAAAGTGATTTCAAATAGGAGAATTGAAAATGGCTATTCAGAATTTTTTCATGAAAGCAGACCTGGCATAGATAAGCTAGAAAATAAGGGTTTTGCAGGTTCTGTTGGCTCAAATATACAAAATCCTATCATATCTAAGAAATATAACAAGAGGAGTAAAGAAGTAGTGATTGATTCAGAAGATGAAGAGCAAAGAGCTGAAAAGAGAGCAAAGCTAAATGAAGACTTAGCAGGTGCTCAACCTGGTTTCTCACTATAATTGGGAGATGAGAAAAATTTCCCAACCTCACCAAGAAGACAAGAATATTTTCAAGAGCAAGCACCCTTGATTAAACAAGTATTTGCTCAGATTGCTGAAAGAAATCAGAAGATGAAGGCTAGCATGGAGGCATAGGCTGAGTATCAAATAACTCCATATCAAACAAGATTATTGACTGCCATGGATCTTGAAAAAGATCAGTTTAATATTTCTCTTTCTCATCCCTCTGATATGAGTATAGGGTCATCCAATAATTTAAATACTATAAATATGATTGTTGATGTAAGAAATATTCCTCTGATTGATAAAGTAAATTTACATTTACAAACTGGTCAAATGATAGTGAATGATTTTACCAAAACTAATGCAATGGCTCTTAAAGCTGAGAACGTGCTAGGGAAGGTCATCGAGCAACTAAAGTTAGAGAAATCCAATTCCAGTGCTTTAACAACACAGAATGAAGAACTCAAGAAGATTATTGTGAAGATTGGTGTAGATCCATATGACAGGTCTATTGTGCAAAAGTTGCTACAAAGTGCAGAATTAGAGATTTATGTGTTGAAGAAAAATTTGAAGTTACCTAGAAGAGAACATTATATGGCAGCAGAGGTGGTGGAAGTGGAAAACGAGAAAGAGAAAATTCTTCAACAACTCTTGCATAAAGAAGAATAAATTACTAAGTTGAAGCAAACCGCGTTGTCATTACAGAATCACATTGATTCTCATTCCTATACTTTCATTTTACCATCTGGCAATGAAGATCCAGCAACAAAAATATCTCAATTAAATACTGAACTGAAGATGGTAGAGAGATATCAAAAGGGCACAAAATGATCTGGAGATAGTAACAAAGATTATGCAAGCCAAAGATGGGGAATCAATAAATACATTAAATATTGTCAAACAACTGATGCCAAGATTAAAAGTATAAAGGAAAACTTAAAGGGAAATATATATTTGATACAGGCTAAAGATATTATCTAGAATGATATTATTTAAGAGATGAAAGAAATTTGGGGTTTTCTGACTGTTGTATTAGAAGAAAGAAGCATTATCAGAGATTTCAAGGAGAAGGTTATGGAAGACAAGTAGAAGACAATTAACAGAGCTATTTGGGCAAAGAAATTTATTCATTTCATTGATTCCAAGACTGACCAAGAGTTGGACGAGAATGAGATTAAATATAGGATTTCATATGCTCTAGATATTAACAAATTGATTGTTAAAAATGATTTCAGGAAGACTACACAGAAAAAGTTGATAGATATTAAGGAAGCAGTCAACAAGTTCAACAATTTATATGACAAAAGAGCCAGGGCAGGTTTTCCATCATGTTGGGGCCTTTGAGACAGTCTTTTATCATGGGATTCCTATGAACCACTACTGGTATTGGAAAAAAACAAGGTGGAAAGCACTCATGAAAAGACTCATATTCTAAAAGGAGCAACAGTGATTAATTTTTTTTAGAGGCACTTTCAACTTTTATGGTTGGTGAAGACCCTGTTTACAGAGAGATATCATTCAACAGAATTACTGCCTTTAGATTGGAATATCACAGGCTAATTAATTCACCTAAGGCAAACATTGAGGTGTGGAAGAAATGTAGAGCCTGGATGACTGTTCTCCTTAAATATCCCTCAACTTCAAAGAAAGACAAGTGATCAAATAAAGAGAATACAACAACAACAAGATGAGTTCATATTCAACAAATATATTAGGGTTTAAGTTTTATTTTATCTCTTTTAAGAGAATGTAATTGTAATAAGACATTTCGATGACATGTAATAGCTAGTTTATGAAGTTTTAAGTTGTTGAAGCAGTTAGGAGTAGTTTCAGTAGTTACAAACTGCTTTAAATTGTATTTAAAGAAAAAGACTTGAGAGAAAAAGGTTCTGAATTTTGGACTTTCAGACTACTGCAAATTTTGTACTTAATTTTCAAATGATTAATGAATGAAGATCAATATTTTTACATGTGTTGGTATTGATATGTTTTCTATTTTCCATTATGTATTTCTTTCTATGAATAAAATGAAGTAATGAAGCTGCAAGTCTCTTTTTACATATGTGAATAAGAGTTAAAAATCCTTAATGGGCGCTCCTTCATTTTAACTATTCCTTGTCTTAAAATTCTTCTGAAGTTTGAAGTGATAGATTCTGTTTATCAGCATATCAGTTTGGGCTTCCTTTCTTCATGTTCTTCTTATCATTCCATTTTATATCAGTAGATAATGGCATTGTGAGGCATTCATTGCATTTGATTCTTGAGGGTTTAAATCTATGAAGGTGATGAAGCGAAGACCATTTGACATAATATTTACAACAGCACACACACACACACACACACACACACACACATATATATATATATATATATATATATATGTCTTGAGCATTGATTCCATACCACAACCAAGGGATTGTTTCTTAAGATACAACATGGTGCATGGGACCACTGTGCCAACTGAGTATATTGTGTGGGAGTCGACACTAATATTCGTCCTAGACGTGGACGCCCAGAAAGTATTTGACGTAGAGGATGAGGTATTTTTCTTGCATTTACAAGTTTTGGCTTGGGCATGTTTAACTCTTTTGGGTAGTGTAGACTTAATGCTGATTGTTGCTTTAAGCTTCTGGAGATGCTCACATTTTACTGTATGATGAAAGTGTGAAAAAATTTGACAATAGTTGTGCGTGATCTTCTCTTGGTTAGAGAGAAGTCTTTGCGGGAGAGAAGAGACTGTGCAAAAAATTGTTTTCGAGGTGCTTCAGTTCTTTGTACTGATTGAATCAGTGACTAATCAGGTCACATAGTCCACATGTTATCCTAGGTTGATCCTGGATCATGCTTGGTTGGTGTGCCTTCCCAATTTGCCTCTCATGGTGACTTGGGTATGGGGTAGGTTGCCTTCCATATTGATTGGGTAGGTCCTCACATTTCTTCTCTAATACATGTATCATGTCAATTAGAGGATGAACTAGAGGGATAGAAGTATATTTCTACTCATGGTGATTGCCTCGACACACTAGGAAAAACATCCTAGATATGGGGTTCCTATCATGTTCGCTTGATGGCATGACTGGGTACCAGCAGTGTAGCACTTCTAAGTTAGGGAAAGTGGTGACCACATGATTTGTAATTTTACACAACGTACATGTTGGTCTTCTCTGTAAAGGGCCGTTGGGGGTAACTAAGGGTTCCCCGATTCGTCGCTTTTCAGCTGACAAAAAGAGGATGGATATACTTGTCACATCTTCCTAATTTGTCGAGTTGTTCATAGGTTCAAAGTCGGATCCATATTCTTGGGAGAGGCAGACTATGGCTGAGTGAAAAATAGCTAGTGCTAAGCGGAATCGGTGGATATAATGGCATTTTTCTAAAATGTGGTTGTCAGCACATAGCAGACATGTGAATTGTGTTGCCCGCAAACCAACATAGTAAACGTGCTCTATAGGATACCAATTGTGGATGAGTTCCAGGGCTGTGCATTCCTTAATGAAGTGGTCATGTTCATCACATAGTGCACAACATATGATAGGAGGGGGAAATATGAATGGGATTCTTTTAGGCGATTTTCATTCCTCCTGCAAGTATAGAATGGCATGAGGTTCATCTCCGGCTGACTAGGTGGAGGGATCCTCTTGATAGGATTGCTCGATGGCATGTAAGGCGTCCATATATCGCGGGATCTCTTGGAAATGATGGGTATAGTTTCCATAATTGCTGCAGATGGCACATGCATGATTTGTATACAATGCTTTGCCTTGAATTTTAGTGGCAGGTTCCTTTTTACGTGAACTTGTTGCCACGATATTTACCGTAGAGATAAGGAATGGTTTTAAATCATCCAAATTTGTGCAGATGTGGGTAGGGTGGCCTACCACATCACATATGATGTAACATGTTGATTCCCATAGCGTGGTGGGATTCTCCACCTTCTTTCATCTTCTATTGGTTTTCTTAGTCATAACCATTGGTTTTTCAATGGGAATTTCCTTTGAGGGGATGTTTGCGACAGTCTCCTGAACGGCTGGGGACTGCTAAGGATTGTGATGGATTAACCCTGTAGAGGTGACATGTGCGGCTCCCATTGTGGTAGGTGGGAATAGGTACCAAAATGGTATTGAAAATGATAACTTTGGTAGGACCACCATGGCCATGACCTGTTGTGACAAAAAAATAGTTGGAGGGAAGGAGAAAGGAGTTTGGGAGGCTGCGTAGGCTAGAGAAGCTGTTGTGGCTAAGGAATCAGTGTCATTACTTCTCGTCTCTGTGTCTTGGTTGACATTGGTGCTTGATGAGGATATCATGCACACCAGGGCCCCTGTGAAATTAGGTGATGACTCAAATATGACAAAGGGATCTCCTAGGAATGACCCTAGGATGGACGATGGTTTGAACTGGACAGGGGCCATATTCCTGATACCATGTAAGCATCTCGAAAAATGTGTCTACATAGGGTAGAATGACATCAGTATTTGTTAAGGGTCACTTATCGCTGTGTCAAGTGGTCGATAGTAACGATGCAGTCCTCATGGGGGGAAATAATTGTTCGGAAGACGGAGGAGGGTATGAATGACATGGTGTAGATATAACTCTAGACAAGGAGTATATTGTAATCTAGTTGGGCGTCGAGGACTTATATGTCTATAAGGACCGTCTTGCTGGCTAAGCAGACCGAAACATTTTGGTAGAGGCCAACGGGAGCTAAAGGGCATCCATTGTATGCTCTAAGCATGATGTCTGATGGCTTTAGTTTGAGAGACCCTAACTTCTTCCAGAAGTTCTTTGACATGATGCATGAGGATGCACCCTCATCAATTATACATCGGTGGATGGTGATGTTTTGAAATGACACTGGTATTTGAAAGGAAACCATCGAGGGAAGCTTGTGGGTGGCTTTATCTAAATCAAAATCCATCACGTGCGAGTCAGCAGGATTGATGGCACCTAATGTGGAAAGTAAGGCTTTCCTTTTCTTTGGGCTGTTAGAAAATTAAATATTACAGAGCAATGAAACATATAAAATATGTGGAAAACACAAGCACATAAAACACATAAGACCAGAGAGACACAGATATACGTGGTTCACCTATTTTGGGCTATTTCCACCTCGAATAGCCATTCCTTCCTTTATATTATCCAGCAAAATGAAGAGACACAACCTACAGCAGATCCGTTGTAATATCCTTTGTTCTCTCTCACAGTCTCCCTATCTGTTTCTCGCTCCGAGAATACACATACAATACATAGCCGCAATACAATACCCTCATACAAGAGAGGGGTTTCCTTATAGGGAAAAAAAACCTAAACTAAACATAACTTCTACTGTTAGATCATCCGCCTAATGAATGGCCCAGGTTGACTAGAAATTACTATACTTTTACAAGGCAATTTTACATTTTTTTTAAGCTTCGGGGGCGCTACCCTCGAAACCCCCTACCACAGGAGGGGCTCTATAAAGTCGCAACCGCCCCCCCTAGACCCCCCAGGCAGCATTTAATTATGGGCGGCATTGTTTCCCCCATTAAGGTACAGGGGTCCAACACTGTGATACAAAATAAACAAGATAATCAGTATCCACACCCAACAATCTCCCACTTGGAGAGTGATTGTAGCAACTCCACCGCTGCTTCATTTGTTGGACAATGACTTCTCCTTGGACCTGACTATTTCTCATCTTCATCGTCATCCTTGAATACCAATTGAAACTGAGCATTTTCTCAATTTCTCCCTGGTTACAACTTTTGTTAGCATATCTGTAGGATTCTGGCTAGTGTGTATCTTTTCCAACTTCAACTGTCCATCTTCCAATACTAACCGTATGAAATGGTACTTGAGTTGTATGTGTTTAGTCCTAGAATGAAATGTTGAGTTCTTTGCAAGATGAATGGCACTTTTTTATCATTGTATAACGTGCCCATATCATGCTTCTTACCCAATTCATCCATAAACCTTTGTAACCAAAACATTTCTTTACTAGCCTCTATAGTAGCAACATACTCTGCTTCTATTGTTGAAAGTGCAACAACACTTTGGATTTTTGAAACCCAACTGACAGCTGTTCCACCTATAGTAAATACATATCCTGTAGTGCTCCTCCTATTATCTCTTTCACCTGCCATATCTGCATCAACATATCCCTGTAGAGCAATGTTCGAACCACCGAATCATAATTCTTGATTTGTGGTACCTCTCAAATATTTGAGAATCCATTTTACTACCATCCAATGTTCTTTTCCTGGATTGTTCATGTACCTGCTTACAACTCCCACTGCATGTGCAATATCAGGCCTTGTGTAGACCATTGCATACATTAAGCTTCCAACTGATGATGCATAGGGAACTTTAGACATATAGTCCATTTCTTCTTGGGTCTTGGGGCACATCTCCTTACTAAGTTTGAAATGGCTAGCAAAAGGTGTAGTAACTAGTTTTGCATTCTGCATATTAATTCTTTTCAACACCTTTTGTATGTACTCATTCTGAGAGTGTGTTAATTTGCAATTTTTCCTGTCTCTAGTTATTCTCATACCAAGGATTTGTTTTGCAGCTCCCAAATCCTTCACTGTAAATGAATTTGCCAATTTTATTTTGAGCACATTTATTTCCTGCGTGTTAGACCCTGCAACAAGCATGTCATCTACATACAATAAAAATATAATATAGTTTCCATCATTTTTCTTTTTTAGATAAACAAAATGATCAGAGTGACATCTAGTATGACCTTGTTCAGACATAAACCTGTCAAATTTTAGATACCACTGCCTTGGAGCCTGTTTTAAGCTATATAAGCTCTTCTTTAACCCGCACACTAATTTTCCTTTCCCTTTGACCTCATATCCTTCCAGTTTCTGCATATAGATCTCTTCTTCTAAATCTCCATGGAGAAATGTTGTCATTACATCTAACTATTCAAGATGTAAATCTTCCGCTGCTACAAGACTTAAAATAGTTTTTATTGAAGTCATCTTAACAACAGGAGAAAATATTTCATCAAAATCAATCCCTTTATTCTATGCAAACCCCTTCACCACAAGTCTAGATTTGTACCTCTGTTTTCCTCCATCTTCTTCCTTCAGCCTGTAAACCCATTTATTCTACAATGTAGTTTTACCTGCAGGCAACCTGACTAAGTCCCAAGTCTGGTTATGCCTTAAGGAGTCCATCTCTTCTTCCATGGCTAGCTCCCACTTCTTCTTGCTTTCAACCTGCATTACTTCTTCATAACATCCAGGTTCACCAGAATCAGTCAAAAATAAATAATATAATGAAGGAGAGTATCGTTCAGGGGGTCTAATTATCCTGGTAGATATTCTAACACCACTTTTAGGTGTTTGAGGTGCATGTCGTTGTTGTGGTGGTTGCTGTTGTTTTGGCTCTTGATTATTATTATTTTCAGGTACTTTACCTTTTCTGTGATCTCATCAAGAACTGTGTATTCTTTGTTTTCTTTTTTCTGTTTCTTTTCTTGCAACTGATTCTTATACAATACCTTTTCATTGAATATTGCATCTTTTCTCCTAATGATTTTGTGATTTTCATAATCATATAAGCAATAACAAAAATCATTAACACCATATCCAATAAAGGTACATTTCTTTGATTTTTCCTTAAGCTTTGTTCTATTTTCTTTATTAATATGGACAAAGGCCTCACAACCAAAAGGCTTTAAAAAAGAGTAGTTTATCTTTTTACCTGTCCATGCTTCCTCTGGAATACCACCATCCAAGGAAATTGAAGGCCCTCCGTTTATTAGATAAACAACAGTATCTACAGCATCTGCCCAAAATTGTAAAGACAATCTTGCATGCAATCTCATGCACCTTGCATGCTCCATGATTTTTCTATTCATCCTTTTTGACACACCATTTTCTTGTGGTGTTCTTTGAACTGTCTTCTCTATGGGAATTACATGCTCTGAAAAGTACCTACCAAACTCTTTGCTGCAATATTCATCTCCATTGTTTGATCTGAGACACTTCAACTTCTTTCCTGTCTCAATCTCAACCAAAGATTTCCATTTCTTGAAAGTATCAAATACATCAAATTTATTTTGAATACAATAAATCCAAGTTTTTCTAGTTGCATCATAAATAAAAGTAACATCATAACGAGAGCCACCAAGAGATGATACCTGAGAAGGTCCCCATACATCTGTATGAACACGCTATAATTTTTTTCTCTTCTTTTCTTTCCCAACTCTGAGAAATCTGACCCTCTTCTGTTTTCCATAAATGCAATTCTCACAGAAATCCAAATTAACATTCTTCAAATCCGGCAACAAATTTCTTGAGTGAAGAATCCTCATACCCTTCTCACTCATGTGTTCGAGCCTATGATGCCGTAATGTTGCATCGGATCCTCTGGAAGTTAAAGCATTAACAGAGTTAGAAATACTATTGCATAAATACAATGTACCTACCTTTTTTCCTTTTCCTATTCCCAGCGCTCCTTTGGTGACCTTCCAAGTTTTATTTGTGAAAGTTGTCACACATTATTCACTGCCTAACTGCCTTGTTGAAATCAGATTTTTCTTCAGATATGGAACATGCCTTGCCTCCTTTAATAGCCATTGGTTTCCATTCTGCTGTTTTACAAGAACCTTACCCATTCCAACAATTTTACAAGGTTTATCATCACCCAAATGGACTTGTCCAAAATCTCCTTGAACATAGTCATGAAAATATCTATTATCAGGTGTGGCATGGAATGAAGCCCCTGAATCTACAACCCAAGAATCAGTAACATTTTCGAAAGAAAGAATCAAAGCATCTTGTAACATATCGCCTATCAGATTTGCTTCATGATTGTTTTTTGGTTGTGTGTCTCCTTTTCCCTTCCGAGATCTACAGTCTTTCTTTAGGTGTCCTTTCTTTCCACATTTCCAGCACACTATCCTTGATCTAGACTTGGATATGCCTTTCCTTGAATTACTGCGATATCCCGAGCTCTTTCCTCTTTCCATTCTTCTTCAGCTAGACTTTGCACTCAAAGCATTACCCGATGTCTCACCGGAGCTTTTCCGTTGAATTTCCTCACTAAGGATAGCACCGGCAACATCATCAAACTTTAAAGTACTAGATCCAGAGACAGAGTTACTAATGGCCATAACTAAACCTTTCCAGCTTTCTGGCAATGAGCACAAAAATAATAGAGCTCTAACTTCATCATCAAAGTTTACCCCTATAGAACTTAACTGACTCGTAACTGTATTAAAATCATTTAAATGGTCTGCAACAGATCCACCTTCCGACATCTTCATATTAAATAAATGTGTCATAAGAAATACCTTATTTGAAGCCGAGGATTTTCATATAGTTTCGCCAACACCATAATAAAACCCTCTATTGTTGTTTCCTTCGAAATATTGAAGGCTACCAACACCGCGAGGCATAACCATAATGTTCTGAGTGCCTTTCTATCAAGAATCTCCCATTCTGCGTCTGTCATAGCAGTCGAATTCTTTGTTTTTCCGCTCAATGGTAGGTACAGAACTTTCTGATATAGATAATCTTCCATCTGCATCTTCCACAGCGGGAAGTTTTGGCCAATAAAATTCTCGACCCTAAAATTACCATCTTCCGCCACTGCTATGACTCAAACCGGGAACCCTTCTTTCTTGTGAGTTTATCAGCCAAATAGACCTTCGGCCCTGATACCAGTTGTTAGAGAATTAAATATTACAGAGCAATGAAACACATAAAATATGCGGAAAACATAAGAACACAAAACACATAAAACTAGAGAGACATAGATATACGTCGTTCACCTAGTTTGGGCTACATTCACCCGGAACAGCCAGTCCTTCCTTTATATTATCCAGAAAAATGAAGAGACACAACCTACAGCAGATCCGCTGTAATATCCTTTGTTCTCTCTCATAGTCTCCCTATCTATTTCTCACTCCGAGAATACACATGCAATACACAACCGCAATACAATACCCTCATACAAGCAAGGCGTTGCCTTCTAGGGAAAAAAACCCTAAACTAAACATAACTTCTACCATCAGATCACCCGCCTAATGAACGGCCCAGATTGACTAGAAATTACTATACTTTTACAAGGAAATTTTACATTTGTTTTTAGCTTTGGGGGCGCTACCCCCGAAACCCCTCGCCAGGGGGGGAGCTCCATAAAGTCGTAGCCACCCCCCCTGGACCCCCCAGGCAACGTTTAATTATGGGCAGCATTGTCGCTCCCATTAAGGTACAAGGGTCCAACACTGTGATATAAAATAAACAAGATAATCAAGCTCCACACCCAACATGGGCATGATTGTAATACCTCCAAAGCTAAAATAATGGTGGGAGATTGACCTAGATCATCAACAATGCTATAGTGCTGGGATGCTTTGGTATGGTTTCCTACCCACCTAGTTGGTCCCTTAGCCATTTTTAGCAAGGGTTAAATAGGAATATTTGATATGGTCAAAGGTGTTGTTGGTGCACTTTTACTAGCCCCTGACGATTTGGTGTCTGGTGGGGTATCGTAATTTGGGTTTTGTGTCTGAAAAAACATTTCCTCACCAGTCATGTAGATTTCATGGTTGTTTCTTTCCAGAATCATCAGGATGTTTTTTTTGTTGCTGAGTGCTAACTATCCCTTGATGGGGGGAAGGATCCTGCATAACTACTGTCTGCTGGGAGGATCCCCCTTGTCCACGGTTACATTGAAGCTTCTTTGGCTCAGGGAGGATCGGGATAGTGATGAGTGTAACGACCGTACTCACCATATATTGAACAAGAGTGATTTGTCTGAATATTTTCCCTCTTGTTTTTCCTTTGGGGGTTACTTGGTTCTTGGTTTTGATTTCGTTTGGAGTTGCTTAGAACCTGAGATTGTGGAGGGCATTGTTGATTGTTTCCCCCTTATGGAGGATTTCATTTAGGCTTTTTCTTTCCTTTTTTCTTAGCTGCATTGGGAGGAAAATTTGGATTCTCCTGATTGTATGGTTGGTACGATTGGGCTTGGGAAGGTTGCACAAAGTTCATGTGTGCATTATTCTGCATGGGTGAGTTTTGTGCTGGGGACTGGGCATATGGCATTCTTTGTCCCTGGTTTATAAATGGATGTTGAGGGGAAGCTCTTCCGTCAGCATGTCTATCTGCGTACTGGGTCCCCTGAGCCGGAGGATAGGGTCCTCCATGCTGATGGTGGTATGATAATGCCCTATTGGTAAAATTTCATGGAGGTTCAGGATGAATTTGGTAGCCAGGTTGCGGTATGTTCTGGGTAGAATAATATGCGTAACTAGGGTATGGAATGTTATTTCTTAGGTGATTTTGGGTCAAAGACCCAGTTAAAAAGTATGCGGAGTTCGACGCATGTTGCAATTCTTTGTAATTTTTTAGGCATGGGTTATTAGTCAGGATATTTTAAATATACCATGACTGCGTATAGATCAACTCAAGAAGTTGGGCCTTACTGATGGCGTCCTCTTCGGATATGGGTTTTTTTTGTACCACATCCTTTAAAATATATGTGGTGAGAGTTTTCAGGAATAGGTCTAA
The DNA here is from genome assembly GCA_034641835.2 of Pinus albicaulis. Taxonomy (NCBI): domain Eukaryota; kingdom Viridiplantae; phylum Streptophyta; class Pinopsida; order Pinales; family Pinaceae; genus Pinus; species Pinus albicaulis. Next base: position 1,550,649,882 of record CM076584.1, read on the forward strand.
CAGAACTCGATCATTGAGTTTGGCTTTGCACAAACTACAACGCTGCCACCATTCGTGGAGATGGTCCGAGATATGGACGACAAGTGTTTTCCTAAAGTGGGTCAATAATTCCATTCCGGAATTATGGTGGATGGGTAACTGAAAATAGGTTAAGAACGTAGTAGCGAGGGCACTAAAGGTTCCATGTGTAGCAGAGGGATGCTCCACATACCATTTCGCGGCTATTCCAGTTAGGGTGCATTGAAATAGTCTTAGTTGAATAGTATCATCAATGATGTTATTCGCCGAACACCACTGGTGGAAAGTCATCATGTGATTTCTCGGGTCTTCCGCTTGCTCCCCTTCGAACTTTGGAATGTCGGAAGGGAGATTCGTGGGCATGAGAGGCCATGTAGGGTTGTGTTTAATGGGTTCATTTGTCAATTTGGTTAAATCTGGTAGATTTAATGAAGCTAAGAAAGGTGACTGTGAGTTTGTAGTCATTGCAACTTGTGAAAACAAAATGTTCTGGTTCGGGATATGGTTTTTCCGCAACGTACCCTGCTGTGCATTCACCTCGCTTCTCGAATGGGTAGTACTCCTATATCCCCTAAGGGTTGTGGGAGGAGTGGTATACGGTGACCCTGTGGGGGTGTTCACTTGTGTGGTGTTGGGTGACCGACTAGGGTTACCAACTAATGATGCCCCTGTAGAAATTATATGCACTAAGCATGCATATGTCCAAGATCCACCTAATCTCACACTATTTAACTTTATGCAAGATACTAAATCTATTCCACTTGTTAATATTTTTCAGAAACAATTAATTGCACACACATGTGAAGCATAAACAAAAATTATCAATCGCACATAACACAATTTTTAACCGGGAAAGCCTGAAGCTAAAAACCCCAACTATATATTATGTAACACGGAGATCATGTGACAATTTCATACAAACATACAAAGCTTATCACAAGCTCTAAGTACATACAATTTTCATACACTAATCAGGCCCAATATTGCAAATCCATGCACCAATCTATGCCGCCTGCTAGCCTGCCTCCACTGCGCAATCTCTGCTGAAGAATAGCTCTGAATGAATTCAAATTACTCTTGGATTGACTGTGAAATCCTCATTGGCATCTCCACTGTGTTTTGGATGCAATCAATGCATCACTAATAGTCACAACAGATATTCTATCTTGCCCTTTCACCTATCTCTCCACTGGTCTCCACTGAAACTGTCATACAGTGTAGTTAACTACTGTATTTTTCAGTTTATTAATGAGTTATTATTTGTGAATTAATTAACTAATTAATTCACTCCACTCTCACTAGTGTATCAATCAGTTAGACTAGATACAACTAGCTCAAATGAATCTAACTGAGTTAAACTAAATACAACTCCATAACTACTTCTTCCAACTATGTCATAACTCTGCAACTTGAGTTCTAACTAAGTCCTCCATGTAATAGCTCCAGTAAACCCTTAGGAATAGTGTAATTCTTTCTGTCATCTGTTGTGCCACATCTATGCACTGAACTGATTGCTCTAAGAGAATAAGTTGTTTTTTAGAGTCTGATTATTATTAAGAGCTAATAATAATCAACATGCATCTATTTTTAGTTTGACGATCTATAAATAGACTTCGCCCAATATTCTAAAAATAGAATTTCATTATTTTTCCAACTTGATCAACCATTCACAAATAGCATCCTGCAACTTCTGAAATATGATCGACATGTCTAAAAATAGATTTGCACCAAAAATAGCCTGCGGGCCCACTTAGTGAAGGCGACTTTTTTCACTAAGCTCATCATCTTGTTGAATCTCAACACTCCCTCTCAACAAGATAGGGATTATCCTTCACACCGATCCTACCTCTATGGTATTCGAATTTGCTCCTGGTGAGCACCTTCGTCAGAATATCTACATCGTTATCCTCCATAGGAATGTAATGAAGAAACATGATCTTCTGCTACACACAATCTGTGATATGATGATACCGGATATCAATATGTTTAGATCTATCATGAAACACAGGATTAACTGAGATTTTAATGCAACTCTGAATATCACAATGAATCACCATGGGATCTAAATGTGAACCGAACAAACCAACCAGAATCTTCCTCATACAGATAGCCTCACATGCAGCTAAACTTTCTGCCATGTATTCTGCTTCCGCTAAACTGAGTGCCACGGATCTTTGTTTCCTATTGTACCAAGAAATTGTCGTAGATATAATACTAAAAATCCCTCCTGATGTGCTCTTTCTATATTTTGGGCTTCCTGCCCAATCTGCATCCGTGAAGCCATGCAACTTGACCTCATCCATTTTTCTGTACCATAAACCATACTCAGATGTGTCCTTGAGATATCTCAGAACATGCTTTCTTGCATTCCAAAAGAGCTTGGTAGGCTTAACCATCACTTGTGAAAGCTGGTTCACCGTATAGCATATGTTCGGTCTTGTATTGACTAAATACATGAGTGAACCCACCAACTGTCGATAAATAGTGGCATCCACTACCTCTGCCGATGTAGCATCCTCTTTCTTCAAATTTCCTAGAAGAAGAGTGTCGATAGGCTTGCAGCCTTGCATGTGAAACTTCTCCAGTATCTCTCGGGCATACTTTCCTTGAGACAAAACAGTTCACCTTCCTGCTGCCATATTTCCAATCCAAGGAAATAATGAAGGAGGACCAAATCCTTCATCTCAAACTCCTTTGCAAGATCAGCCTTGCATGAGTGTATTAACTACTCATCACCTGTTAGTATTAAATCATCAACATAAAGTACAATGATCAAAAGCTTACCCTCAACCACAATCTGGTACAGGTTTGCATCTGCCTCACTCTTGGTGAAGCCAAGTCCAGTGAAATAGCTATCAATCCGAGTGTACCAAGCACGGGGTGCTTGTTTCAGCCTATACAACACTCTTTTGAGTCTGCACACATGCGACTCGCTATTGAAGATTTCAAATCCTTCAGGCTGCTCAATGTACACCTCTTCCTCAATGATCCCATTAAGGAACACAGTCTTCACATCTATCTGATGAATGTGCCAACCCATCTGTGCTGAGAGAGCAAGGATGGTCCGTATGGAAGAATACCGTGTGACAGGTGCAAAGGTTTCTTCATAGTCAATCCCCTCAATCTGTGAGAAGCCCTGAGCAACAAATTTTTCCTTATACTTCTCGACGCTCCCATTAGTAGCTTGCTTTACCTTGTAGATCCATCTTGATCCTACAACTAATTTCCCCACCAGCCTTGGAATAATCTCCCAAGCACTGTTTCTGACAATGGAGTCGTACTCCTCCACCATGAAATCTACCCATGTGGGATCCTGCGCTGGTTCTTCAAAAGAAGATGGCTCTGTCACAATACACTTGCTCATAAGAGCCATGTATCGAGTATATCGGTCAGGTGACTATCTCTGTCTGTGCTGTGATGTAGGAACTCCTACATTCTGTGCCGCATCCACCTTCAGTCTCTCAGCTTCTGTGGTATGCTTCTTACCTTGTCTGATGTTTGGTTCTGCATGAGCGAACTCTTCCACTCCATGAATCTCCTCCTATGGTTGATCCACATCCAGAGGCTCATATTTGGGAACAAGAAGTTCCTCTTCTGCATGCAAGTGTAGCTCCCTCTCAAGTGACAAATTCATGGCTTTCACCTCATTGAATTTTTTATCCCGTCACATAATATTCATCTAACTGTTTGACAAATACACACGATAGTTATGGGTTGTTTCTATGTACCCCAAAAATATTCCAACTTCTGCAGTCGGCTCCAACTTCTTCCTGGCATCCTTCGTCACATGAATGTAAATAGGTGAGCCAAAAATCTTCAAATGAGAAATATCAGGCTTCTTACTAGTAAAAGCTTCCTCGGGTGTACTCATGCCAAGTAATCTATGAGGGCAATGGTTTTGCGCATAAACCGCAGTGTTGCATGCCTCTGCCCACAAGTGCATTGGTAGGCCTTTGATCATGTAGCATCGCTTGTGCAACACCCACAATCGTTCTGTTCTTTCTCTTTGAGACCCCATTCTGCTGTGGGTGCGCTATTATTTCTCTTTGAATTCCTTATTTTCTAAAGAAGTATTTGAATTTTCCTGAGATGTATTCACCACCATTATCGCTCCGTAGAGCTTTCACTTGCTTCCCCGTCTCCTTCTCCACCAATGCCTTGAACTCACAGAACTTTGAGAACGTTTCACTCTTCTTCTGCATGAAGAAGATCCAACATATACGAGAAAATTCATCAACAAATATCACATAATACCTGTGTTTCGCTATTGAAGCAACCGAGAATGGTCCACACACGTCTGTGTGAATTCTCTCAAGGATCACTGAAGCATGGTTCTCCTTATCATGAAAGGTGGTCTTCACAAAATTACCCATTGTACATCCTTTGCACTGATCTGAATGCGCAAGAGTACCCTTGGGAAGTCCAGTAGAAATTTGCTGCAAAATTTTCAAAGTGGCATGGTGAAGATGGCCCAATCTCCTATGCCATAACTTGCCCTCATCTCGGCTCACCACTTCTTCTACTTTTCCCACCATTGCAGTGTAGCCATCTACCTCCAGCTTGTAGAGGTTCTTAATTAGAACCCCTATATTCTTGGTTTGACCCATTGTTTTATATCGAAGGAAGGCTTTTCCCTCACTTAAAACAACACCATAACTCCTGTCTTCCAGCATTGCGACTGAGACTAAGTTCTTCTTCAGACCTGGAACATGCATGACATTCTTCAACAAGAATGGATTATCGGACTCCCTCTCAAAGGTAATGGTCCCAATGCCAGTCACATTGTACCAACCATCATCGCCCATCTCTATATGCATCTGGAGTTCCTTCTCCTCCAAGTCACTAAACAACTCTTTGTCTCCTGTCATATGGAAAGATGCACCACTGTCAAGATACCACATCGATCCCATGCAGCTTGAAACCAAGCATGTGATCAAGGAAAAATCCAGCTCAAATTGCGAGGCTAAGGCCTCTCCAGCTATAGATCCAACAACCTGCTTATTCTTCTTCTTCTGTGGACAGTTAGTGGCGAAATGTCCATGCTTGTGACAGTGAAAACACTTCACTTTGGACAAATCCTGCTTCTTGCCTTTTGCACTGGATTTAGAAGGATTTTTCTTCCCCTTCCCTTTCCTTGCTTTGGCAGCCAAAGCACAATTCTCTTCATCTTCATTATTCGATGAAGATCCATCCCTGGTACCCCACCTTATCTCCTCCTGCACAAGATCCGACCAAAGTCGCTCCCATCCTGGCAGTTTCTCCTGTCCATTGACAGAGTCTTTGTAGCTATGCCAACTCTTTGGAAGCGCAAGGAGAGCCAATCTCACCAAGTATTATTCATCAACAGTAACCCCCACACTTCCCAGCTCATCCTTGCATTGGAAAAACTTCATGTGGTATTTTGGAATACTGTCGCCTTTCTCCATTTTTATTTTTCTGAGCTTGTCTTTAAGCGCCAACTTCTTCTGGTCACTTCTGCTTTGGAACAAATCTGTCAAAGCCTTCCACATTAAGAATGGAGTGGATTTCCCATGAAGGCTGGACACGATGTGGTCCTTCTCACCTTACAGCAGAATCCTCCTCGTCTTTGCAGTCTTCTTTTGCCATGCATCAAGTAATGCAGCATCGCTAGATCCAGGCTTAGGAACATCGCTATCAATGAACTCCTTCAGCCCATTATCCTCCAGCACCGCCTCCATCCTGTCCTTCCAGGATATGTAATTCGAGCTCCCATCAAGGGCATACTCTCATCTCAACCTGTTGAAAGAAATTTCAATGTATACTCGATTTTTGCACCAAGAATCTTCTGTAGCAAATTTGAATTGTCCACCAACACAAACTCACTTCATAATTTCAATCTTCAATCAACAATGCTTTGATACCATGTAGAAATTATATGCACTAATTATGCATATGTCCAAGATCCACCTGATCTCACACTATTTAAATTTATGCAAGATACTGAATCTATTCCACTTGTTAATCTTTTGCGGAAAAAATTAATTGCACACACATGTGAAGCATAAACAAAAATTATCAATCGCACATAACACAATTTTTAACCAGGAATGCGTGAAGCTGAAAACCCCAATAATATATTATGTAACATGGAGATCATATGAAAATATCATACAAACATACAAAGCTTATCACAAGCTCTCAGTACAGTACAATCATCATACACTAATCAGGCCCAATCTTGAAAATCCATGCACCGATATATACCACCTGTTAGCCTGCCACCATTGCGCAATATCTGCTGAAGAATAGCTTTCAATGAATTCGAATTACTCTTGGATTTACTGTGCAATACTCATTGGAATATCCACTGTGTGTTGGATGCAATAAATGCATCACTAATAGTCACAACAGATAGTTTATCTTTCCCTTTCACCTATCTCTCCACTGGTCTCCACTGAAACTGCCATGCACTGTATTTAACTACTGTATTGTTCAGTTGATTAATGAGTTATTATTGAATTAATTAACTAATTAATTCACTCCACTCTCACTAGTGTATCAATCAGTTAGACTAGTTACAACTAGCTCAACTGAGTCTAACTGAGTTAAACTAAATATAACTCCATAACTACTTCTTCCAACTGTGTCATAACTCTGCCACTTGAGTTCTAACTGAGTCCTCCATGAAATAGCTCCAGTAAACCCTTAGGAATAGTGTAATTCTTTCTGTCAGCTGTTGTGCCACATCTGTGCACTAAACTGAAGCACTCCAAGAGAATAAGTTGTTGTTTAGAGTCTGATTATTGTTAAGAGCTAATAATAATCGACATGAATCTATTTTTAGATTGATGATCTATAAATAGAATTCACCCAATATTCTAAAAATATAATTTCATCTATTTTTAAAACTTGATCAACCATCCACAAATAGCATCCTGCAACTTCTGAAATATGATCGACATGTCTAAAAACAGACATAGTCTAAAAATATACTTGCGCCAAAAATAGCCTGCGGGCCCACTTAGTGAAGGCGACTCTTTTCACTAAGCTCATCATCTTGTTGAATCTCAACAGCCCCAATAAAGGATGAACCAATAAGGGTGGTAGTGTTCTGTCTTTGACTCCTAAATGGCGAAAGACCTTGAACCCCTCCTGGTAATGAGGGTAGGTCCAAAATATGTCTAGATCAATGAGGTCCTGTTGGGTCCATTATGGCGTTGAATAGGGATGGTTTTGGAAATATTTGAGAGGATAGAGATTATAATCAAAGAAAAAATCTGATCGCATACATAAAAAAAAACGAAAATAAAAGATAAATTTTCCCTTTATATTAATCCTATGTGACTAGTCAATCAAAAAATATGTTTATGTTATTGTTTGCGTATGATACTAAAGTCCTAGAAGACCTAATCATCCTCACACGCTCAAGTGTAACTGGGACTTGAGAAGATATCTTGCGAATGCTGGCACAACGTCCTGAAATCACTGGCAATGCCCCCAGTCAACCGAAGAAAATCAACCAAGGTAAGGGTAGAGGATCTAGTGCTTCCTGCATCGTCAACTATAGGGAATGATGCTCTTGTTCTGGCCACTAAGTATCTTCGTCCCACATGAGCATTCGAGTCTTGAGCCTCTTGGTAATTCAGCTACCAGTATTGAGTATTAGACGGGTCAGGTAGCCCCGAATAAGACTGCACGTACCGGGCCTAATCTTAACCTCCTCTGAATTAGGTCTCTGTTGCGCTCGCGTTTTCTTTTCCGTGGGCAGATAGACAGATTTGAAAGTTCCATGAATAGTCAAATTCTATGTTTCAAGATGTAGACTAACCAAGGCATCTTATTGGATGCCTAACCCCTTGGTCCTAACTTGAACTATAAATTCTCTTGTGGCCCCTGTGGGGAGAGTTTAGTTAGTTTGGTTAAGTTAGTTTTAGGTGGCTTTAATTTGCTTAGGTTTTGAATATGTGTGAACAAAAGGTGAACAAGTGCATGGTTTGAACATGTGGATATGCGCTGATCCTTTTCAAAATCCCCTATTTAAACTATGTTTGGTTGTTCCTTTCTCAAAAGAATAACATGTGCGGATATGGGCCACTTCCATTGTTTCCTAGTTAATCTAAATGATCAACTATAGGGAGATGGTGAGCTATCAATAGATAGTGTTCATATGCCTGCTTAGGATCACCCAAAGGTGCATAGGCAACAAATATTACTTTCTCTCTACAGACAATTCGATCCTGGTCCTGAATCCTAGTGTAAAAAATTGAGCTAAACTAATGACTTTCACACTAGAAAAATGAAAAATATTTAGCTAAGCATGCGTGGAATAGGGCCACTTACTTTGGCTAATTAAGTGTTTTTTGGTGCCTAAATTTTCCAAACATAAATTATTTCGGAATGCAAGTTTATTGCCCCCTACTTAAACTATGTGTTAAATTTGCAAAAATCAACTTGAAATAAAACTAACATCTAAACTACTAAAATGCAGCTAAAAGTGAGCTTTAATAAGTTGCGGGACACCTCAACCAGTGCTGGTAGATTTATTATGGGTTATCACTCACTTTACAAGCAATAAATAGATGGAAATAGTAGAAAATTACTACTTCTGGTTTCCGTGCATAAAAGACTAAGACATGCACAAAGGCTGCGCGCATGTTGCTGCTAAACGTGAGCATTGGGGCGCGTCTGTCTATGAAAAACTATGCAATTTTCCTGCAAATAAATTTTTGGGAACTCTTCAGCTTCAACCTCTCACTGAGGGTGAATCAAGAAGTAAAGGAGAGAAAGGGGGCAGTTCCAGCCCAACTCCACAGCAAAGAAAGAGGTCTCTGGAAAAAGGCACAACCACATAAAATTGGAAATAAAAGTAGTGGAGTCACCAATCCTGTGTATGTGTGTTTGGCACATGAATGTATCAAATCACACCTTCTTAAGAGGAATGGTTTTTTCCTCTTAATTTCTTGGTCACATGTATAAAATAAAGGGAGTCAAGCAAGTTAGGGAACATGCTAAGACATAAACATACTAAATAGTGAAATAACATGCATATTCAAACATAAAAACTAAAATAAAACAAATAAATAGAGTCAAACAACTTCAATAATCCAAATGGTGGCACTTACACCCCCTCTTATTGAGTGCTGGTAGGAATAAAGGTTGAAATGCTTACCCACATTCCAAGGGCCCCTTAGAAATAGGGAGTTGTAAGACTCGATGTAAGGATATCTTTACTTTCGAGCTACCTTGGCGCAAAGTCTCCCTCTCTCTACTTCGGTGGACTAGAGTTGTTGGGTGGCCAACGACTGAGTCCCCTCTATCTCTACCTCAGATCACACATTGCTAGAATTCTTGGGGAAACTTTGGTCAGCATAATAATGCGTTCTCATATTGTTCATCTCTTTGTGGCTTTTTAAAGGATAATTCAAACTCTCCTTCCCTCTCTTGCTACATTGATGTATGGTGACCCAAGAGAGGGGGGTGATTCCATTGTGTGCCACATTATTCAATTGTGTGTTCCCTTGAGGTCCTAAGGAGGCTTGGGAAGCTATCCTTAGGCAGCCTCAAGTGTGGAATCAATGTCCTGGAGTGTGCCTTGTGGTCTTAGAAAGTGACTTCCACCACTCTCAGGTCGGCGAGGCTTTTTGAAGAAAATCCACGCAAAGGCACACTTATCGAAGAAAATTGCGTGCAAAGGCACATTTTTCTGGTTCCTTCAGTGCGAAATTTGATTTTCCTTCTAGACCTTAGAGATTTTTAAATATTTTAGATTCTCTAATGTGCCTTAGCCTTGTAAATCCTTCAGCCTGACATTTAATAATGTCATCTTATTTTCCAGTGATAACGGAGATTATGGAGGGAGGTGCAGTATGTCTAGTTACCTTAAGGGGTGAAATCCTTCTTGGATATGGGAATGAAAATCGGTTGAGGAAATACAAGGACGACCCTATCCTTGCTCACGCCAAATGACTATATTGCCAGAATAGTGTCTTATCACCCCAGATAGTTGTAAGAGGGCACATGACCATTCAACAGTCTATCAAGCATTGGAGAAGTGGGTCTACGCGACAAGGATGGCAGATGCACAGGGAGGTGTGACAACCGTGAAAAGGTCGTGCTCAGAGGAAGAATGAGTCACAGAGGTGCAAAAAACTAACTGTTGGAACATTAATTATGGATAAGAAAAGTTTATTACCATTTGGAGGAGCAGATAACCTACATTTAATGAGGATATTATGCCATATTTGGAACCTTTTTAGCATTTATGAGGCTACATTAATGCACATGAGACTTTTTAAGACGTGCCAATGCTATAAATATAGAAGGAAGGGCTGCGATAGTTCCCTTTTCTTTCTAATTGATTTGTGAAAAGTGTTATCGTTCTATTTTTTGAAGCTTATGCCTGAGATCAACTTGCTTTTCTATGAGATGCTGCGCTAGTGGGAGTTGGGTTATTTGATTCCTCCAAGTATGACAGCTAATGAACCTACCCCATCTGCGATGCAGGTTGATGAAACCCTTGCGCGGGTCGCTAAAAATTCTGCGCCTGTGCCCCAGCCACATAAATCTAATAAGAGACAGTCTTCGAGGTCCTGAAATTTTCCATGCCAGAAGATCCTGAAGCCTCGATCGACCCCCTCAGAGCAGTAGAAGAGACCTATGACTAAGATACCTGAATTAATTATGGAGGAAGACGTTGTTGAGGAGGTAGAAAAACTTTTGTGGCTGCCTATGTATCTGGCACAGCGCAAAGCATATGTGAAGGTCCCAAAGGACCTGGATAAGGTTCGGTCCTATATTAACTCACCGTTGATCCTTGAATATGTGTCATTTCAAAGAAATATGTTTGCAAAAATCCCCCTCCTAAAGATGGAAGACTGGGACTTGACCAACTAGGATAAGTTCCATGTGCTTGTGCCCTCAATGTACTTTGAGTCAGTCACCTATAACGAGGGGGTGATCAAGGTCAAGCCGAAGCATTGGGCATTGGGATTGCAAAAGTCGGGGATGTTAAATTTGCTGAACATCCCAGACTTTGGGCATAGTGTGGTCAATGATATCTATTTGCACCAGATGCTCGCCTTGCTGCACGATGACTATTTGTGGCTAGGAGAGCCAATTCCCATTGATGCAAATTTGATCCACCATATCACCAACCCGCCTTATCACAGGGCAGACCTTGCGGCGACCTTTGGAGGAAAGGGCCTAGAGCGGAAAGTTGCAGACACAGTGAAAGAAAAATATAAGGTATCGTGGAACACTTGTGGGCTTGTCATGAACGAGGTAAATGACCCCACAGTATATTTTTCCATTCTAGTCCTCACCTAGAAGATGATGAGGAAGTTCTGGCCCATGTGATTGCTTTAGGTGGGCAATGTGAGAAATGGATACCATAAAATTGGGCAAAGTACCTATGCGCAGAGTTTTTGGAGAATGTTCGCGAGGTACAGGAGGAGGTAAATCCTTTTTACTATGCTCGGTTTCTACTCTTAATTACATTGATTGGTTTGAATATGCCAAGTAAGGCTCAATTCCCAGATATTGAGCCCAATCTTTGTGAAGCTGCGCAATTTGTGACAGTGTGGAACTCTAAGCTTCCTTCTTGAATAACTAAAAACAAAATATTCTAGGTGCTCTTTGATTTTGAGTTGTTTCAAGTGGTGCATTCCAAGCTGCGATTCTCGTCGACGTTGTATGAGAAATACAAGCACATCATAGACTTCAAAGCTACTTTTCACAACATTCACATGCACATGAAGGGATATGTTGAAGGTGTTTGGGATGAGCTACCTTACATGGTCATAGAGGATGACCTTGCACATGTTATGATAGAATGGCCAACTTTATCATTCGAAGTGTGAACCATTGTTGGTGCCTCACCTTCAGTACCCCTGAAGACTCTGACAAAGCCGCGCGCATCCAGGGATACCCAAAAGAAGGATAAGGATGTAAAAAAAGAGACTTAACCGACCCCAACAGGTGAAACCATTGACTTGGAAGAGGATAAAGAAGCTGACAGTGTTAGGTTACCTATGACATAGACATGTTCGACAAAAGGGACTAATAGAGGATCTCAAACCTCCATGTGCCTACACAAAAAGAGGAAGGGATCAAAGAAAACAGGGATAAAGGCCCTTTCCTTTACAAAAGACGACCTTAATGAAATTGAAAACACTGTCAAAGTTACGACCAAGGATCTCTAGATTAATGTTGAGTCTTAATACAGATCAGTACTTGATTATGTGTAGCACGGTCTCTAGGAGGTCCACGTGCAAACGAACCTAATCCAAGCAAGCATGCAACAAGTGAGAATTGGAAAACTAGGCACACATCCCCTCAACACTATCTTACCATTATACAGTTGGGTGTTTCATGTTCTAGGGCCTTCAATTATAGTTGAGCAATTTGATTTGCGCGTCGATGTGCAAGCTTGAACTAAGGTAGGCATTGACTTGGCCATGCTTCCCAACGAAAAATTACACGAAATGCATATTATGATTGTGGAAGAACTACAATACCGGGAGGTCCATGCCTCAAATGTTTCTACAGAAAATAAATGGCACATGGTCATGATGCAGAAGGGATAACAGAATGCAGAAGAAGCTCATTAGGATGTTGAAGATCAATGTGCTACATCATAATCCATGATCAAATACTTGTGCAGTGACCTCATCAAAGTCATTATACCTGCCACCACTATGTTTATAGTTAAGTTAGAAATATTGGTAGATGCACTGACGGCCTCACATTCGAAGATAAAAATAGTTTGCGTTGAGCTAGATAAAATACCCCAAACCTTCAGATGAAGCTTCAACCATAAACGCCTCTCGATGTGCACGCACAACATGCCACAATCATGTAGGAGTCAAGTGCTAGCATCACTACTTCCATGGATGCTTTTAGTAAGCTACTTGAAGACACCATGGGAATTTGAACATCCATCCAAGATGACCCTGTCCTCCGATAGATGAAAGTAGATTTGAGGGCTAAAGAGCAACATTTCGATGAATTTTGGGTCATTGTGCTGACCCTCATGCCCACCCAAAGATTCGACTGATTGTAGGAGAGTCACGTCATTCAGATGGAAATCGACACACTGCGCCAAAAAGAGCACTTGTTGGATGAGCGAATGAGGCCATGGAAGGATGAGGCCTTGCAGCTCTCACAAAGCATTGATGGAGCCCTCAAAACTTTGTAGCAGACCCAGCGCAATACCAGTTTGGCCATCGAAGGACCAACCACAACAAAAGTGGTGGAAGAAGCGTAAATCGCGAGAGCACAAAGTACCAAATAACTTTTTCCATTTCAACATTCTGTATAGGCGCTTAAAGAAAAAATGCATGCAGCTGGACCAGAGTAACTCAAGATGAGTCACTAGATTGTGTTGGGGGCTTGTTGGAGTAGGGTCCCCATGGGGTAAAGTAATTTTTATTAAATTTGGTTAAATGTTTTGTTTATACACGTTGTGCTAAGATGTCAAAGGGGCTTTGGGGTGGTTCAAAGTCCCTTAATTATTGTAATGGGTAAAAGGGAAAACCATGAGTCTTAAACCATAGTTTGAGACCATGGTATGTGTGCGTTTAGAAAGTTATAAAGATGTAAGAGTAAAAAATGATAGATATTTTATATTAGATCAATGGATGTTATGGTTATTTTTTTGTTCTAATCTAAGTTTTGGGTCAGTTTGTCTGGGTTGAAAGGTGTAATATCCCTATTTTCAGCGTTTTATTAATAAAGAGTACACATAAAGGTCAGGGAGACCTCATAAATAAAATATATAAATATATTAATTGTGGAAATTAATATGTAAATGTGGAAATAATACCATGAGGTAAAGACAAAGTAAATTGGAAACTAGGATTTCAAATCTATGAGGATGGAATAAAATCCAAAGTCTTTCCCAAAATCTCTAAAAATTTCCTTCGAGAAAAAAATAAAATAAAATAAAAATATTAGATGGAAGATAAGAATCTAATAGATAACTCGGTAAAGTGGAAAGTAGCTGTCAAGATGTAAAATAAAACTAGAAAGAGGGAAAATTTAGTTTAAAGAGATTTTGTGGAAAAAACAAAAGTAAAGCCTAGGCAAAAGGAAAAAAACATCCTAAATTAACTAGAAGCATTTAAGGAAACATGTTGAGGGAAAGAAATCTTAAATAAACTACTTAGAGAAGAACTTGTCTACATTGTGGAGAAATTGGTCTCAAGGGGAGCTCTGGATTAAGCTCAAGGTTGGTTGGAAATTAGTCTTTACCAGAATTGGTATGCACACTCTATTAAATTTTATCTTATGATTTTTGTTGTAATTATGATAGTCTGAGACAACCGAATGTGGTTAAGTTATGAATTCAGTTGAAATAATTATACTTATAATTATAAATCCTTTTAATAATCTGTTGTGTTCTTAGAAATAAATTATCATGTGTGTTTAATAGAAGATTAACTATAACATATATATGAGCTCTAATACTTTTGTGATCTATAATGTAGATAGAAAATATTTTGGGAAATATTTTGGACTAACCAAATCCTAATGATGCGATTAATCCGAAAAAATTTCTATCTATATAACATAAATAGTTAATTATTCTGTATAGTTACATAAACTGGAATGAATAGTTTGACCAACACATAGAATCTCTAAACCCAAAAAGAAGGGTCTAAATCTACTATTAGATCTCTATTAAATCTTTTATTTTAGGCACAACAGACTCAATCTAGATCAATTATAATTATAGTTGTAATGAAAGGAAAATAGAGAACAATATTAAAAATACATAGTTTATTTTTGTAAACTGATATTAGAAGCATACATGTACAAAATGGAGTGGTTAATTATAATTAAATCACGAAAGTATAAATATGCACAATCAAACATATTTAGATTTAAACTATATAATTCCTATTTTAGTAATATTCATACATATAGAAACATTTGTGTATTGAAAATAAAACATATAATAGAGGTGAATATAAAACATACAATAATTCCATTAAAAATATCAGTGACAACAATCATATTACATATGGACTGAAAGTCATCCCATTATTAAAACTAACCACTGTATGTAAGTTGCTATTGATAAATATCATTGGAGATAGATGGCTGAAATTTGTACATTGGGATGACTGACTTGGTTATATAATTTTATAATAAGCGATAATTCAAATTGTACATATCGAAGGAATCGCAAGGGTTGGAATTCTTCCTGTACAAGCACATAAAAAAATATTACCTTCAGGAAATAACAGAAATAAAAGAAGTGTAACACCTACAATTAATTAAATTATTTCTAATTTAATTTAAGAATTGAATATTAACTACCTATGTGGAAAACTAAAACATAGTACTTGGTATCTGAGTACTTTGCAACAATTTGATAAATCTGGAAAAAGAGGTTTTTTCCTCGATCAAAGAAGAATAAAATATTCTAAAAAAATTATAAAAACGAGTTTTCAATTCAAAATAATATTTTAATTAGAATAAATACAAATTTGAGTTATATTATTGATGTGTTATAAAATTTTAAAATATGAAATCAAGAAAATGGCATAATCTTACCATAACGATAGAAACATGGGATCTGTGAGCTATTTGAAGTCCTAATTAAATTAAATTATGGAATTATATATATAAAAGGATGATAAGATAAATATAGTATGGAAAATACCTCTGTATTAAATTCCTCAAAATTGGAATACTAAAATAAATGACAGAAAAATTAAACGAACACGCTGTTTAATCTATTTGAAAAATTATGAGGTGAAAGTTGTAAACCATCGCAGTCAGGGTAACCAAATACATAGACAGAGAATTTTAAGAAATTCAATAGTGGGCAAGTAGATGCTATAGAGTTGAAGGAAATAAATATCTTCACATTTAAAATAAAGGTTCATGTGAAATTGAAATAAGTTATGAAATCCTCTGTGTTGGTACCTAGAGCATTCGATAACCAGAGAATCTTCCTGAATTCAATAACTCAGAAGTTAAGTGGATATCAAAAGTTTATGCTACTGTAAATATAAAAATAAAAACGAAAATGATATCTGTCAAAGAATAAACATGTTAAAGTTCCAACCAATACAATTCCTCATAATCTCGTACAGAGGAGAAGCAGAACAGATTCCATTGTATATAAGAAACGAGAAGGAGAAATGATGCCTCAATCTCATAAATAAATAAACTAAGTTAATGAGATTTAATTACGAAGCTAAACTCAAAAAACAATGTAACTTATAACAAGAATACCCTAATCAAATCTAAAACAAAAAAATGTCAGAACTTAAGTAATGCTCAGTGATTTGGTAAATGGACTTGGGAAAAATCCATTGTAATTCCCCATCGAAACTGAATAGTATGGTGATAAAAGTCTTCATCCTTCTGAGGATAAGACAAAATCAATTTGATATAATTAACTTCTAAAAGAAGGCACCAAAAGTATCAGCTAATGACAAACCTAGCAAACAAAGATTTTATGGTGGAAATTAAAGCTTGAAACATACCAAAGGCTCGACGTCTGAGACTTGCTGGAACATAGTTTTAGTAGGATAGAAGAATACCTATTTTGGCCTAAATACGAATGTGGGAAAAATAGTTAACAAATGTCAAAACCTGCAATCAATAAAATCAAGTAATTAAATGAAAGGGGAAGGTTGAATATTCAATATAAGGTAAATAAAATTTAACGATTGTGGAAATCGTAGGGATAACAATTACTTAGCCAAACTGGAATCACAAGTTCACAAAACATATTTCATCTTTTTGTGCGACTTTGAGAGGCAAATATTAAAGGGAATGCAAGGTCGAACCTCTGCTCCACGACAAACATAAATCTGTCAAAACAAAAAAATCATGGTTAAGTCTCTGAACAAAAATAAAATTAAAATATACAAGAACACAAAAAATAAAAAGGGTGAGAGAAGGTACCATTCAGTTGGGAAACACTAGTATAAAACACAAGTTCTTTGTGTATTCAAATTCATGCATGGAGGGAGACGTCTGGGGTGGTGAGCTAGACAATCAAAACCAAGAAAACGCATACATAAACCGCCTCTATACAAGGATTTTTCCCTCTATGTGATAGTCGAGTTCTGAAAATGAATGCTGTGAAAAGAATGTCGTACGGAAGACAATAAGTGTTAGGGTTCGAGACATTTTGACTATGTCAGACAGGACGATATCATTAAGAAACCTATGTGATGACAGGTCGCATAGTACACTAGCTTAATTGGGGGAATTAATCGATGGGGAATGGCTGGAGGTAAATGTAAAACGATATGATGGAAATTATTTGTGGATGGGCACGTACAATAGTCAAATTAATACCTCCATTAAATGGATTACCACCTCGAAATAGGAACCAAACTATGGAGTTCTCTGGATTTATAACCCTTAAATTACCGTTGACAATCATGGAAGGGGAGCATGTATCGTTAAATTTATAATAGTGTATTATAGCATGGTTAATGGAGCCATTAAGTTTAATGGGCGGACATTTAACATTAATGCACATAGGCATAATTTAACCTGAGAAGGGAACTATATGTTATGTAACATTAAATAAGGATATGCTCTAAACCATAAACTGAAAGCGTAGTCTAAAGAGGCCGTGTTTTGACCTAAAATCCGGGAACGATTTTCAGAAAATCCGGCAAAGATTTGCTCAGAAACTTGTTTATAGTTGTTAAACATTAGTATTTTGAGTGCCCCAGGGGTTTTTGATAGCGCTAAATCCATTTCCACTATCAAAAATGGATTCCAAGCACTGCAACTACCTGATTTTTGCAAATTTAGTTGACCGGATTCCAGCGAATTTCCGCCGTCCAAGCCAAAACGCGACGTCGGTAGACAACTCCTAAACTGAATTTCCAATTACCAAAATGGTATATACGATTTAGGTTATGGATAAGTCATTCCATATGTAAAATTATTACGTCTGAGGTACAAAATATGTAAGTAAAAGTGTTATTGGGACATATGTATAGGAGATTTACTCAAAACTTCGAATAGGAATTGGTTAAAACCATAGTACCCAATTCCAATGCATTATGATTTTGCTCATCCATAATTAAGGAAAGTATTAATATATAAGTGGAATGTATAGAAGGTGGATTAGAGAAAAAGGTTAAATGATAGTTTCCAATTCGAATACATTAAGAATATGGTCATCTATATTTCAATTAAATTATTTAATGCATGGGTTGGTTTAAATTAGATGTGACATACTAAAGGAAATATGAAGATATGCATTCGAACCAATTCAATTCAATTCATATATATTAGAAAGTGGATATATATATATGTACATATTTTGATACATATGAATAAGAGGGTAGGAGTGGAGTTAATATAAAGTTGAAAATTGGAAATACATATAATGACAATTACATGTGTAATAAGACCTATGCATATAGGCATTCGAAAAACCTCTTATAAGACTATGGTTAATTAGCTTTGAAAAGTACTTAACCTTGAATACAAGGTATATATACATGGGTCATAATAACGGCCTTTGAGGTTTTAAATATTTTAAATGTTCTAAAGTATACATATATAAGGGTGACAATGGAATAATAGATAAAGAATATCTATTTCCTGTTCTTAGAATATATGTATAGTAAAGGGTTCTAGGACTGAATTTTGTATATATATATTGTGGGGTAATATATATATATATATATATGAAAAATTTAAGTGAGGACCAATAAGATAAATGGCATAGATTATACAATGGGATTACAAAGATAAGGACAGACAATAGGTCTAGAGGTGACAATCAGTAAGATTTCATTGTGCGATAAGATTTATTGAAGAAACCGTTGGTAAAAAATTCTAAGTATAAACAAAATTACTATAAATAAGAAAAAAAAATTGGGTAAGTGGAGTTGTTACAAAAGGCTCCTACTGGTTGTGTGCATGGAGACCTAGTCCTGGGCTATGTGCACGGACTCTGCTGCTGTGTGCGCAGAAGGGAAAATATTGTACTGAATTGAAATATCTCTTAATAAACCAAGAAATTTTGGTGAACTGAGACTTTTATATGATTTTTGTGGTTAACTGTATTCAACTTGTTATGTGTTCTATTTGTTTCTTACTTCAATTCTAGATCTGAATCTGTGCTATTGAATGCATATTTATCTCAGTGAACGTTGAATAAGATTGCATCTTTGAGCAATTATTATTCCTCTTTAAATGTTATATATGAATTGAGTATAGAAATCACTACAAGGAAAAGACCCTCTAGTGGAGGTTATAAAGGAGGTTTTTAGAGTTATAAATTTGGCCAAAATTGTCAGAAAAACATTTGCTACAACATTCGTTTATGGTTACGGAGGTTTTGGCAGAGCTTTTAACAAAAATTCAACACAACTAAAAACAAATGGGTGGCCGGAGGTTATCACAGATGTTTTTTTCATTGGTGTGCTACTCAGGATTTAACACACCGATGAGTACATGTAGCAGGAGCCCGAGGGCAGTCGAAGGAAAATGCACCAGGCCGTTAAGGTATAAAACCACATCGGGCATAGTGTTGGTGATACAACTCATGGGGTCGTTTCAATTGGTCTTGGGATTTTTGCGGTGCCCATAGGTCGTATCAACGCACCGATGCGTAGACTTATAGAAATGCACCAGTGCACAGTACCACACAAATGCACTAAGATTTATAATTGTTATTGGTCTTCATGTGGTGTGTTGTACCTTAAGATACAATACCTTAGTTGTGATAAGGAATCAATTCTTAAGACATTTATATGATTATGTCACAAAATATTGGTCTTTGTTTAACCACCCTCAAATATTTATCATTAAACCCTCAAAGATCAAATACAATGAATGTTCCACAATGCTATTATATGTTGATATAGAATGGAATGATCAAAAGAACATGAAAGAAATAAGCCCAAACTGATATGCTGTTGTACATAATATATCATCTCAAACTCTAGAAGAATTACAATAAAAAGAACAGTTAAAATGAAGGAGCACTTATTAAGGGTTTTAAATCTTATTCACACAAGTAAAAAGAGACCTACATCTTCATTACTTCATTTTATTCAGAGATAGAAAACACACAATGTAAACTGGAAGACATATCAACATCAACAAATGCCAGAAACTTTCTTTTCATTCATTAATCATTCGAAATCTCACTGCACAAATTGCAGTTTGAAGGTCCAAATCTCAAAACCTTTCTATTTCTTGTATCTCTCATTAAATACAATAGAAAGAAGTTTGTAACTGCTGTAACTGATTCTAACTACTTCAACTAATTAGGAATTTGTCAACTATCTATTACATGTCCTCAAAATGTCTTATTATAGTTACATTCTCATTTGAAGAGGAAAATAACATGAAATTAAAATCCTAATCTATATTATGAATGTGAATTGATGACGATGCTGCTAAATTTCCTTGACTGGCTGGTTTATCCTTCTTTGAAGTCAAGGGTTCCTTTGGTAAATCTGTCATCCAAGCTCTACATTTCTTCCATATCTCGATGTTTTTCTTGGATGAATGGACCAGCTTGTGATATTCCAATCTGAAAGCAGTGATTCTGTTGAAAGATGGTATTTCTAAGAATAAATTTTTCACTAACCACAACAGCTGAAAATGTCTTTGAGGGAAATTGATCACTGTTGCTCCTTTAAGAACCTGAGTCTTTTCATGAGTACTATCTAACTTAATTTTTGCCAACATTAGTAAGGGTTCATAAGAATTCCATGATAAAATACCACCTCGAAGACCCCAACATGATGGCAAACCTGCTCTTGCTATTTTATCAAATAATTTATCAAACTGGTTCACTGCTTCCTTAAGCTCAATCAACTTCTATTATGTAGACTTTCTGCAATCATTTTTTACAATCATTTTATTAATTTCCACAGCATATAAAATCCTGTCTTTAATTTCATTTTCTTCCAACTCCTGATCTGTTTTGGAATCAATGAAATTAATGAAATTTCTTGCCCAAATAGCCCTATTAATTGTCTTATGCTTGTCTGTCATGACTTGCTCTTCAAACTCCTTGATAATACCTTTTTCTTCTACAAAAACAGTCAGAAAATCCCAGATTGTTTTCATTTCTACAATAACATCATTCCAGATGATATCCTTAGCCTGTATTAAGGATATATTTCCCTTCAATTTTTCTTTGAGATTTTTAATCTCAGCATCAGCAGTTTGGCAGTCCATTTTGTATTTACTGACTTCTCCCTCAGTGGCTTTTATAATATTTGTTGTTGTTTCTAAATCAGCTTGTGCCCTTTTTCGATCTCTCTCTGCCATCTGCAATTCAGTGGTTAATTGAGATATTTGTGCTAATGGATCTTCACTACCTGATGGAAAAACAAAAGTGCAAGTATGAGATTCAATATGATTCTGCAATGACAATGCAGTTTTCTTTAATTTGGTGATTTCTTCTTCCTTTTGCAGGAGCTGCTGGAGAAGTTTTTCTTTCTCACTTTCTATCTCTACAACTTTTGCTGCCATGGAGTGTTCTCCTATAGGAAATTTCAATGTTTTCTTCAGTACAGAGATTTATGATTCAACACTTTGCAGAAATTTCTGTACAGCAGACCTATCATTAGGATCTACTCCAATCTTCATTATAATATTTTTTATTTCCTCATTCTAGATTGTCAAAGCCCTAGAATTGGCTTTCTCTAACTTCAACTGCTTGATCACTTTTCCAAGCATTTTTTCATCCGTCAGTTCCATAACATTTGTTTTGGTTAGGTCATTCACAATCAGTTGACCTGTTTGCATGTGTAGGTTCACTTTTTCCAACAATGTAATTTTCTTCACATCTACAGTCAAATTCATAGTATTAAAATTATTATATCAACCAATAGTCATATCAGAGGGATGTGAAAGGGAAATCTTGAATTGATCCTTTTCAAGATCCATTGCAGTTAGAAGTCTTGTTTGATCTAGGGCTATCTGGTACTCAGCTTGACCCTCCATGCGTGCCTTCATCTTCTAATTTCTCTCTACAATCTGAGAAAACATTTTTTTAATTAGGGGCACTTGTTCCTCAGTGCTTTCATGTCTCTTGGGTGAAGCAGGGACATTTTGTTCATCTCCCAATTGTAATGAGAAACTAGGTTGAGCATCTACAGAATCTTCATTGAACTTTGTTCTCTTCTCATTCCTCTGTTCTTCATCCTCTGAATCAATCACTGCCTCTTTACCTCTCTTATTTGGTTTTTCTGATATGAAAGGAGTTTGAACATTTGAGTTCACTGAATTTACAACACCTTTACTTGCCATTTTTTCTAGATCTAGTCTGCTCTCGTGAATGAATGTTGAATATCCATTTTCAATTCTCCTATTAGAAATGACACTGTGAGGGTCATAAGCCCACTTCTCTCCTAACAGTAGGTGCATTTCATCTAACATCTTAGTGGCTTCATCAATTGCTTGTCTCATATTAACTATAAAGGGACCCATAGTCATTGGAAATTTGAACATATGACCTTTCTTCATAGACACAAAGTGTATTTGGTCAACGTTTAAAATTTTCCTAATGAACTCTAGAGTGAATAATCTCATAGGCACAAATACAGGAATCCTATAAGGTTCTACACTAGCTCCATAAAGTCTAATTTCAGAATAATCTTCAAAGACAAACCAATCACCAAACTTACAATTTGTCCCCAGATGCAAGAACTCTTAAGCTTTGGGCAGAAAGCAGGGGGGAGAAATTCCATTCAAAAATTTATATCCAGTAGACATATAATGACCAGCAAAATCAAACAAACTAGCCTCATTCTGTTCCTTTCTCACTATGTCTGTCCAAAATACTACTGATTGTCTTTTCTTATTCACATCCATAATGTTTAACCCCAGATGCATGAATTCTTCTACATTTCGATATAAAAGTAGGTAAACAATAAGAGAGGGAAACCTAAATGAATCTGTCAATGATAAGCTCATGAGCTGAGAATTAACAGCTTCTTGCCAATAAGATGGAATATCCAGCACCACTCCTGGCTTCATCATCATGGCGAACATTCCTAGAACTAACTTGTCCGCTGTACTGTCATCATCCTTCCCCAAAATATTTGCAATGCAGCTTAGCACTGGTCTGACTTCTATATCAAAAACCTCCATGGGGAATTATTTACTATTAGGTACAAACTATTGTGTATTTGGCTTCAGAAAATGAATGAACTAATTAAACTCCTAACCTACAAGACTGTCATAATGTGCTATCAAGGAATCATCAGTGAATTGGACATACGACTCTGACTCAGGATAAAATAGAGCTTGACGAATTAATTGGGCTGAGACTTGCAAAACATTTTCCCCTTGACAATTCATTACGAAACATTTCCCAGGGTACATAACAGACACTAACCAATACACAAATTCGGGAAAAAGGTGAGTTCTTGGGATACATGCAGACAACACACCAGTTTTAGCTATGGCGGTGTAAATTGGAGAAGTTTTATCGTTTAGGAGGACTTGCTGATAAAAAGAATGGTGGTCAAGGGAACAATATGTGTCCTGGATATCCCTCTTGATGTCCATGAGAGGGATGTGACTGGAAGAACCTGACAGGGAAGAGCGTTTAGCCATAATTCAATAACAGGATCTGAAAACTATTGACGGGGAGTGAAAAATAAATGACGAAGGTGACGGATAGCAGAGAAAGACATCGTATGGACAAACTTCAAACACCAAATAACAATAATAACTGAGGTAAATGAGAATCCTCCTTAAATGAGTGGTGCGGGCTTTAAAATTAAATGCTGGAAGTTTGGCATAAATCGTTAGAAAACCTGATGTGGACTACAACTGATCATCAACTTGTCATATACGTCCTTCAGGAGGCCTCAAGGTACGGAGAACTCATTTGGCTTAGGCCCCCACAGTGGAATCTGGGTGTTCATCTGGATTACTCCTTGATACTTGATCATCGGCCTACGGAGGCACCATCGATGTCGCCCTCATGGCGAAAGTGCCGAGTTGAAGACACCTCCTTGTTTGATAAATCATCGAATCCCGCTCCATAAAATGATCGATCTTTAGTCTTTGAACTGGGACCACTTCTATAGAGACTTTAAAGTATTTAAACTTTAAAATTTAATATAATGAGCAGATATATTTTTATGATAAAGTATATGAAACTTAATACTTTAACATATCTTTTGATAATTTTCTATTTTTTGCATTTTTGAAAATAAAAAATAAAGGATATTGCAAATGAGCCACAAAACGGTGCCCATAGGTCGTACAAATGCACCGGTGCGTATAGACACATAAACGCCTCGGTGCGCAGTATCACACAAATGGACCGAGATTTATAAGTGGTATCGGTATTCATGCGGTGCCCATAGGTCTTACAAATGCACCGGTGCCTATAGCCACATAAATGCCTGGGTGTGTAGTATCACACAGACGCACCGAGATTAGTAATTGGTATCGATATTCGTAAGGTTCCCATAGGTCGTACAACGACACTGGTGCATATAGACACATAAATGCATTGATGAATCGTATCGAAAAAACGCCTCAAAATTTTTAATTGGTTTTGGTATTTTTGCGGTGCCCATAGGCCGTAAAAATGCATCGGTGCGCTTAAGAATACAAACACACTGGTGTACAATAACTAACACACACCGATTTTCATTTTGCATTCTTTAGAAACATCGACCTATGATAGTGCAATTATTGTGATTGTTTTAAATCCATTATTCATCAAAAGTCGACACATCTTATAACAATATTCATATTAATTAAATTTTTATTAATGCATTTGAATGTGATGTTTGGATTAATTTGTTATATCATATCATAATTATTATGGTTTTTTAAAATTCATTATTCATCAAAATTCGACACATATATACCTTATAACAATATTCATATGAATTAAATTTTTATTAGTGCATTTGAGAATGACAATGGAGAACGCAATAGAATATATATATATATATATATATATAATACATTCTTTGTCATACAAAATGGAGTATTGCGGTATCGCTTTATTAACCAATTGGGACACTGTGTCCATTACATTAAAAATGTCTCATTTCACGGACATATTTAAAAAAATACAACACCTTGCTTTGATATCCAAACATAGTGATCATCATTCTTAGAAAACTGACTGCTATCAACGCTAGAACTACTTCCTTGACTTGATGACTTGGGTTATTTTCAGGAATGTTTTGTTCACGATGTTGATTGTTTTCTTCTTCTTCACCTTCCATCTACAAACATAAAAATAAATTGTAATGAGTGTATATACATTGGTGAGAATAATGAAAATTGCAATATTAAATAATATACATCAATGTAAATCGAAAAGAAATGATGTACCATTGCAACAATTGACTCATAAACTATACAAATTATTTCAAAACTATGTAACATGCCATCTTTCAAGATTTCATCTGTTGGCGTAGTTCCATACTTAGTTTCTTGCAAGTTTTATACACCATTACAAATCATATATTTAATATAATATATATATATATATATATTAAATTATAGACGGAGCTAAGTAAAACATGATTGATAGATGCTTACAAATTCCACAATATAAGTTATGATATGCAAACATATATTCGCAACCCATATTTAACCCAATTTCAATCAATTCCTTGGATGGTTCTTCTTTGTATGTTAGCACCTGTTTGAAGACATTCAATTATGACTTTTGTAAAACAACTTAAAAAATACAAAAATGAAATCTAGTTGAGTTGTTATAAGCAAGTAACAATTACTCAAAAACTTAGATATCAACCCTTTTCTTCCTTGTCATCATATTTTATGTGCTGAATGGGTTCCATTTTCTTTTCTTTTCTGCAAGAAAATACTTGAAAATTAATATTTAATGCTAATTTGTTTATTTATTGTACCTAATGATCGAAAATTTCAATGATTACATATTACATTTGAAGCACGTTGTTGTTGAGATGGCTCATCCCGCGATGCAATTTTGTCCATTTCTTTGACCATCTCCTTGTACACCTTTTTGGACATTCCTACTGGCATAATTCTGATATCAGCTGGTTCATCTTTGAGATTTTCATAATCTTCCTGAAAATGTAACATGACAATAAAATATTTAATTTTTATATTGATATATGAAAAGTAAATATAACAAAAGTGATTTATAAATAATTCTAGAAAAACATTTAAAGGAATATTACTTTTTCATTCCTTCTTTTTTTGTTGTTGTACGTATTTGCTATTAAAAGTTTGACATATCTCGTTGACCAATTCTCTAGAAACTCTTCCTGTAGTTTAGATAAAATTTGGTTCTTGGAATCATTGGATTGGTTTTTGTATTGTAAGGGTAAAGAACATCTATAAATTCATTCCACTAGATCCCTCAAACTTTTGTAAAATATTTCCCCCCTTTCGTTAACCTCCATCACCACTCCAGATGAGCTAAGGGGAAATTCGTTTTCATTTGCATGTTCTAGTTTTTTCTTTTCTCAGAACAACTTTCCTTTTCTGAGTTGTTGGTCCCTGTAGAACATTAAACATATGTGAATTAATAGAAAGTTTGACACACGTTATCTAATAATGTTAATTATACTATTAATGGAAATTAAAAATATAAACTCATATTGGATCGATAGTATTTTTTCATTCACTTGATTTATCATTTTGCAATTTTTCCATCAAGATTTTACCCTCTTATGGTCCTAGATAAGATATATTCTTATCGAGCTTCATCATTTTGTGGCTCTGTATGATGCATAGTAAACAATACATATTAGTTAAAGTTACATATAGTTGAAAAATGATATTTTTTGTAAATAATTTACAAAAAAAATTCCTTTTTTTCCTTTCTTGATGTGTTATCAGTATTTTTGTTACTTGATCTCTTCTCAGAAATTTATTTATCAATCTCAAACCTGTACCATATCATTCATTAATATATTTATAAATAAATTGTCAACTTTTCAAGTAAAATAAATCTTAAGAAACCAGTGCGCCATTCATGATTTACACACCGACGTCGATGCATGGGTGTCTTAGAAATGCACTGCACAAATAGTATAATAGACCGTATGGTGCTCTATGTCAAAAAGGAGCACTGGTGTGTTACATGTCAATCACCGCACCGATTAACCATGATAAAATAATACAAATAATCCAATGTTAGTTTTTGTAACATAAACTGGTGCCATATTTTACATATGGCGCATTGATAAAAAAAATTTGTTTTTTAATTTTTTATCACATTACTTTCATAGTGCACTTGTACAATACAGAGCACTGGTGCACTAGGTTATGTTGGGCACACCGATGAAATTTTTATTTTTATTTTTAAATTCACACAAGGACGGACATGGATTGGGATCCGACTATGCAAATCGTCCTGTCGATTGGATGTCTTAGGTATATATTTAGCAATAAAAACCCTATAAATATAAATTGAAAAACCCAAATTCTGAAATCACAGAAAGAGGGAGAAGAAAGGGCAGAAACAAAAAAATGTAGGGTTTGTATTTTTTGAAAGTTTTTTTTTTTCAAAATAGAACATTCGCGGTGTGCCATAATGAAATAGTGCACCGGCTACATATTTTACAAATGGTGCACTGAGAAAACATATTTTGTTTCTTTAATTTTTTATCACAGTACTTTCGTGGTGTGCTGGGATAATAGAGTGCACTGGTGCGCTCACGTACACAGGGCACACCGAAAAAAAAAATCATTTTTTTTAATTTACAAAAGAGCCGACATGGATTGGAATCCGACTGTGCAAGTCATCCCATGGGTTGGATATATTAGGCTTATATTTAACAATACAAACCCTATAAATATAAATTGAAAAGCCTTAATTCTGAAATCAGAGAAAGAGGGAGAAGAAAGGGCAGAAACAAAAAGAATGTAGGGTTTGTTTATAAAATGGATTTTTTGTTGGAGAAACAACACATTCGCGGTGCACCATAATGAAATAGTGCACTGGTGCCATATGTTGCATATGGCGCACTGATAAAAATATTTTTTTATTTTTATTTTTTATCACTGTACTTTCGCGGTGCGTTGATATAATAGAGCACATCGGTGCACTATATTACGCAGGATGCATCGAGGAAAAAAATCTATTTTTTTTTTAAATTCATGCAAGGGCCGACATGGATTGGAATTCGACTATGCAAGTCGTCCCGTGAGTTGGATGTCTTATAACTACACAAACCCTATAAATCTAAATTGAAAAGCCCTAATTCTGAAATTATAGAAAAAGGGAGAAGAAAGGGCAGAAAAAAAAAAAAAAAAAAGAATCTAAGATTTTTGTTTCTAAAATGGATTATTTATTTATTTATTTTGTTTCTGAAAACTACAGAAAAAGTAAAAAAAACAATAAACTTTGATTTTGTTCTTTTACTGCAGAAAAAGTAAAATAAATAAATAAACTTTGATTTTTTATTTTATTGCATAAAAAAAACTGCAAAAAAAGTAAAAATAATAATAAACTTTACTCACATCGTTTGAAAATTCTATGGTACAGGGTTTGAATCACCAGAGGTCTGGAATTTTGATTGTTTGAATACTTCTGTTCGAATGTATTTCCCTGCTCCACAGTGCTCTCGTGCTCTGTTTGCTCCATGTATGTATCCTGCAAATATGTGGCTGAATTTTTTAGCAAAAATAGTGAAATAATGAAAAGTGTTTAGTATTTAAAGAAATGTTTTATGAAATTAGATTTTCAAAAATATTTTGCTGCCCATTTTTCAATTTACCGCTTCTTTTTCAGTTAAAGAAAATAGAGTTGATTTTTTTATTTGTGATTATTCTTCACTGGTGTGTCCCTTAGTCGAACCACACTAGTGCATTTGGGTATAAAACGACACCGGTGCGCATTACCACAAATGCACAGGTGCGGTGATATGTACATTACACACCAAAATTACATTTAGGTGTGTGCACCAAAATTTATTGTTTTTTTGCTCAAATGCATGGAGAAAATATCATAATTATATGGAGTGGAAAATTCTTCAAAATCCAGCTCGTTCCATAATATTTCTCAAATTCCATCGCAAAGTTCTCCCTATCCATCTCGAGACGTAATATTTACTTCATATTTTATTTATATGTTCACTATTTAATTGAATTTATGTTTTTTATCCATGCAATCAATAATGCACAACTTATTTAAATTTATAATGTATACAAATTTGCAGATTCATGCAGATTCAACATCGAGTTCATATGCACAAAATATTCAAATGTCGTATGCTCCAAAACGTCGGAAGTTCTTATCAGGAGATGTATACTACAAGGCGCATTTGGTAGATGAAAATGGACAACTGCTTCACCCTGCCAATTGTAACAATATTGCATCTTCTAGCCACAATCCCGGGACAATGATGGTAATTATAATTATAATTGATTGGCATATATATTGATTAATATGTAATTATTTCAACATCAAACCAATTTATAATCATGCAATATTGTCAACGTGGTTACTAATTGATATCATATATTTTATATTAATCATGTTCAAATAATTTTTTTTAATTATTAGGATTCAAGTGATGATGAACGACCTAAATACCATCTTCCATTTCACCCCACAGAAATATAAAATTGAGAGAAGGTTGAATTAAGAAAAAAATCAGAGAGGAATGATACCAAGAATGGTTGACTTAATCACTGATTCAATTCCCACTACATCCAAATTCACCAATTAGGAATGACTACAACAATAGTAGCTCTTCACAAGTTGGCAATGGAGGCAATAAAATAGAGGTTGGTATGGATGATTACTTAAGGGATATGACTACCATGGAGACAATGTTGTTAGATGAATTCCAAAACGATGATCAACTAGGGGATGATGCTCATATCACTGACACCTTTTTCAAAAGCCTTAAATTTGCTTCCACCACCCCTCTCTTTGGACCTGGTGGTCAATCAAAGCCTACCCAGTTGGGGACAACGATGTTACTGTACAACTTGAAAGCAAATTTTGGCTTGTCGAATGCATGTTTCTCAGAAATTTTGAGGTAAGTTACCATAACGTACTCCATTATATAAATTTGAAATATAATCAGTACACTGCAATGAACATTAGAAATGGTAAATTTTATGAACGTTAATAATTATATCGACATTAATGTACATTTATTAATATATTTTTCCATGCCAACTACAGGTTATTCAAAGATAAGGTTCTTCCGAATGATAATGTCTTGTCTAGTATCTGTGAAGAGGCAAAGAAATTGTTGAAAATGTTGGGTGTTGAGTACATATCATATCATGCATGTCCAAATGATTGTATTCTATTTAGAGGAGAATATGCAGACAAAGAGATGTGTCCAAAATGTGGGCATGACAGGTATGATAAATAAAAAAACGAGGGTAAATCATGCACTGATCCTCCTTTTAAGATATTGAGGCACATGCCTATAATCCCAATGATTCAAAGGCTCTTTCGTTGCAAATAATTAGCTATGTTGTAGGGATGGCATGCCTCACACAGAAGTGACTTGGGAGTTATGAAAATCCCAATTGATTCAATAGCCATGAAGGATATAAAGGATACATGGCCCGAAAAATTCAAGGATGAACTACGAAGTCCAGGACAAGGCATATCCATGGATGGCATCAACACATATTCCCTCTAGAACACCAACTATTCTGTTTGGCATGTATTAGTGATCAATAACAATATCCCCCCATGGTTGTCCGTGAAGAATGAACATCTTATGTTGGCTCTCATAGTCCCTGGTAGAAGATAAGTGAAGAATATGGATGTCTACTTGCAACCACTGGTAGATGAATTGAAGGAATTATGGGATAGGATAAATGTATAAGATGTATCAAGACCCATTTTAGCAGAGAGGAGTTTTATGTTGTATGGCATATGTGCTTACACGAAACATGATTATCCAGGCTTAAGAGTTTTCTCTGGTAAATCACATGTTTAATTTATTGATTTGTTTATATAAGTAACAATGTTCTTTCACATATTAGTTATTTAATTCATTGTAATATTTGTTATGATCTTCATGATATTTTTAATGTGCCATGCATATTAATTAATGTATACAAAGATAATCTCATGGGTCTTGTAACAAAAGGGTATTTTGGATGTAAATGTTGTGGACCTTCTCTGAAAGCTAGATGGTCCAAGGACCTACGAAAGCCAGTGTATGATTGGTCCAAGGTATTCCTACTAGAAGAACATCCTTACAGAATATCAACATCCGATTTCAATGGTAAACGAGAGAGAACCCAAAGGCCTCCAATAATGACACCAGCTGAATGGCTTAGAGCATATGAGAGAGATAAGGAGAAGGAGTTCATAGAAATGTTCGATTCAAATGGGGAGCTTATGTTCGATGATCCGGATTTCTTCGACACCTATGTTGAGAAATTTCCCATTGGGATGAAAAGGAAATATATCTTTTAAGACCTCCCATATTGGGAGCATCTTAAGATTACCCACTTATTAGATCCCATGCATATGTTTAAAAATGTTTCATCTTCTTTATGGAGTCACATATCATCAAAACAAAGTGACACATTGGCTGTTAGGAAAGATCTTATTACTTCAAAAAATAAAAATAAACATTGGCCAAGATGATTAGAAAGTACGGTATTAGAGGCAGGCGCTGGTCCCTCTAGTTCATGGTATTTCAAAGAAGGTGATGTCCAATGGATTTTAAAAAAAGATGATATATCTTTAGAAAAGGAAGTTATAATGGGTGTGAGGGTGTGAACTTCATACAGGTCTTCACTACAACACTGCTTCACCGTGGATGACCATTTTTTGGGGGTGAAATCGCATGACCATTTAAATATTCTAAGAGTATGTATAATGTCAAAAGCATGATTTTATTATTTTTTATATTAATAAATTTTATCCAATGCGGGGATCATAAAACATAACTAATTTTTTATATTATTACACGTGTTTATAACTTTGTAGTGTCATTATCCTTTGTTCGTGCGTGGGTGCGTGAAACATGAATTTCCTCAAGACCTAGGATGTGCCATATCTAAATTATCTGCATTTGTACGTGGGATCACGTCAAAGGAGATTCATGTGGCTAGCATTCCATGGTGGCGTCAAGAGATAATTGAGATTGTTTGTATGTTTGAGAAGGAACTACTGACGAGTTTCATGGAATTACAGGTTCATCTTCTAATCCACCTATTAGATGAGGTTGAATTAGTTGGGGTGTTTTCTTATCGTTGGATGTTATTCTTAGAGAGGTACATGAAGAAATTTAAAGGTTTTGTTCGACAAAGGGCAAAACCCGAGTACATATTGTATGAGTCTTTATATTATGCTAGTGATTACGTCAAGCATATTGACAATAGACCAGGTGCAATGATTTAGGACGATGAAAGGGATGAAGACAAAAGAGAAGGGGAGTTGCTTCAAATGAATGGAAAAAAGCACTTGATAAAAAGTAAGCGACTTATAATTTTTCAAATTTACAAAAAGTAATTAATATTCATGTTGAACTTAAATATAATGTATATTTTGATCTCTAAGTACTATATAATGTTGGTTTTATTTCATCAGCGAATGCAGAAATTGAAGCAATCAATAAATTATTTCTTTACAATTCTGAAGCGACACAACCGTGGGTCGCATTGTACGAGAAAAAGAGGATGAAATGGGATAGTGACAGGAAAGAATCCAGATGGTTGAATGGTAGACATGTGCCTTATCTCGATCATTTAAAAGAAAATATGCCAAAAATATGCCCCAACAGTTGGGTTGGTGACCAAGTCAGAGAGAAATACAGTGCTACTGGTCGTTACCTGCGTGCTGAAGAGGATGCGCTAAACGTAGGGATTGCGTGCAACAACTCGGTAATATTATTTTTAATTTATATGTAAATTTGAAACTTATATTAAGACATCTACATTTAATATTTTGACCGTTGGGTTATTATAAGACACATGGCACTATGATATTTTTAACTTTTTTTAATAGGTGCATTTGTTCCCATCTATGTGGGCATATGGACACCATTTTCACATAGAAAATGTCGATGCTAGAAACATCACACAAGACTGTGGAGTGGAAGTCGAGTTTGATCAATCTAGTCGATATAGCCACCATGATCAAAACCTAGTACGAGGGACGTTAGGTTACGTCAGAAAGATACAAGAGATCATTGAAGTGGATTTCTCTTCTTTCCAATGTGTTATTTTTAGGTGCAACTGGTGGGACACCTTTGATCGGAATAATGTAAAGGAAGATCACGATATAATAATGTAAAGGAAGATCACGATAGTAGGCTGATATGTATCAACTCTAGAAAGATGTGGGATGAAGCTAAGAAGCCCTATGTTTTCCCTAAACACTGCAACCAGGTGTTTTTTTACCCATATGTGTTAGATAGGGATTGGTGGTTCGTATTGACACATGACCCTAGATCAAAACATATTTTTGAGAACAATAGTGTTATCATGCCATGCGAGCTGGAAGATAATGAGGGTGATCATGAGAACTGAGAGTGATATGGTACATGTGTTATTTCATCAATATTTATACTTTTTAAGATGGGTTTTTTGAAACATTATAAAATGTATTTTGAATTAATTGGTAATTTTCATTGTGTTAATGTTAAAATCAATAATTCACTTGATAATTTGCAATTATGTTGATCTTAAAAACAATGGCGTACTATATAAATCAATTCTTTTTTTTGTATCTGAGATCATAATAAAATAATGATAATTCTAAATTACATGAATTATTTGCATTATTTTCTAAACTTTATTATGTTACAATAAATCATATTATTCTAGATTTATTATTTTACAATTATTTAAAATTTAAAATTTACAAATTTAAAAATTTTAATAAATTCATTTCACATTAATAGAATTAAAATTTTACAAATATTTTACATACAATTACAATTAAAATTAGAATTAGAAATAGAATTACAATTACAATTTTACAATTTCACATACAATTACAATTACAATTTTAGAATTTTACATACAATTACAATTTTACAATTACAATCAATTCATAGTAATACAATTAAAATTTTACAAATATTTTAGATACAATTATAATTAGAAATAGAATTACAATTACAATTGCAATTTTACAATTTCACATACAATTACATCTCATGTCAAATAACTCATGCTATCATCACATACACATCTATATGCAAGATGCACATCAAAATGAACATATCTAACATGACCTAACAATATACACATCATGATGATCACCAACATGTAAATTAAATACAACTGCAACATGAACATAAAATACACAAACATCAAATATACATCTCATGTCAAATAACTCATGCTATCATCACATACACATCTATCTGAAAGCTACACATTAAATGAACATATCTAACATGACCTAACAATATACACATAATGATGATCACCAACATGTAAATTAAGTACAACTGCAACATGAACATAAAATACATGGACCATATATATATAACTGAATAATGTTAAAAACATACAACTGTAATATAAATGTCATGGATCAACTGGTGGTAGTACAACATCAATATCAGTACTAGTGGAGACCTGCTCATTCAATGGTGCAACCTCAACGGTCGATGGTCCAGCTTGCTCATGATCATGAGTACTGATGGATGCTACAGGCTGCTGACTGGATGTGGCCGATGGTCCAGCCTCATCTCCATGTTGACTGCTGTTTGATGCTAGTGGAGGCTCATACTCATCTAGCGCGGCGCGAGGTGAATGACCATGAGATGAAGAGTTGCTTCTCGTGGACTGTCCATCACCTTCTGTGTCTTGACCATGCCTATAATATTCAACAGTACTCGTGAGTTGCATAAAAGCTGTCGTAACTCCTACAACATGCCACATCAGGATGTACATGTCACGCGGCATGCCTATCCACATCTATAATAACCTATCATCAGCCTCTATGTCTTTGTAATGAGCGGGCCTAATGCCCACCTCAACAATCAATGCATTGAGTTGGTCACCCGTCTTCATCCAGTATCTAGCATGAAGTTGACTGCACCTAGCACTGGCCTCCTGATGATCCTTGGCATTTGGCATGCCCTAATTTTCATCAGGATCCACACCAACATCATGTGGTACTGGTGTCAACATCTCCTCGCCATCAAAAGAGCCAATGTCTGCAAAATATATACAAGTACACAACAATAATTAAACAATTTCATTACACAATTTAATAAAGACAAGTTAAATAACATGCTAGAATAAATTTAAATATATAAAACAGTAATATTACCTCTATCATCTGGCGACTCATCAGTTGTGAAGAGGATGTTGGCACACCCTCGCCAATCCATACCCACATAAGGATAGGGGACCATAATGAAGGGATGCTCATCAACACTGGCTAGCAACTCTAGTGCATCCTGTGATATCCTCGTGAAAAAATCAGTGTCGCCCCTCTTGGGCATCATCTACCCCCACATGTGCATACGTGCCTCAATCGTCGTCCTATGAGGCTGCCGAAGAAAAGTAGGCCTCATCTTTGGAAACCTCTCAAAAAATAAACAAAAAAGCTCTGAAGCAAAAGGGAAGTTCACCCTCCCTTGTGCATGAGCACGACATCTATCTAAAGCTATACAAAATTGCGGCAAAAAAAATGGCAGACCACCTAACAAGTCATGGCTCCTATACTAAATAATCAACATAATATAT
Organism: Pinus albicaulis; assembly: GCA_034641835.2. Classification (NCBI taxonomy): domain Eukaryota; kingdom Viridiplantae; phylum Streptophyta; class Pinopsida; order Pinales; family Pinaceae; genus Pinus; species Pinus albicaulis. The sequence goes on from CM076584.1 coordinate 1,550,685,489, forward strand.
AAGCGGGAAACTAATGTGTTTCCCGTCACTAGTGTTGTATGAAATGGTCGAAATGATAAGTGAGAGACACCACACCTCCTCCCTACCAAATTCACCAATACGTAACTGACCTCCAGCAACCCAAAACTCTATAAAAGACAGTACATTTTCTCCAATGTATCTCTCGGAGTAAACTAATTGACTCCCTGCTACATAGCCAGTTGAAACCTCTGTGAACGAGGGAAAATACACCCCTCTCCTAGATAGCCCTGTAATGAAGTATATATGCTCCTCAGTGGGCATGTACCACTGGTTGGTACCAACCCGGAAAGCCTGTTGCTAAGCATTCCACCTTCGGATAAGATGTCTCAAAAAAACTATGGCCCTTTAGAGAAGTAGCCTCCTCATAGAACTTGAAGAGACCTACCTGCCTTAGGAGCCCCTACATAGCTACTGTAATAGGGGGAGGGTACGCATCTCTCTCCCTCTCTCGTGCCTCCCACAAGCAAACCATGTTATACTGCTACGCCGGTTGTTGTTGTTCCCCCTCTTCTATCCTTTCACGTCTCTAAATGATTGACACATTAAACACAGTTTTTTTATTAAATGAGACATGTATTTAGAAATATAGATATATATATATTTTTTTTTGAAAGAAAAATTAAAAACAATTGGTGCACCACAAACACAGTCACGCACTGGTCCCGATGCGTCTTTCTATGGAGCGCACTGACCTTGGTGCACCTAATAAGAATAAGTGCCCCGAGGACAATGCACCAGAAGAATTTATAGCACGCTGTTGACTATGTATGGTGTCAGGAGGGTAGTGTGCTGATGAAACTCTATGCCCCGGGGTGTATAGTTAAGTTAGTGGATCGACTTCCTGCCATCGTGACATAGTGAATGGTGTAGCCTTTTACCAGGCCGCACCGTTGACCTAGGCGAAATATGGAAAGCCAAGCGCTGAAAAAAATAGCTGTCCCGAGGCTACTATTTTGGTCAACACACCATGTCACAGCTATTCCAATACGTCAATGGTGCATTCGGATAATCGACCACACCGAACTTTAAAAAAAAATAACACGTTGTGCCTTCGGTACTGCCCCGTAACCGGTGCAAATACTATTAGCACTGGTTTACCAAGTTGTAGCATTGACAATGTGGAATAGCGGAAACATGGTGCGTTGATAACATTACCAGCCCTAGGGTAGACAATTTATTCAACGCACATGTTTCCGCTATTCCACATTGTCAACGGTGCAACCTGGTAAACAACCGCACCGAAATTTTTAATTTTTTTTAAAATAACACAATGTGCCTATCAGTACCGCCCCAGAACCGGTGCGGAGACCGTTAGTATCAGCGGAGGTGCGACCTGTAAATTTACAGGCAGCACCGCAAACCGGTGCAAGCCGAACGACTCGAGCGCATCGTGCGACAGATTGTTTTTCTTCTTTTAAATGGTTAATTTTAAGGTTATTTGAAATTCTAATCCGCTAAAAGGCTTAATTATGGAAAAAAAAGAAAAATACCTGTACATTTGCTCGTCGAGGAGGCATATTGGCTATAGAATTTGCAAAATAAAATTTGTCCACTGTTTCACAAAATTCAAGCTGGAGATTGGTGGGCAATGAACAACAATAGTGCGTGCAATGAGTGTAATGGGAGCACCGATGTCAGGGTGTCTTAGACAAGGATAAATTACACCGATGCTTGAGAGCTCTGTAGCACTGACAGAAGTGAAAAATGCAGTTTTTTGGTCGTATTTGTTTTTTATTTAACCTTGTTCCATTGTGCGGGATTTTATAGGCACACCGGTGCGTTTTCTTCATTCCGCACTGGGTGGTTTATGTTTTTGCATGATTTTTATGAGGCATCGGTGTGGATGGTTTGTAAAGCACCGGTGCACTACAATAATACAACAGACTGGGAGGGTGTGTATGGAGCGCACGATGTCTAGTGTGCCAATGGTTTGTGCAGTTTTTTGGCCGTAAGTTTTTTTATTTAACCCCCTTCCCGTGCGCAGGGTTTTATGGATGTACCAGTGTGTTTTCGTCATTCCACACTGGGTGATTTCTATCTTCGCACACTTTTTATGAGGCACCAGTGTGGATGATCTGTAACGCACCAGGGTGCTACAGTAATAAAATGCACCAGGCAGGTGTGTATGGAGTGCACGGTGTCCGATGTGCCAATGTTTTGTGCAGTTTTTTGGCCGTAATTTTTTTTTTATTTAACACTGTTCCAGTGCGTGGGATTTATGGGTGCATCGGTGCGTTCTCGTCATTCTGTGCCAGATGGTTTTTGTTTTCACGACAGTTATTGTGAATATATATATATTGTGAAGGGAATGGAGTTGTGTTAAGTGTGATGTAAGCTTAAAATGACATGGAATAAGGAAAAATGATGCAATTTTGTTGGCTGATAGAGACATCATGGACCAATCAATAAAAGATAGGTGGATTAGTGAGAAGATGACATGTGTCATGATATGGCTAGAAAAGGACAAGTGGTAGTCCACGAAAATGACACATGGCATGTAGTTTTAGAATTTTTGGGTGGCCAAATGGGCCATATTTGAATGACACCTGGATTGATTAGAAAGAGACACATGGTCATGACTGATGTAGGGATGACATCATCTCACCTCGATGGTTTTCAAAGTGGCAAGCAATGGAAATGACCAAGAGACAAAGATCGATATATGGAAACTTCTCCATCAGAGGACATGAATTTTCACATCTAGCCTTGGTGGTAAACAAGAGGTGCAGGCTTCGATGGAAGAATTTCCATCACTTAAATATCCATTAAACCTCGAAAGAGTGTACATGGCTTATTTTCGATGGTTTGTGTGTTATGTGACCAAGGTTGTACTTAGATTATTATAAAGTGCTACGAGCATATGTTAAAAGGGGTGCAACAGACAATCCAATAATTGAAAAAGAGGCTTAATGCATATGTGTGGGACTTTGGGGCAATAAAAAATTATTTAGAATCTTTATTTAGCCAAAATAGGCATGAATTGGGTAATTTGGAAATTATTTGGCATTTTCTTCCATATTTGGCTGTTTCCACTAAATTTGGTAGTTAACTAAAATATAAGTTGTAGTTAAAACTTCTGCTAAATCTTGTAATGTGCCAAAATCCATTGTAACTAGAAATTAAACTTAGAATAGAATATGGAACAACTTGCAAGGATTGAATATGATTTTTTCACATGCATGACTAAGATAAACATAGTCTTAATAGTGACAGAACAACATAAGAAAGAGGTAATTAAATATTTTTTTGTGCTAAAGTTAACTAAAGATAAATACTAGAATTAACTATTCAAATTTATTTATAAGAAACAAATATTAAGAAAAATGGATGAACGAAGGATTAAGTATCAGGGGTGAAGAGTGTTGATTTCTGAGGTGGTTGGTGGTTGTGGTGAGAGAAGAGATAATTCTCTTATATTAGGGAAATCCTTAATGATCTAAGTTTGAAAATCATATCAAAGAATAATGAAGAGAGTTGTGGGGAGTTGGATCTTCCTTTCAGTGGCATCAGATAAATTGGGGAGTAGGAGCTTCGTTTAGGTTGGAGACTGAGAAAACAACATGTTGGAGCTTGCAAAAGATTGAGGGTTGAAGCCTTCAAGTAGGTCAGATCCTACAAGATTGATGTAATATAAGTTGTAGCTTAAATATTGCATCATAATAAAAAAACTTTAGTGGTTTTCCAAGTTGGTTTGCCACATTACATTATTGAGGCCTGATTTATGAATTAGTATGTTTATTCTTATTATTTCAAGTATCATTTACTTTGAGTAAAAATTGTTAAAATCTCACAATATTGATTCATCCCCCCTCTAAGTATTGTCCTAGTTTCTAACAAATTTCCTATGGTTGGGTGAATATTTGAAGTCCCTCCCTTATATTCCAGTCATTCAAACTAATGAGATAAGTTTATTTTCTTGTGTTACACTATAAATAATGAATGATGTTATTGTGTTATAACAAAGTATGTAGTATCCCTATTGATGGAGGAATGAGTTATCCCTCGTTATGCTACAATGAAATTATTATTTTAATATTATCATGGTTTTGAGGGGCTTGGAGATTCTTATGACTACTATTAATTTATTGAGTTGCAGACCTATTTATATGGTGATGTATGAATTCTTGATATGCTCAATAAAATTGTTTACAGTATGTACATTCCATTGTTGGCATATATTGGAGTTTAAGTCTATTGATTATATTCTCTAATAAGGAACTATTGAATTTAGAGTGTAATATTCTCCCTAGCTTCGTTGGTTTCAATGCCTATTAGTGGTCATGTCAATAGCTTCTTCAAGTACATATTTTTCTATGGAAATTTCTGAAATGTTGGTGTGCAAATTAGGGTGACATTCCTACAGGAGTTGGTATTCTAAGTAAAACTATGCAGTAAGGGAAACTTGGGTGAGTTCTTGGAGACCCCTTAGAATTTCTAATTCCACGTACTACAAATATATATAATTATATCTAGGTTGGATGAGTCCTTAACATAGGTTCGTATATGGGACACAAAAATTGCATGGGATGATTCTAGAGGGATGTGGATTTTTTGACGTGGACATACTATTGATGTGGAATGTTTTTGTCTCGACACGTGGCATGTAGAAACAAAATTTTGGGATGGTCAAGAGGATGATTTTTTGATGACTTGTGGCCTCATGAGAGAATTACACATGGTATGATAGCATCACCTTGACATCAAAAAGATGTGGATGGAAGGGTGATGTGTAGATTAAGTGACACGAATGTCATGTATATGCCAAGGTGGTACCACAAATGACATGTACATGAGTGTGGTGAGGGCCACGATTGCATAAAAAAAACATAGCGAACCCCCCTTTATTTATTGGGAAGGCAGGGAGCCTACTATTAATATAGGCCATTGATGTAAATAGGTGGCCACATGGTAAAGATAATGTAGGGGGGAATTGCAATGGGATTAGTTTTATAAGCGACAAATTGTGAACCCCCTCACCCACTAACTTTTTGAGAGGTAGGGAGCACAATTATTATAGGTCATTGATATATTTAGGCCAATCCCACTAAGGATTCAAGCTATGAAGGTTTTAACCAATGGCCATGCGAGTTCCACATGGCACTGATTGATTTGTTATACCTTGAAGGGGCCATGTCATCATGGAGCTTAGATCACTAAATATGTTTTTCAATGTTAACTTATAAGAGTGGAACAAAGTTAAAAAAATTTGTAGTAGATGGAAGTTGTGGAATTGGAACATCCATGTTACTTGATGTGAATATTCATGTCACATTATGGATTATTGGAATGAAATGTTCCTAGAAGTATGGTTGACGGCACAATGACACTATGATGTAATGATGTAGTTGGAAATGAATTAGACCAAAATTGAGGTGGCAACACTAAGTGGGTACTACATAGTAGTGTCATTTTGATGTGGCATGCTTTAATTGACTAACTTTGAAAGGACTAAAGCAACAAGATTTGGGTTCCATCTACCTAGGGAAGTATAATTACAAGCATACTCTACGAGGACTTGCAAAGCATGAATTGAGGACTAATGGTGAAGAAGGTAGAAGGTCTAGGAAAAGGCATAAGTAGACAAGTGAAGATATAATTAGAGGTGGAAATCCACTAATTAATCTAGAGATAAGGGTATGCAATCATGAGTATCTATCTAGTGCTACAACTAAAAGACATTGTAAGTATAAAAGAAAAGAAAAAGAGTTTTTCATAATAATTTAAGGAAAAACCTCCTACAATTGATGGGAAGGTGAAGAAGGAGGAAAATGAGGCATGGCTAGTAGGAATGAATAATTATTTTAATGTTCATAATTAATCAGAGAATATGAAGACAAGAGTATCCATTTTTAACTTGAGGGGCAAGGATAATATCTCGTGGGAAGACTCGAGAAATTTCAAGAATTGGGGAAAAGGAGTCGTCATGGACGAGATTTGAGAGATACTTTCGAGAGAATACTTCTTCAAAAGGTACTATGACAACAATTCTAGGGAATTGTATGAGAAAAAATTAGGGTAATTTAAAAATGATGAATATACAACCATATTCTTGGAACTGCTGAGGTATGTGCTTTACATCAAGGATGAGAAGGTAAATATCGAGAGGAATCTCATTAGTTTTCTACATGAGTTCAAGGGCATAATATAGTTTGATGAGCCAAAAAATATTGAGGACACCATATGAAAGATGAAGTATTGTTATGAATATTCCAAACATATAAATTAATCCAAAATTGATTGGAAAGCGAAAGAGAAATATAGATTTAGAGGAAAAGGGAAAATTTGCATGACATCAACTAGGAGGAAGAAATATGAAGTTTACCACCCATGAAAATGGATAAATTCAGCACCAATCTACTACTACTAATAGAGATAGGTCCTATAAGCCTATAGGAGAGGAAGTCAAGAGGTTCAAAGGAAGGCTTATGAAATTTTGGACTTGTGGAAAAAACCATAGGTAAAGATATTTCGTTCGATGATAGTGGAAAGGTCCAAGGTTGTACAATGTATAGGAAATGAAGATGGTGATAGATGAGGCATAAAGCACGCCACAAATTTATGCCACATTGAACAACATGTAATCCAATCACCAAGAATCAGTAACTGAGATTGAAGGTATGATCAATAACCAGTATATTTCTATTTTGATTGACCTTAGTTCCAATTTTAGATATGTAAGTTCACAAATTTACGAGAAGTGTGAATTATAGTAGAAAGCACAAAATGAATCATGGTTATTCCATTTGGTAAAATGAGAGGCAAGTCGAAAATGCAGTAAAATCATGTCGAATTATAATAAATATCTTTCCCAGATCAACTAATTTAAACCTACTACCATTGGAATCATATGGCGTTTTAGTCGGCAAGGATTGGATAGCGGCTCAAAAAACCAAAATCGAATACTATAGAAAGTCGACAAAGTGCCTCAAAAAATAATGGGAAAGAGTACAGTTGCAGAAGGTAAAAAGTTTCATTACTATTTAGAAACTATCATTGCTATAAACAAAGAGGTGCAAATAAAAAGGACGCAAGTTGTGTGTTTTCCAAGTGACAAACGAGTCAAAAGTTGATATAGATAGGATGGAAAAGCATCCAACTTTAAAAAAATTAAATGATGACTTTCCTAAGGAAACCCCAAGGTTTCCACCAAGAAGAAATCGATTTTTAGATTGAGTTATTACCTTAATTGGCACCAGTACCAAGAGCCCCATATCGCATGAGCATGCCAAATTTGGTGGAGTTGAAAATGAAAATATAATAAATGTTTCACAGAGGATATATTAGACCTAGGTCATCACCCTGTAGAGCTCTCGTATTATTTGTAAAGAAAAAGGATGGTACATTGAGACTGCATATCAACTACAAGAAGTTTAATATATCCAAAATAAGGGTCATGTATCCTTTGCCGAGGATTAATGACTTTTTTGACTAGCTGAGAGGAGTTGCAACATTCTAAAAAATAGACTTGAGATATGGGTAACATTAGGTACAAATTAAGGATGAATACATCCACAATACAACCTTGAGAACTAAATATGGGCATTATGAATTTATGGTGGTGCCATTTGGATTCACCAATTCCCCAAAAACATTTTTGTGCTTAATCAAAAACATTCTCAATGCATCTTTGGACATGTTTTTTATGGCATTTGTAGATAATATATTGGTTTTATTGTAAAACTGAGGAACATGAAGAGACTATGGTAGTAGTTTTACAACTACTAGGAGAGAAAAATATTTATGCCAAGCTCAACAAGTGTGATTCCTTCTAGTCACAAGTTTAGTATTTGGGAAACATTATTTATAAGGAAGGATTAGATATAATTATTGATAATATCAAATCCATCATGGAGTGGCCCACTCAGAATGTGGAAGAAGTTATATAATTTATGTGATTGGTTGGGTATTACACAAGGTTCATTGAGAATTTCTCCAAGATTGTATATCTAATCATAACATTATAGATAAATTGAACTAAATTCCAATGCACAGTAGAATATGAAGCCAACTTTTAGTAGTTAACACACATACTCATTCATGCACTATTATTGAGAATAGGAGACCCAAAAACATATTTTGTGTTGTGCATGGATGTCTACAAATAAGGGCTTGCTCGAGTCTTAATGTAAGAAGGACAGGTGATATGTTACAAATCAAGGAAGTTGAATGAGCATGAGAGAAATCATGTCACTCGTGACTTGGATTTGGCAGCGATAGTGCATGCATTGAAAATGTGAATGCATTATCTCATTGGAAAAAAAAAATTAATGTTAGATCATGGAGGATTGAAGTACATATTTGACTAACCCAAGATAAATTAAATACAGGTAAGGTGATTATCCTTAATCAATGAATTTTATTTTAAAATAAAATATATCAAAGTAAAATAAAACAAAGCAGTAGATTTACTTATTACAAGGCTGCAAGCAACTCATGTAGCATCCATAAATACATGTGATGTTCATTCCATGGTAATTAATTTTAGGGTTGGTTAGTTGGCTATTTCACTTTTGAAACTCTACCTCCCATATTTATTATCCTCATTCTCTCTCTTATCTATAAAATTTTTCCTGACGATGAGTCTTGTTATAGACTCAAAACGTCGACACAAAAATGACTGCTATGTAATTTATTCTGAATACTCAAGATAAATATGAAGTTGACAAAGAAAATATTAAAGAGGAATTTCATTAGGATGAGCATTACCAACAAGTAAAATAATTCTTGTAGCAAGAGCCAGAGGGAACAATGAGTAATGATTTCTCTATCATAGAGTATGCAATTTTGAAGTTCAAAGGTAGGTGGTATATAAATTGCATGGGTGACTTGAAGAATATCATCTCTGATGATTTTCACAAAACACCTTATTCAATCCATCCAGCTAGCCATTAGAAAATCAGAACATATATAAAAGGGATGTAATACTATACAAACATGATAAAGGATATTCTTGAGTACATTTCCAAGTGCTTGGAGTGCCAACAAGTGAAAGTGGAGTGTAGACATCTAACGATATTGTTCCAACCAATCCTCATTCCTGAGTGGAAGTGGGAAGTAATTTTGATGGACTTCATCATAGGACCACCAAGGACACCTAGACAACATGATGCCATACTAGTAGTGGTAGAAAGGTTGAGTAAGGAAACTCATTTAATAGCTATCAAATCCACTCACTAATCAAGTGACATTACTCAACCTTTCATGAAGGAAGTGTTTAGATTACATGGAGTACCCAATAATATTATTTCAATTCAAGAAGCCAGGTTGACCTCCAAGTTTTGGAAGTCAATGTTTGTTGGTATTGGAATAGAGTTAGTACTTAGTACAATATATCATCCCGAAATGGAAGGTAAAAATGAAAGAATAAACAAAGCGCTAGAATAAATGCTAATATTGTATGTCAAGAATTAGCCTAAGAGGTAGGATGAGTTTCTACCTTTGGTAGAATTTTACTTTAACAATGGGTACCAGGAACCATTAAAAATTAGTCCTTTTGATTCTTTGTATGGTAGGAAATGTAACACACCCATAAGATAGAATGATCCAGTGAAGAGGATTCTTCTTGGACATAATAAGTTGAAGGAAATGGAACATGAAATAGTTTCTATAATGTAGAAATTAATAGTAGCCCAAGACAAGAAAAATAACTATGAAAATTATTAGAGAATGGATAAGGATTTCCAAGTGGAGGAACATGTTTATCTCTATATTAAACCAAGTAAAATTTCACTAAATATCAGATCTTGTGCTAAGAAAGAACCAATAATTTGTGTACCATTTAATATTTTAGAAATAGTGGTGCCACTGGCATACAAATTTGATGTGCAACCCACAGTGAAAGTAGATTATGTTTTCCATATTTATCCACTTAAAAAGTGTATTCATGATGCTAATCATGTTGTTCATTGGTCTATGACACAGGAAATATCCAGGGGAGAATTCCAACCTGAACCACAATGCATTATATATCAGAGGAAAATCACACTCCAGAATTGAGTAATCGAGCAGGTCAAGGTGTAGTGGAAGAACCTTGGACCAACTGAGGAAAATTTCTAAATGGATGATCAAATGAGGTTATCATACCCATTTTAGTTGTATAATTAAATTTATAAATAGTGATGCATATAAATCTCACTGAAATTTTTTGTTCAAGTATAGAACACCAAGGATGGTGTTCCTCTAATGGGGTGGGGTCTAGCACAATCCATTTTATTACCCATCTTGTAAATATGACTACAAATTTTAATTCATGTAAATGATTTGGAAATGATTGGGATAAGAAGGGTACATAAGTTCAGAGTCTATGGAGGAATATTTTTTTGGGACGTGAGTAAACCCAAACCATTGCATTAAGAATACCACCTATCTCACTATAAAATTAATGAAACTGCTACTACAATAATTGGAGGGAGTATGGGATAATTTGTTAAGGAGTATGAGCTCATCTAGTTATTATGAGACAGAGATTGGTTAAGAATTCAAAAAAAAAAAAAAGGAAAGGAGAAGATCAAACATAGATGAAGAGGCAAGGGGGGATTCAGAGGAAAATTAGGTAGGGAATTTAATAAGAGGGAGTATCTGTAGATATTTAGAGAGAAAGGCTCATGAAGGATAAATTAATAATAGGTGGAGTCATTGGTCAGTGAAAAGTGCTCTACATTCTTTTTTCGTTTCTCAAGTGGAGTCACTAAAAATTTCTCTAGATTCTTGTGCCATTTATCAAGTGGAGACCCAAGCTCTCAAGATTCTCGTGAAGCCTATCAAGTGGAGGCATGGTGTGTTCTAGGTTCCTATAGATAAATAGGTGGAGGCACCATGGGATCTAGATTCATTAAGTGTGGAGTGGGTGAAGGCATTTTTGGCTCTAGATCCTTGTTGTGTTTGGTTGGTGGAGACACTATGTGCTATGGACTCCTAGTTGCAGGTAGAAGAAATATGTTCTCTAGATTCTAGTGTGATCCAATTGAGTTTTATCAATGTGAATACCCTTGAGCACTTAACTCCTCCAAATTTGAATCTAACTCTTAGGTGGACAACTATAAGAAATGTTTGCAGTATAGTGTTGCTATGCTTGGATTTATAGTTGTATTAGATAAGTGTGTTTTCTTGTGCTACATTGTAAATAACGAATGATGTTATGTGTTATAACAATGTATGTAGTAAAATTTTTGATGGAGGAATGGCTTATTCTTTGTTATGTTACATTGAAATGTTTATCTTAACGCTATCATGGTTTTGAGGGGCTTGCATATTCTTATGATATTTGCTACCTTCCTGAGTTGCAAAGTTATTTACATGGTGAAGTATGAAGTCTTGATGGTGAAGTATGAAGTCTTTATAGTATGTGAATTCCATTGCTGGCATATCTTGGATTTCTAATGGCTTAAGGATATTCATTTGCTTCTCTGAGTAAGGAATTATTATGAGCATAAATTATGATGTATCAATGGGTCAAATAGCATTATTGAGATCCCTTACATGGAAGGGTTTGATGATATTTTATATTAATTTAAATTGTAATATTAACCATAGTTTGGTTGGTTTTAGTGGTTATTAGTGGAAAATGTGTCATTAGCTTCTTTGAGTGCATCTTTGTTTATGGAAATATCTAAAATGTTGGTGTGGAAATGAAGGTGCCATTCCTAGCATAGATAGTTTTCTAAGTAGCATTATGCAACAAGGGAAACTTGGGTAAGAAATGTTTGCAGTATAGTTGTCCTATGCTTGGGTGTATATTTGTATTAGATAAGTGTGTTTTCTTGTGTTACATTGTAAATAATGAATGATGTTATGTGTTATAACAATGTATGTAGTAGCATTGTTGATGGAGGAATGGATTATTCTTTGTTATGTTACAATTAAATATTTATCTTAATGCTATCATGGTTTTGAGGGACTTTCATATTCTTATGATAGTTGCTACTTTCCTAAGTTGCAAAGTTATTTACATGGTGAAGTATGAAGTCTTTATGGTGAAGTCTGAAGTATTTATAGTTTGTGAATTCCATTCTTGGAATATCTTGGATTTCTAATGGTTTAAGGATATTCATTTCCTTCTCTGAGTAAGGAATTATTATTAGCATAAAGCATGATGTATCAATGGGTCAGACAACATTATTGAGATCCCTTACATGGAAGGATTTGATGCTATTTTATATTAATTTAAATTGTAATATTAACCATAATTTTATTGGTTTGAGTGGTTATTAGTGGACAATGTGTCAATATATTCTTTGATTGCATCTTTTTTTATGGAAATTTCTAAAATGTTGGCGTGGAAATGAAGGTGTCATTCCTAGCATAGATAGTTTTTTAAGTAACATTATGCAACAAGGGAAACTTGGGTAAGTCCCTCGGGACCCCTTAGAATTTCCATGTTTGTGTATTGCAAAGATTTGGGCTTGTATTAAGGGTCGAATGAGTCCTTAATGCAAGTTTGTATCCAAGCTAGATACATTACAAGATCATAGAATCTGTGTGGGGGTCTATACATTTGGGTTGTTTCCCCATTTTCACTTGCACAAAGATACCAGATTCTAATTGATCTAGATATGTTTTGTAAAAAGGTAGGACATTTTGTCATATCCAAGTTTGGGGCCATTTTGGGAGCTTAAACTTGGGGAGCTAAATATGCATGTGAGTCAAATTTCAAATGTAATCTAGGATGGGGTCCTTTGGTGACGACTTGTTATAGGACCAAATCATCTTGCAAGTAGAAAATGTATCTAGGAATCCAAAACATTTGGGGGTGAGAGAAAAGATGTAACATTGAGAATCCTAGATGTTTTTTCAAGAAGGAGTTTGATATCCCAGGGGTTCAAGGATTTTTCCACAGTCCCAAATTTATGCACACTAGGATATCCCCTAAGACCACATTAGAAAGGAAACTGATGAATTGCACTGAGGGGGTCGGGCTAGTGGGACCCACTTATTGGGCTGATGTGGTAAGTGACATGACAACCTGGTGAGGCTATATGAATGTCATGTGATGATTCCAAAGAGGCATGGATCATTTTACATTTCCAAGTTGTTGATGTAGCACATTGTTAGTGTGACACGTGGCAAGTAGAAACAACCTTTTGGGGTGGTCAAGAGGGTGATTTTGGTATGGATCGTGGCACCATCATTTGATTCCACATGGCATGGTGATTTCACCATGATGTTATTGTGAAATCATCCAAACATAGACAGAAGGGATTAGTGCTACCTTATAAGAGTGCCACAAAGTTAATAGAATATTTGGTAAACAAAATTTGCAAGACGAGAACATCCTCATTACTTGACATGAATATTCATGCTGGATTATTGGAATTAACTGTTCCTAGAAGTATGGTCAATGGCATAATGGTTTAATGGCACGGTGATGTAACAGGCGTCATGCTGGACCAAAAGTGAGGTGGTAGTGCCACATGGGTATCACGTATATTTTTCATGTTGATGTGGCATGATTTAATTAAGTAACTTTGAAAGGACATAAATTTTGATCCATGAGTCAAATTGAGACAAAATTTATATCACCAAAAATATATTGACGAGCTAGACACAATAGTGTTACCCAAAGTTGATTCTACCAACTTTTGGAAAGAATAAATTTACAACCCCATTTCCATCATCAGATTGTGGAGGTTGGGTTAGTTAAAAGTAACACCTACCATCATCTTCGAAAAGTCCAAGGGGGTGGGCTGAATCGTTACGTTAGTAGTTAGGGGAGTTATACCAAGTATTGTGGATTAAAAATCTTCATCCCTTGGATGCATAGGTAAAAATCACACATAGGTGTTATATGTTTCATGAAGAGTCCAAGTGGCATGAAAAAAGGATCATACAATTGGACCTTGCATCCCTTGTTGCAGTCAAACCCTCAATTATTTTTCTGATCATATAAACCTATGCAGAATTGGACATATCACAATTTCCATCCCATGAACATCACCAATACACCATGGATATATTAGAGTTAAGTGACATGCATATGATGCTAGGTAAATCCTATTAGGAACTCCAATCTCATTTGATCTCCAATTGAAACACTGATTACTTAATGAGCTAGATTAAAGATTCAATATTTTTGTGTAGTATATCCGTACAAAATTTCCATTAGTCTCATTTTTGTTTCCTTATGCAAAGCCTATAGATTAAGGATTAGATAGATATCAATATTAGGGGATTATTAACACTAAGTGAGGAAATTTTTATAGATATACACAAGGGATGAGAATCAAAGAATTGGATTTTATGCAAAGGGATTTTGTGCCCAGAAAAGGGTCAACACTTCATAGAAAAGCAATTCATAGGCACCACGTGCACCAATGCGGGGATGCTATGCTAGAGGTTTTAAGAATATTTTGAGAAGTATATTAATTAAATATGTGTATCCCAACAATTTGTGGTTAAGTTTTTTCTAATTCGAACACATCATAAAAGGATGTGCAGAGAAAGAAAAATTATATCTTTTTAAGGATACGTGGAGAAAGAAAAAGTATATATATATTTTTATTGTTGATATCCTCTTGATTGAGCCCTTGTTTTGGAAATATTCTGAAGGAAACTATCTATCATGTAAATATCTTATTTATAGGAGATGTTAATGAAATTCGTTGGTCAACTCCATCTTGAGCAATACATGTTGTGTCAAATTCAATATTTATCTTGTTAATGTAATATTTAATGGATCTTAAAGTGAACATTCATCTAACATTTATGTGAAGGTTCTTAGTTATTCTTCTAAGTATATTTTGTGATACTTTCTCCATTCTCTTGGAATTTAAAAGGTGTTTATTGGCCAAGGTGTTAGAACTCGTGGTTTGAAGCCCCATGCCAACAATAATTCACAATTATTTGTTTCCTAATTTGGTATAATATTAGATTAGGAATGTAATAAAAATATAACATAATACATTGTCCTTTTTGGAGCATTGGGAATGGGAATAGGTTGAGGTTTGGTTTGATCATAGGTTTAATAGTGGTGATATATATATCTAACACGTTGATTGAGAAGGTAGATGGAAGCAAAAGTGGAAATTATTTGTCATGAATGGGATGGAAGGTAGATGAGATAATCTATGAAAAATAAATCACATTATTAAAGTAGTCATGTGAGGGTTAGGGAAGAGGAGTATGAGATCACATGAAATAGGATTAGGGAAGAGTATAGCCTTCCCATCTAATTTTATATTTAGATTTTATCAATCGTAAAAATTTTAATCAATTTATAAAAGGAAAAATCTCCTAATCTCCTCAGAGAGGAATAGATTGATAAGTCAAGGGGAAAATCTTATCAATAATGGAAGCGATGTTTTATATTTATTTAAGTTTTTTATTTTAAATTTCAAGGTTGGTTTTGGAAATTGAGTTGATAATTTAAATGAACTAATGTCCTTATTTTTACTAATTATTTTTAACATTCAATATTTCCAATATTTTTATGGAAATGCTTTTGTTGTAAATTAGATTAAGAATCTAAAAATTCACTTTTAAGACTATATTTAAAAAGTTGAATCACTTAGGTTGGATTTTTAAATTAGTTATTTTAATCATGTATTAGATAACAAAATATGGATGTTAGTGGTCTCTCAAAGGTTGATATGTATTTGGATGTACAAGTAGAGCTCATTTAGAAGTCCATGGAAGATGGCACTTGTGTATATTTCAATTCCCATTTTAACTAGATAGTCAATAAAAAAAGAAAATGTTTCTAGGCTTTGGTAGGAGGGTTTTAAATTGTATGAAAAAGTTCTAAGGATGTATTCAATATTACATGAGTTTATGTTTTTGGATGTATATTGGTCTTAACTATATTAATTATCATAAAAAACATCAAAATTACATTGGTTAGAGAAGTAGATCCACTTATTTATATTCAAGGCAGATCCATTCAATTATATCTCAATATTATTGCCTAGCCTTTATCATGTTAATTAATATTAAAAACAAACAAATGGAAAATTTTAAATTAAATTGTCTAACAATTTAAATTTAAAATATTTAAAATTTGTAATTTTTTTATAGTTAAATTAAAAATAGATATAAACATATATTTAGTTAAAATAATAATAATAGTCCAATTTATTTAGCTTATGATTTGTAGATGGTGACATGGTGCTCTGTTAATATACTCTTGGGTGAAAAGGTCACACTTCAAAACTCTTTGAGAAAAAATCTAGTCATATTAAGGGATGGTCCACCTCAAACTAGGTGCATGCCCACTTAGCAAAAATCTAGTCATACTAAGGGATGGTTTGGATCACGTGATTTTGACAACTTAGAAATGATTAGTTGGTGATCTAGATGCCTTGGGTGGAGCTTATTCAGGCCACAATTTAGGCTTGCCAATAATCTTATAACAAGCAAAAATAATCCAATTTACTTCAAATTTTATATTTTTATAATTAAAAATAAAATTAAATAAACACATTTAATTATAATAATAATAACAATAATCCAATTTTAAATTCACTAGCTAGAAACCACACAATTGATCTATGTGATCCCCTTATTTGTGAGACAATGGACCTATTTCTATGAAGTGGTTTGAATGCTCAAGCATACAAAAGCATATATACTCTACCCACTCTAGATTTGAACCTCTTACTTTTTAGTAAGAAACTCATGCTCTGAACCATTAATAAAACCATTCAATTTGTATTGATATCCACTTCCACTTTAAAATTACTATTCTCCTCACATTATAAAGATTTTCAAACAATCTTAGACCTGATCACTTTTTTTTGCCATAATTTAGCAATACAATTTCTAGTCAGATTGTGTGTGATTTGTTTTTATTTTAAATACAGTTTTGAATACATAAAAAAGAGTTAACTCTCTAAAAAAATCTCCTAAACAAACTATTTCATTACTATTTCATTTGTTAATTACACTGCACTCTTATTATTTTCTAAATATAAAATATTATAAAACTCTTACTATTCTCATAACATAAAATCAAAAGAATAACATTGTAAAACTCTTACTATTCTCACATCATTAAAGATCAAAGGAGATACTTACAACATTGTAAAGTTAAATCTTCACAAAGAATGAGAAGGAAAGAAAAATTATGAGCTGCCATGTTGCTGCAAGATCGATAGACATACACAAATCTTGGTGGGTATAAGCAACACACAATTTTAAATGCAACTCAAGTGTCGTAGTTGCAAGCATATTCAAACTGGCAACAACAATAACCTAAATATGGCAATATACAATATGGATGATGTGATTAATCCTTAAAACGGTCTCCTACAAAAGTTTAAAATCTAACAAAAAAGTGTGAATCTAGCACTATACTTAATCACAACAAAAACCCAGTGTTTCCTTGGCAGCTCAGGCTGTGGATTCTGGGCCGGAGATAACAAACGACAGACATAACTGTTGATCGAGTTCAGCTCTTGCCAGATCACAAAGCCTGCCCCTTAAAATCAATGTCAGGATAACGCGAAGAGAAGCATGAATTCAATATTGTTAAGGAAGGAAAATCCACCAAAGCATTGACATCTACATTGGTAAACCTCGAAGAATAAACGTAAGCGATAACTTGCAGAGCTTCCATGAGCGCCGCTTGGAACATGAAGATGGGGCAGGTGGCCAAGAACTCCACCACATTAGCAATACCCTTTGAGTTCTCCAACCATACCCACAAATATATTTTTTGGAATGTAACCCAATTAAAAAGAGATAATGTAACCCAATTAGGAAGGGCTTCCAATCTAGTCTACACTACATTTCATCTCTTTTAGTTCAGATAATATATTATATTTATTGTGTATATTTGATTGATTTTATATGCTCATTAGTTTAGAATTTTAATTCTTGTTATGATTTCTTTGATAAGTGTGTTCATCATATATAACAATAGTTTACTCATAGATTACTCATATTGGTATTGAATTAATTTCTTAAGAATATTGTTACAAGAACACTCTAGTCTCTTGAACTAAATAAAGTGTTGGTCACCTTGTAGTAGATATCAATTGAATGCTTGAATATATTTATGTGGTGTAGTTTTTTATCCATTTTCATTTAAGTTATCTAGATTAGTCCTTTTTTATTTGCAATGATTTTTGGAAAAAAAAAAAATTCTAAATAAATCCAACAAATAACTTGGTGGCAACATGATTTTAGTAGTTTGATCAATATTCAAGTACAATATCTTTTCTAAATAGGATTAACTAAATTTGTTATTGATGAAGTGCAATGAGTGATGAAATTTTCTTTGTCTTAGAGGCATATTAGAATGTAAGGTGGGAAACTATAATCCTACACATACAATTCATGAAATCTAACAAGTTTATGAAATTTCATATTGATAATTTTATGTAACTATATTTAGACATATAATTGTCTAATGAAGGAAAATTTTATTTTTGGAATTTTATCATCATGAGGTCATTTTATTTCATGACTAAATATGGAATAATAACTTTCACAATATACATGAGAAACTAGATCTAGTGGGTTTGTGCACAAAAAATAATATTAGAAATTGTATGAAATATTAATCTTTAGATTCAAGCATAATGCAACAAGACAATGTTTATTTTTGGGACACATTGGAAACATGTATATTCACCCAAAATGAAGCATATACATTCACCCAAAATTTCCAATTCAATCCTTGAAACTCAATGAGAGGTCATTTTCATAGTGTACTCTCAAGATCAACAACACATTCAAATGGAAGCACTCTTGCATTGTAAAATAAGATTGGTATTTTTGGAAAATTCATTGAAGTATAACCTTTTGGTTATCCAAATTCTCTGGAAGACATGGAAATGGTATATAAATATGTACAATGCATGGAAACATGTAGTGAGATATGTATGGGGCTTTGTTTCCATTTTCCTTTAATTTGGCATCCTACACTAGTATATGAATGTATCTACAAATAGCATGCACACAATGACATGAATACTTATAACCACGTCCTAAAGAACCATGGGTACTACACAAGGGAAGAACTTGGAAATAGATTCTATATTCTAAGTAATCTTTATTCATGATTAATACATAATTTGACTTAGATTGAGTATTTCAGTTTCATAAGGATGTGCAATGCCTTTAGTTGGGGGAAGATGATGGGATCCTACTTTTTCATATTTAAATTCAATTTTTCCTGAGTCATATAAATTCATTTTTTCCATTATATAGCTTTATACTCAATATATCCATTCCTTATTGATAGCTTGAAACTAAGGTACTTTTGATGTGGCATTTTTTTCAAAATTATTAATGCATTTAAGGGAATTTGTATGCTTTGTGGCTAACTTACAGAGTGAAATTTTCTACAATACAAGCTATATGATACAAGTCTTTCATTATATTATGGACCTAGTTCATATGTATCTATTACACCCTTTACTACATAACTACAAGTTATGATTACTACATATCCTATCCTACCAAATAATGAGTTGGTACTACAAATCCATGTTCTAACCACCTTAAAGGATAATTTCTGATTGTCACTCTTATTATTGCTATAGGAACATGATTTTAGGATTTTGAACACCTACTTGCTACAAAACAAAAGGGTTTGTTATATAATAAGTTCAATGGGAGTTATGATATTATTCCATTTAACAATTGGAAGATAATAGATGATTGCAAGGTAGTGTCAACACTTAGATCATCCATGAATTGTTCATTGTAGATACTCTACTTCATTATAAGTTATCTCTATATTCCATACCAATTATGAGAAATTCACTTTAGTTGCAAGTTTCTATTGTATTTTTTTTTTTTTAAATTATGGTTTTGTAAATGCTCAAGGAATATTTGATTCTAAAGAAGTTGTCATTACAAATTGTTAAGATAACATGCTTATATAAGTTATTCCTCTCTCTTATTATTTGATTCTGAAGAAGTTGTCATTAAAAATTATTAAGATAACATGTTTATATAAATTATTCCTCTCTCTTACTAAACATATATGATCGTACCAAAAACAAGAATGAGATATGGATATTTGTTTTTGTAATTTTTGTTTCATTTTTCCTTCAGCAATTCATTTATGAATATATGAGTTTTTTTATTAGTGCAAGTGATCATTAATAGTTGAATTCTCTTTAGCACACAACTATGTACAGATAAGGCTCACTCTTAGAAAGGCATGTTTTGCAATGGTTAGTTTAGTTTCTTTTAATGTTGTTTTATTTTAATTTCCTTCCATAGATAGTCGTAGGTTTTTGTTAGTTAGTTACTACAATTATCTCCAAATTACTACAAATCATGTGTTTTAATTTCCATGTTATAATTTCTTACTCTAGAGAGGTATGTTTTGAAATTGTAGTTTAGTTTTTTTTTTATGTTTTTTATTTTAATTTCTTTGCAAAAATAACCATAGGTTGGTGTTAGTTAGTTACTACAATTTATTTCCAAATTGCTACAAATCATGTTTTTTTAATTTACATGATGTAATTTCTATGTGATTTAGCTATATATTGCTACATATGTAATTTCTAAAACTTAACTAATAAATTCATAGCTATATAATGTTGAATGTGTCAATATGATCCATCAATATAGGATGAGTAATTTATTATCAAAATATAGTTTACTATTTCGGGTTATCTATGTTGAACTTTCTAATTTCTTGTAGTCTAAATTAGTTTCATTTCATTATAGGTAGAATTTTATTTCTAGGTAATGCATAAATCACAAATTAGGAATTAGTCCCAAACACTTCTAATCTCTTGCATATATTTTTCACATCACCTCATAAGAATTCCAATATTAATTTGACAAGTAAATGAACAAGTAGGTTACATACATGTTCCACTATTGGGTTGACAAGTAAATGTACAAGTCGGTTACATACATGTTTATCAACATATTTTGATAAATATGTGCAACCCTATAATTCTTTCTCTTCACTAAATACCCACTCCTTCTTCCCCTTGATTTCTCTCAAAATTTCTTAAATGCATAAAATAATCAAAGTGACAATCCTCTATAGTCACCTCTTTCATATTAACATATCTTCACAACCCTTAATACTCAGTTATTTTATGAATTGTGAAATGTGGAATTCCATTCACTTATAATCTTCCAAATTCTAGTTTCTGAAAATTCCCAAAGCTTATTCATTCCTTTTACTTTTAAAATTTGGAACACTCACTGATAAAATTCTACTCACTCCACATTACTATATTCCAAAACATCCATATTGAACTCTCCATATTTCAAATTTCACCTTTCAAACTAAGTCACTTTTACAACCCCAAAATTGTATAAAGCATTTTTTTCATAAAGGAAATAAATTTTTACAATTAGCATATGCTTTGTATCAACAAGAAGATATCGTCATTAAGAGCCACTATGAATGTATTCATATTTCACATGAATGTGGAAGCTCATATTAATAACTCTATTTACTATAATTTGTGTCATCACATCAACTAACTTTGTAACTTAGTGTGCAGAGAAGTTCAACAAAAGAAAATATTAAAACCCATGTTCCATTAACTCCAGTCTCTTTTTATGAGGATGTTTCAATTACCAACATCAAATAAAACTTTGAATATGCCTAAAGCTTATTCCTTTCTTGATACAAAAGGTATAGGACTTAATATTGTGAGGATATTTCCCATGCTAAAACTGAGGTTGATTTGTTAGAAAATCCATACCAAGAACTTGCATGGTTATTTGCATGAGTTTTTGGAAAAGGCTAAAAAAACTACATACCATGATATGTTTTTTATGTTCTACATTACTATGTTCATGAAGGTTTTTTTTTATTATCATTATTGGGCCTATGTCATTTAACGAAATATCTTATCAATTAGGGAATTATCATGAAATAAAAATGTTCTACATGACTTCCTATTTGGTTTATGTTGTTATTTTTTGTAATGTATGTAATGAGTTATTGCAAGCATGAAACCTATATTTTACCATGGGACGTATCCAATTTTGGTACCCATTTATATCGAATCACAAATCCCAATTATTTTTCCACCAAATTTAGAATGATTTTATTTTGAAGTTGAGAAAAGTAAATTTGGGTTTTACTACACGGAGTTTCTCTTAGGATGGAAAATATTTTTGTCAAGGAAAAGGCGTATTGAATATCATGACAAATTTTCATGGTTCAAACTATTTGGATTCAGAAGCAAACATTTAACCTTCCCTTTTATGTTATTAATAGTTTCTTCATATTTGAATTATACAAATAATATAAACCCTATGAAAATTTATTTGAAAAGAAAAGAAAAGGAAAATTTATTTCACTTATTTTCTATCATGATCCTTACTTGTGTATACCATCAAATGAAAAGTATCCACTTGTATTCCAATATCTACCTAGAATAATTGAATGATTTATTATTTGCATATCCATAACTTGGATGTTGCACGTTGTCTAAATTTCAGCATGAGCACATAATACTGATAAGTATGGTTATTTGTTGGGAATTATCATATGTCACCATTTTCTTGTGTTTTTCTTCAAAACAGAGTAGGCCTAAATACTCCATAATCACCTTAGGAATGACATTGAGTCCTAACCTTCCATAAAGAAAAAAAAAATTAGTGATTTTATGACATACTTTCATAGACACATAAGAACAAGGATTTTTAACAAAATTTTGGGAATTATTTACAACCAATATTTTATCTTTGGGACGATCCACTTCAAGATGGTTCTAAAGAAATTTAATAGGGGTTTTGCATGTTCCTTGGGTGGGCATGCTCACCCAAAACAGTGCCTTGTGTGGGCACGACCACCCACGACATAACGGGTGTTTCTCGCAGCATGCTCGTTGTTCTCTGGTCGAGCACACCATAGTTGTGTGCACCTGAAATTGGAAGTGAACACAAATGACACATCGAGTGTGCCTTGCAACATGCCTAATGTGCCACTAGCGGACATTCCCATGGTCGGGTGCACCTGCCCAAGACACAATAGCCCCATGGACGATAAGGGGTTGTTGTGCCTTGTGCGACCACAATCATGTTCAGGCGCACCCACCCAAGGCACAAAAACCCCTAGTAATCAAGGAAATAATTCTCAGAATCGACACCCTGCCTTCTAAGGGGTTGGTGGGTGCGCACACCCGGGCACAATTCCCCCCTACCTGTCATGGGGTCGCTATGCCCTGGTGCACCCAACGTCCCCCTTGTAGGAAGGTGGCCGATTCTAAGAATCATCCGCCTACCTACCATGGGGACATTGTACCTTGTATGGGCATGCCCAAGGCCAGGTGCACCCACCCATGGCACATGAACGCTTGTGCTTTGGTCGAGCACGGTCGGTCGTGGGCGCCCACTGTATAGTGCGTGTAACACCCCTGAGTTAGTGTCATGCGATTGAGTGGTGGCGGGCACCCCTTGGTATGACGGATGCCCAACTCGGGCATGTGTGACAATGATGTGCAATGGGTGCACCCATAGTGGCAATCAAATTCATGCATTTTGGGTGAATGCAGTGAGTGCAGGCGTCACGCGGGCGTGCTCCCATAGCGGGAAGGTGAGTCGAAGGCATCAAGTGAACTCATGTTGGTGAGCACATTCATTGATACGAGGGCACTGTGTAGTAGTTGGAAGAGCTAGGTGCATTAGGCACAGGCGGCCAAATAGACCTGGACGATCTGAGCGACCAGGGTAACCGACCGGTGGAAAAGATGCATGTGATGGAAGAATATGTGACGGACGATTATAGGAGCGTGGCCAAGTTGTTTTTATGGATAGGATAATGTGTTATCATCATTGGAGGGGTTGACATATAGTTTATGTGTGCAGGCCGACATGATGGAGAGTGGGCCGAGTCATGTAGAGTCGTGACTCGGTCAAACGGGACCACATAATTGACATATATATTGGTGCTCGAGTGGAGGTTCTAAGGCATCATCAAATATTCAATCAAAAAACAAATGGAGTTTAGAGCAACACAAAAATATATAGTGAACGGGTTGAAGCGAAGTATTGGAGTGAAGGAAACTGGCATAGAAAATTTGTGCAGAGGCTCGGGCGGAGTCGGGTCACAAGTTGTGCACACCATGTGCCCGCACCGAGGGAAGTAGAAATGCAGACATGGCAAAGCTCGGGCCAAGTTGGGTTGCAACAAGGGGACGTGCATAGTTCGGCGAGTAGAGTCACGTGACCCGCTAGGTAGAAACAATGCATTTAGATTTTAGTGCAAGAGGTTAGGAAGACGCGATGCGTGTAGCACGTGACCCAGTTGAATCGAATTGCACAACTGTAGGGTCACTTGGGAAAAACGCATGTAGAGTGTGACCCTGGTGACCCTAACCGAATGACTTTGTTAGAGACTTCAGAATTTGTATTTTGAAGGTAAATTTTGGGTTTCTAGCAGACTTAGCTGTTTTTGAAAGGAATTATTTCTTGGCTCAAAAGACAAGCGTTGGACAAATTTGGCAAGAAATGTAGGTGGCTACAGAGGTTGGAAATTTGTATGATTATTGTAAAAATTGTACATCATTGAGCTATTATATATTATTGGGCATAATTCTCAGAATTTTCCCCTCCGAATTATGTATGGGAATACTTGTGTGATGGTTCTGAATGTTTAATTAATGAAATATTAAATATTGAAGATTAAGGTTATTCCACTGAATTGGTAAAAGAACACTTGATTGGAAATTGGCTAAGTGTTGAAGACATGTCTACTCTATGCACTTGAGTATTCCTAAAAATAAAGTGTAGTAGTGTCGCACCTACTATAGGTAATTGAGAGAGCACCACAAGTATAGGATCATGACAAAAGGTATCAGATCTTGATTCAGGGTGAGTCAAGTGACATTGATTATTAAAGAAGTAGGAATACGGTTGTAGGGTTGCAGGTGGTATTTAACCTTGGACTTACATTGATTGGTCTCAGCGAGAAATTATCAAGGGAAAGACATTGGTCAGGGTTGAAGCTACAGAACAAGACATGGTGAGTTGGAAAGAATGCCAAGGGAGGCTATTTGAGATCTTACACATGCTAAGGCATATGAATAAGAGAAACCAAGGATTCATGTTGAACTTGAACTCTTGGAGGAGAATGTTGAGCTGGAACTTCTTTAACTTGGTTGGGAAACGGAGCAGGATAAAATGGTAGGTTTCTATAAGGAAGAAGAGGAAATTGATACGCAAAGAAGAGGATGTTGCAGGTGTGTCAATGATCAAGGAGGAACTTGATGAACAGGTTGAAATAGGATCATACACATTGCATACATTGATGATGGAGGACACTCAGTTGGAGAAACCTCATGGAGATATGACTTGTGTTTCATTGGAGCTTTTGGAGGATGGACAATATGAAGGGATGACCAAAGGGATAAATTATTTTCCGATTCCATGGATGATCTCACCTTGGATGACTATGATGAGACCTTGTACATTGGCGAAGCAAGGAGCTTTTTATTTTTCACAACTTGTTAGGGAAATTTTTAACCTCATGCTAGAAGGTTCAAATTCCCGTGACAAGGGTGGAACTTCATGAGATTTTAGATGGATTGGTCATGCTTAGCCATATGTAGAAATTACTAAGTGCATGGCATGACTCATGGAATGATTGGATAAAGGGCACACCAGAGTCATGATATATGATGATATTTGGGTAGAATTATTCATGGTTGGAACCAGGAGACATATTGATGTACCATTAATGGGGGAGGCAACAATGAAGGAAGGACCCATGATGATATATGAAGGAAGAAGTGACCGAGGTAACTTACCTGGATGATCATAGTTGTGTTGAGTCTACTTTTGATAGAAAAATGAAAAACCAAAGTCATGGACATAGACATGAGAGCATGGCAGACATTATGTAGGGAAATTATGCAGGTGCACTTATGGAGATGCCACTTATGAGTATCATCGGGAAGTGTCAAAGCAGGATGCTGAGCAAGATGGATTTGCTAGTGTGATATATGAAAAGTAAATTTATCAAAAGTGATATTTATAAATGTTTGTTCTCTAGTAATATATACATATAATTCTAGAAAGACATTTAAAGGAATATTACTTTTTCATTCCTTCGTTTATGTTGTTGTACATTTTTACCATTAAAATTTTGACGTGTCTCATTGACCAATTCTCTATAAACTCATCCTGTAGTTTAGAAAAAATTTGGTTCTTGGAATCATTGGATTGATTTTTGTATTGTAAGTGGAAATAACGTCTATATATTCATTCCACTAGATCCCTCATATTTTTATAAAAATTTCCCCCCTTTTTGTTAACCTCCACCACCACACCAGATGAGCTAAGGAGCAATTCATTTTCATTGCATGTCCTATTTTTTTTCTTTTCCTAGAACAACATTCTTTTTCTGAGTTGTTGGTCCCTGTAAACAATTAAACATATGAGAATTAATAGATTATTTGAAACATGTTATATAATATTTTTAAGTATATTATTAATGAAAATTAAAAAAGAAACTCATATTGGATCAATAGTATTTTTTCATTCACCTAATTCATCCTTTTGAAATTTTTCCATCAAGCTTTTATGCTCTTTTGTTATTAGATCAGAAATAATCTTATCAAGTTTCGTCATTTTGTGTCTCTGCATGATACATAGTAAACAATACATATTAGTTAAACTTACATATAGTTCAAAAATAATAATTTTTGTAAAGAATTTACAAAGAACTTTCTTTTTTTTCTTTTCTCAATGTGCTATCAGTATTTTTGTTACTTGATCTCTTGTCAGCCATTTCTTTATCAATATGAAAAATGTACCATACCATTCACTAATATATTTTATAAATAAATAAATAAAAAATCGGGTAAAAAAAAAAATCAATAAAATGGTGCACCTTTCAATAAGTATGCACCGACGTCATTGAGATGCATTCTTATAAACGCACCGCCAAAATAGTAGAAACACTGTATGATGCTCTCTGTCAATAAGGAGACTTAGTACGTTATATGTTAACCAGTGCACCGATTAACACCGATAAATTAATAAAAATCCTCTAGTATTAGTTTTTGTAGCATAATATGTCTCAGAGGAGGCACTGTGACATGTTCTTATATATGCACCAAGAAAATAGGGGACCATTGTACAATTCTCCCACTGTATGGTGCTCTATGTCAACAAGGAGACCCAGTGCACTATATGTTAACCGGTGCACCGATTAGCATAGACATAAAATACATTTTTTTTTTTTATCAAACAGTACGTGTGCGGTGCGCTATAGCGCAATAATGCACCTGCACGCTAATTTACATAGGGTGCATGGATTAAAAAATATATTTTTTTTTAATTTTTATTTTTATTTTTAATCTGATAGTACGTGCACGGTGCGCTATTACAAAATAACACATCGGTGTGTTATTTTACACAAGATTAGAAAATATATGTTTTTAAATTTTTTTTATCAATCAGTATGTGTGTGGTGCACTATAATAAAATAGCACACCGTGGTGCTAAATTACACAAGGCACACCGATTAAAAAAATATGTTTTTTAAAAAATCACGCGGGGGCTGACATGGATTGGGATCTAACTCTGCAAGTCATCCCACAGGTTAGATGTCATAGGCCTATATATATAGCAATACAAGCCCTACAAATCTATAATTGAAAGCCCTAATTCTGAAGTCACAAAAATAGGAAGAAGCAAGGGCAGAAACCAAAAGAATCAAGGGTTTAGCGTAAGAATGGATATTTTATTTTATTTATTTATTTATTTTTATTTTTAATTTTTCTGAAAATGAACAGTAAAATTTAAATTTTTTACTTACCATGTATTAAATCAAATAGAAACTATAAAAATAATCATTATTACAGTAAAATGTAATCATCAGATGGTTTAAAATTCTATACTACAGGGTTTGAATCATGAGATGTTTGAAATTCTGATTCTCTGAATAGTTTTTTCGAAAGTATTTCGCTGCCCCACAGTTCTCTCGTGCTCTCTTTCTCCATGTATGTCTCTCGTGAAAATCTGTCCCTGAAAATATCTGTAAAAATAATGAAATAATGAAATATTTTTTCTATTTAAAGAATTTTTTTTATGAAATTAGATTTTCGAAAATAATTTTTCGCCCATTTTTCAATTTACCACTTTTTTTTCACTTTAAAAATAAAAAGTTGATTTTTTTTTATTTGCAGCTATTTAGTGCGTTTGTTATCTAACTGCACTGGTGCATCAATTAATAGCACAACACCGATGTGCAATAACTAAAACACACCGATGCGGTTAACTATACATTAGCATTGATAACAATAAGTCCATTTTTAAGGCACCGAAATTACTTTTAGGTATGTACACCAAATTTTTTTTTTGATATTTCTCAAATGCAAGGAGAAAATATCATAATTATATCAAACAGACAATTATTCAAAATCCATCTTGTTCAATAATATTTCTCAAAGTCCATCGCGAAGTTCTCCCTATCCATCTCGAGATGTAATATTTGCTTCAGATTTTATTTTTATTTACATTATCTAATTGATTTTTATTTTTTTTATCCATGTCAATCAACTGAATAATATTAATGTTACAAATTTTCAATTTCATGCAGATTCGTAATCGAGTTGAGATGCACAAAATATTCAAATAGCTCCAAAACGTCAGAAGCTCTTGTCAGGAGCAACATATCGCAAGGTGCATTTGGTAGATGAAAATGGACAGTTGCTTCACCTTGCCAATTGTAACATTGCATCTTCTATCCACAATCTTGGGACAATGATGGTAATAATAATTTTTTGGTATATCAATGTAATTATTTCAAATTAAAACCAATTAATCATTCATTGTCAACGTGATTACTAATTGATATCATATATTTTGTACTAATCATGTTCAAATATATTTTTTTAAATTATTAGGATTCTAGTGATGATGAGCGATCTACCTACCATCTTTCATTGCACCCCACGACACTGTCAAATAGAGAGAACGGGTGGGTCTATATGGAGCACACAGTTTTCGGTGTGCCAATGTTTTGTGCGCACTAGTGCTTTCTTGTGTTGAACGCACTGGTGCATTTTACGATGATAAGCGCACTATACGAAATACATCTGCAAACACCTCCACCTACCAAACTCCTCTAGTAACCCCCACTAGAAACATATGTCTGGGTTATTTTTATAAGGGTTTCCTCAAAAGCATCTGCTAGAGGGTCTTTTCTTTGTAGTGATCTATTTTGCGCAAGTTTATATATAAGTAAGGGTTAATTATATAATGATTTTTGAATGCACAAGGGTTAAGTCTGTTTATTATTATCTGGTTGTACGAAACTGCTTTACTATTTAAGAGTTTATCTGCAAGTATATTTAGTTTCTGTGAAGGGATAGATCCGATTGGAATAGAATCTTTGACACAAATATGTTAATGCATATTTATTAAGGGTTTTTTACGCACTTATATATGGTTTCTTGGGAATTTCCATGCATACATATAAGCACTAAGTAAGGGAAAAACACACATCAAACTCTCCCTCAGGGTGTCGAAACCTGGTTCTAGCACCCCCCCCCCCCCCCCCATACTGCTTCGGGTGAGACTTTGGTCTGCGCAATCAGATCATTTCCAAAAGGGCCAGTAGTTGGAGGGCTTTGTTGGTTTGTGCAGAATACTCTGAACCTGGATCATGACCCGTTAAGCCAATACAATAATTTTTTATAACACAAGTTCAAGGAGCATCTCCAAAAACCATGTTTTACATTAGAAGACAAAACATATTCCAATCAAATACCATTTCCTCCAAGGCCAAATTTTAAATCATTTTGTGAAATTGAGTTGTGTACCTACAAAATAATAGGTAGATGATATCTTCGCTAAACCCCCACCATGAGACCAATTTGAATACTTAAGGTAGAGATAGGGACTAGTCACACTTTTCTCCATCAATTAAATCCTCCTCAGGAGGAAGAAAGGTAGTATTCCATATTGGCCTAGCATTCAACATATCAAAAGGGAGTTTCCAAGTCCAAAGGAACACATTCATCATAGGGGGAGATTATTTACAAGGGGAGTATTTACATTTTCCATTGATGTCAAAGGGGGAGTAATAAGTGCAAGCATTGGATACTTATTCAAAAAATGGGAGCAATAAAAAAATAGGAGGAGATTGAGGAAAAAGGTGTGAGTTTTAATGTAAGTGATTTTTAGAATCAAAGAAGGAGAGATGAGAAAACATTTTAGAAAATGTGAATTGATGAGACCAATTTATTTACTTTGTTATTGATTTACTTTGAATTTTGTAAGAATATTTTTGGTATTTCCATAAATTCCAAAGGGGGAGAGTATTATAACTATTTTTTCATTGATGTGAAAGGTTTTGGATGGCATCAAGGAGAATTTTCATTAATGATGAAGGTGGTTAGGAGTTTACTTTTTAGATCATTTTTAAGTATGAAATGTCTTCTCAGTTTATCTGCAAAGTGATCAGATGGATAGGAATTTGAAAGAAATTTCAAATAGTGTATGAAAAGTCTAAAAAAAGCCTCAAATATCAAGAGCTATCAACAGTCAAAGGTTACATGTGAAATTGTCAACAATGTAGGATTTTAGGCTTATCGGTTCCACTTACAGCCAACTAATAGATCCACCCCCCTGTTAACCATTGAGCATACAAGGGGGTCTAATATTAATCACAATTTCCCATTATGTCTACAAATAATTAGTTGATAGCTATAGTTGACCCATAATGTTGAATATACATGAGATTTAAAAAACCACTAAATACAAATAATAGACCCCCCTCCATCTGTTAATGTTCAAGCATAGAAGGGGGTCCTTGTTTTAATCACATATGTTGAATCAACAAAGGAGAAAAGGACCAATGCCTAATATCATCTCACCCATACGAAACAACATGAGTCCAAGTAATGCACAGTTGGAAGTCCTATCATAGGACACATATAAATCCCCAAACTTTTTCACTACAACACTATGTGTTGAGGTTGTGAGGTATCGAGGTTAACAGATTGATAGATGTGACATTTCTAGTAAATTTCCAATCATAATTTTACATCTCATCCTACTTCCGGTTAGCATCATATGCCAAGGGTCTTGAGGTCCCGAGATAGATAGAGGGCATGTTGGAGAACATTCTCGACAGTTATTGTCAATATATATATCTTGCGAAGGGAATGGAGTTGTGTTAAGTGTGATGTAAGCTTAAGATGACATGGAATGAGGGAAAATGATGAAATTTTGTTGGTTGATAGAGACATCATGGACCGATCAATAAAAGATAGGTGGATCAATGAGAAGATGACATGTGGCATGATATGGCAGGAGTAGGAGAAGTGGTATTCCATGACAATGACATGTGGCATGTAGTTTTAGAATTTTTGGGTGGCCAAGTGGCCCATATTTGAATGACATGTGGACTGATTGGAAAGAGACACATGGTCATGACAGATGTAGGGATGACATCATCTCACGTCGATGGTTTTCAAAGTGGCAAGAAATGGAAATGAAAAAGAGACAAAGACTAATATATGGAAACTTCTCCATCAAAGGACATGAATTTTCACATCTCGCCTTGGTGGTAAACATAAGGTGCAGGCATCGATGGAATAATTTACATCATTTAGTTATCCATTAGACCTCGAAAGAGTGTACATGGCTTCTTTTTTGATGGTTTGTGTGTTATGTGACCAAGGTTGTACTTAGATTATTATAAAGCATTATGATCATATGCTAAAAGGGGTGTAACAGACAATCCCATAGTTGAAAAAGAGGATTAATGCATATGTGTGGAACTTTGGGCTAATACAAAATGATTTACAATATTTATTTAGCCACAATAGGCATGAATTGGGTGCTTTGGAAATTATTTTCCATTATCTACCATATTTGGGGGTTTCCACTAAATTTGGCAGTTAACTAAAGTATAAGTTGTAGTTAAAGCTTCAGCTAAATCTTGTAATGTGCCAAAATACATTGTAAATAGAAATTAAACTTAGAATATAATATGGAACAACATGCAAGGATTGAATATGATTTTTTCACATGCATGACTCAAATAAACATAGTTTAAATAGTGAGAGAACAACATAATAAGGAGGTAATTAAATATTTTTTTGAGCTAAAGTTAACTAAAGATAAAAACTAGAATTAACTACTCAAATTTATTTATAAGAAACAAAGATTAAGAAAAATGGATGAATGATGGATTAAGTATCGGGGGTGAAGAGTGTTGATTTCTGAGGTGGTTGGTGGTTGTGGTGAGAAGAGATATAAAAAAAAATTTATCAGGGAAAGATTTCATGATCTAAGTTTGAAAATCATATCAAAGAATAATGAAGAGAGTTGTGGGGAGTTGGATCTTCCTTTCAGTGGCATCATATAAATTGGGGAGTAGGAGCTTCCTTTAGGTCGAAGCCTAAGAAACCAACAAGCTGGAGCTTGCAGAAGATTGAGGGTTGAAGCCTTCAAGTAGGTCAGAGCCTATAATATTAATGTAATATAAGTTGTAGCTTCAATATTGCATCACAATACAAAAACTTTAGTGGTTTTCCAAGTTGTGTTGCCACGTTACATTATTGTGTCCTGATTTATGAATTAGTATGTTTATTATTATTGTTTTAGGTATCATTTACTTTGAGTAAAAATTGTTAAAATCTCACAATATTGATTCATCCCCCCTCTAAGTATTGTATTAGTTTCTAACAAATTTCCTATGGTTGGGTGGAGATTTGAAGTCCCTCCCATATATTTCAGTCATTCAAACTAATCAGATAAGTTTATTTGCTTGTGTTACACTGTAAATAATGAATGATGTTATTGTGTTATAACAATGTATGTAGTATCCCTATTGATAGAGGAATGGGTTATTCCTGGTTATGCTACAACGAAATTATTATTTCAATATTATCATGGTTTTGAGGGGCTTGGAGATTCTTATGACTACTATTACTTTATTTAGTTGCAAACCTATTTACATGGTGATGTATGAATGCTTGATATTCTCAATAAAATTGTTTACAGTATGTAAATTCTATTGTTGGCATATATTGGAGTTTAAGTCTATTGATTATATTCTCTAATAAGGAACTATTGAATTTAGAGTGTAATATTTTCCCTAGCTTCGTTGGTTTGAATGTATGTTAGTGGGCATGTCAATAGCTTCTTCAAGTACATATTTGTCTATGGAAATTTCTGAAATGTTGGTGTGCAAATGAGGGTGACATTCCTATAAGAGTTGGTATTCTAAGTAAAACTATGCAATAAGGGAAACTTGGGTGAGTCCTTGGAGACCCCTTAGAATTTCTAATTCCACGTACTAAAAATATATAGAATTATATCTAGGTTGGATGAGTCCTTAACATAGGTTCGTATATGGGACACAAAAATTTCATGGGATGATTCTAGAGGGACATGGATTTTTTGACTTGGACATACTATTGATGTGGAATGTTTTTGTCTTGACACTTGGCATGTAGAAACAAACTTTTGGGATGGTCAAGAGGATTATTTTTTGATGGAATGTGGCACCATGAGAGAATTACACATGGTATGATAGCATCACCATGACATCAAAAAGATGTGGATGGAAGGGTGATGTGGAGATTAAGTGACACGAATGTCATGTATATGCCAAGGTGGCACCACAAATGACATGTACATGAGTGTGGTGAGGGCCATAATTGCATAAACAAAAAATAGCGGACCCCCCATTATTTATTGGGAAGGCAGGGGGCCTGCTATTAATATAGGCCATTGATGTAAATAGGTGGCCACATGGTGAAGATAGGGTAGGGGGAAATTGTGAGGGCATTAGTTTTATAAGCGAAAAATTGTGAACCCCCTCACCCACTAACTTTTGGAGAGGTAGGGAGCGCAATTATTATAGGCCATTGATATATTTAGGCCAATCGCACTAAGGATTCAAACTATGAAGGTCTTAGCCAATGGCCACATGAGTGCCATGTGGCACTGATTGATTTTTTATACCTTGAAGGGGCCATTTCATCATGGAGCTTAGATCACCGAATATGTTTTTCAATGTTAACTTATAAGAGTGGAACAAAGATAATAAAATTCGCAGTAGATGGAAGTTGTGGAATTGGAACATCCATGTTACTTGATGTGAATATTCATGTCACATTGTGGATTATTGGAATGAAATGTTCCTAGAAGTATGGTTGATGGCACAATGGCACTATGATATAATGATGTAGTTGGAAACGAATTGGACCAAAAATGAGGTGGCGACACCAAGTGGGTACTACATAGTAGTGTCATTTTGAAGTGGCATGCTTTAATTGACTAACTTTGAAAGGAATAAAGCAACAAGGTTTGGGTTCGAGATAGCTAGGGAAGTATAATTACAAGCATACTCTATCAGGACTTGCAAAGCATGTATTGAGGACTAATGGTGAAGAAGGTAGAATATCTATGAAAAAACATAAGTAGACAAGTGAAGATAAAATTAGAGGTGTAAATCCACTAAGTAATCTATAGATAAGGGTATGCAATCATGAGTATCTATCTAGTGCTACAACTAATAGACATTGTTAGTATAAAAGAAAAGAAAAATAGTTTCTGATAATAATTTAAGGAAAAACCTCCTACAATTGCTGGGAAGGTGAAGAAGGAGGAAAATGAGGCATGGCTAGTAGGAATGAATAATTATTTCAATGTTCATAATTAATCAGAGAATATGGAGACAAGAGTATCCATTTTTAACTTGAGGGGAAAGGATAATATCTCGTGGGAAGACTTGAGAAATTTCAAGAATTGGGGAAAAGGAGTCGTCATGGAGGATATTTGAGAGATACTTTTGAGAGAAGACTTCTTCAAAAGTTACTATGAAAACAAGTGTAGGTAATTTTATGAGAAAAAATTAGGGTAATTTAAAAATGATGAATATACAACCATATTCTTAGAACTGCTGAGGTATGTGCTTTACATCAAGGATGAGAAGGCAAATATTGAGAGGTATCTCATTAGTTTGCTAAATGAATTCAAGGAAATAATATAATTTGATGACCCACAAAATATTAAGGACACCATATGAAAGATGAAGTATTGTCATGAATATTCCAAACATAGAAATTAATCCAAAATTGATTAGAAAGCAAAAGAAAAATATAGATTTAGAGGAAAAGGGAAAATTTGCACAACATCAACTAGGAGGAAGAAATATGAAGTTTACCACCCATGTAAATGGATAAATTTAGCACCAATCTACTACTACTAATAGAGATAGGTCATGTAAGCCTATAGGAGAGGAATTCAAGAGGTTCAAAGGAGGGCTTATGCAATTTTAGACTTGTGGAGAAAACCATAGGTAAAGATATTTCGTTCGATGATAGTGGAAAGGTCCAAGGTTGTACAATGTATAGGAAACAAAGATGGTGATAGATGTGGTATAGAGCAAGCCATGAATTTATGCCACAATGAACAACATATAATCCAATCACCAAGAATCAGTTACCGACAAGGAAGGTATGATCAATAACTAGGATATTTCTATTTTGATTTACCCTAGTTCCAATTTTATATATTTAAGTACACACATTTGAGAGAAGTGTGCATTATAGTAGAAATCCCACAGTGAATCATGGTTATTCCATTTGGTAAAATAAGAGGCAAGTCGAAAATGCGATAAAATAATGCCCAATTATAATAAATATCTTTCCCACATCAACTAATTTAAACCTACTACCATTGGGATCATATGGCATGTTATTCGGCATGGATTGGATAGGGGCTCAAAAAACCAAAATTGACTACTATAGAAAGTCGACAAAGTGCCTCAACAAAGAATGGGAAATAGTACAGTTGCAGGAGGTAAAAAGTTTCATTACTATTTAGAAAGTATCATTGCTATAAACAAAGAGGTGCAGATAAAAAGGATGCAAGTTGTATGTTTTCAAAGTGACAAACGAGTCAAAAGTTGATATAGATAGGATGGAAGAGAATCCAACTTTAAAACAATTAAATGATGATTTTCCCAAGGAAACCCCAAGGTTTCCACCAAGAAGAAATCGATTTTTTGATTGAGTTATTACTTTAATTGGCACCAGTACCAAGAGCCCCATATCGCATGAGCATGGAAAATCTAGTGGAGTTGAAACTGCAAATATAATAAATGTTTCACAGAGGATATATTAGGCCCAGGGCATCACCCTGCAGAGCTCCCGTATTATTTGTAAAGAAAAAGGATGGTACGTTGAGACTATATATCAACTACAAGAAGTTTAATAAATCCACAATAAGGATCATGTATCCTTTGCTGAGGATTAATGACTTTTCTGACCAAATGAGAGGAGTTGCAACATTCTAAAACATAGACTTGAGATATGGGTAACATTAAGTACAAATTAAGGATGAATACATCCATAGTACAACCTTCAGAACTAAATATGGGCATTATGAGTTTATGGTGGTGCCATTTGGATTCACCAATTCCCCAAAAACATTTTTTGCTTAATCAACAACATTCTCAATTCATATTTGGACATGTTTTTGATGGTCATTGTAGATAATATATTTGTTTTATTGTAAAACTGAGGAACATGAAGAAAATATGGTAGTAGTTTTACAACTACTAAGAGAGAAAAATATTTATGCCAAGCTCAACAAGTGTGATTTCTTCTAGTCACAAGTTTAGTATTTGGGACACATTATTTATAAGGAAGGATTAGATATAATTGTCTATAAGATCAAATCCATCATGGAGTGGCCTACTTAGAATGTGGAAGAAGTTATATCATTTATGTGATTGGTTGAGTATTACAGAAGGTTCATTGAAAATTTCTCCAAGATTGTATATCTAATCATAACATTATAGATAAAATGAACTAAATTCCAAAGCACAGTAGAATATGAAGCCAGCTTTGAGTAGTTAAAACACATACTCATTCGTGCACTAATATTGAGAACAGGAGACCCAAAAACATATTTTGTGTTGTGCATGGATGTCTACAAAGAAGGGCTTGGTCGAGTCTTAATGTAAGAAGGACAAGTGATATGTTACAAATAAAAGAAGTTGAATGAGCATGAGAGAAATCATGTCACTCATGACTTGGATTTGGCAGGGATAGTGCATGCATTGAAAATTTGAATGCATTATCTTATTGGAAAAAAAAAAAATGTTAGATCATGGAGGGTTGAAGTACGTATTTGACTAGCCAAAGATAAATTCAATACAGGTAAGGGTTATTATCCTTGATCAATGAATTTTATTTTAAAATAAAATATATTAAGGGAAAATAAAACAAAGCGGTAGATGCACTTATTACAAGGTTGCAAACAACTCATGTAGCATCCATCAATACATATGAAGTTCATTTCATGGTAATTAATGTTAGGGTTGGTTAGTTTGCTATTTCACTTATGAAACCCTACCTCCCATATTTATTATCCTCATTCTCTCTCTTATCTATAAAATTTTTCCTGACGATGAGTCTTGTTATAGACTCGAAACATCGACAAAAAAATGACTATTGTGGAATTTATTATGAATACTCAAGATAAATATGAAGTTGACAAAGAAAATATTAAAGAGGAATTTCATTAGGATGAGTATTACCAACAAGTAAAACAATTCTTGTAGCAAGAGCTAGAGGGAGCAATGAGTAATGATTTATCTATCATAGAGTATGCAATTTTGAAGTTCGAAGGTAGGTGGTATATACCTTGCATGGGTGACTTGAAGAATATCACCTTTGATGAGTTTCACAAAATACCTTATTCAATTCATCTAGCTAGCCATTAGAAAATCAAAACATATATAAAAGGGATGTAATACTATACAAACGTGATAAAGGATATTCTTGAGTACAATTCCAAGTGCTTGGAGTGCCAGCTAGTGAAAGTGGAGTGTAGACATCGAACGAGATTGTTGCAAGAAATCCCCATTCCTGAGTGGAAGTGGGAAGTAATTTCAATGGACTTCATCATAGGACCACCAAGCACACCTAGACAACATGATGTCATACTAGTAGTGGTAGAAAATTTGAATAAGGAAACTCATTTAATAGCTATCAAATCCACTCACTAATCAAGTGACATCACTCAACCTTTCATGAAGGAAGTGTTTAGATTACATGGAGCACCCAAGAATATTATTTCAAATCAAGAAGCCAAGTTGACCTCCAAGTTTTGGAAGTCGTTGTTTGTTGGTATTGGAATAGAGTTAGTACTTAGTACAATATATCATTCCCAAACGGATGGTAAAAATGAAAGTATAAACAAATTTCTAGAATAAATTCTAATAATTTATGTCAAGAATTAGCCTAAGAGGTGGGATGAGTTTCTACCTTTGGTAGAATTTAAATTTAACAATGGGTACCAGGAACCATTAAAAATTAGTACTTTTGAGTCTTTGTAGAGTAGGAAATGTAACACACCCATCAGCTAGAATGATTGAATGAAGAGGGTGCTTCTTGGACATAATAAGTTGAAGGAAATGGAGCATGAAATAGTTGCCATAATGTAGGAATTAAAAGTAGCCCAAGACAAGAAAAATAGCTATGAAAAATAGCAGAGAATGGATAAGTATTTCCAAGTGGGGGAACATGTTTATCTCTACATTAAACCAAGTAAAATTTCACTAAATAGCGGATCTTGTGCTAAGTAAGAACCAATAATATATCTACCATTTAATATTTTAGAAAGAGTGGTGCCAATGGCATACAAATTGGATGTGCCACCCATAGTGAAAGAAGATTATGTTTTCCATATTTATCCACTTAAAAAGTGTGTTCATGATGCTAATCATGTTTTTCATTGGTATATGACACAGGAAATATCTAGGGGAGAATTCTAACTAGAACCACAATGCATTATATATCATAGGAAAATCACACTCCAGAATTGAGTAATCGAGCAGGTCAAGGTGTAGTGGAAGAACCTTGGACCAACTGAGGAAAATTTCTAAATGGATGATCAAATGAGGGTATCATACCCATTTTAGTTGTATAATTAAATGTATAAATAGTGATGCATACAAATCTCGCTAAAGTTTTTTGTTCAAGTATAGAACACCAAGGATGGTTTTCCTCTAATGGGCTGAGGTCTAGAACAATCCATTTTATTACTCATCTTGTAAATATGACTACAAATTTTAATTCATGTAAATGATTTGTAAATTATTGGGCTAAGAAGGGGACACAAGTTCAGAGTCTGTGGATGAATTTTTTGGGACATGAGCAAACCAAAACCATTGCATTAAGAATACCACCTATATCCCTATAAAATTGATGACCCTACTAGTACAATCATTGGAGGGAGTATGGGATAGTTTGTTAAGGAGGATGAGCTCATATAATATTTATCAGGGAGAGAATAGTTAAGAATTCAACAGAAAAAAAGGAAAGGAGAAGAACAAACACATATGAAGAGGCAAGGGGGTATTCAGAGGAAAATTAGGTAGGGAAGTTAATAAGAGGGAGTATCTACAAATATTTAGGGAGAAAGGCTCATGAAGGAAAAATTAATAATAGGTGGAGTCATTGGTCACTGAAAATTGCTCTACATTCTTTTTTCATTTCTCAAATGGAGTCACTAAAAATTTCTGTAGATTCTTGTGTCATTTATCAAGTGGAGACCCAAGCTCTCAAGATTCTCGTGAAGCCTATGAAGTGGAGGCATGGTGTGTTCTAGGTTCCTATAGATAAATAGGTGGAGGTACCATGGACTCTAGATTCATTAAGTGTGGAGTGGGTGAAGGCATTTTGGGTTCTAGATTCTTGTTGTGTTTGGTTGGTGGAGACACTATGTGCTATGTACTCCTAGTTGCAGGCAGAAGAAATGTGTTCTCTAGATTTCAGTGTGATCCAATTGAATTAACTCTCGGGTGGACGACTGTAAGAAATGTTTGCAATGTAGTTGTCCTATGCTTGGGTGTATAGTTGTATTAGATTCGTGTGTTTTATTGTGTTACATTGTAAATAATGAATGATGTTATGTGTTATAAAAATGTATGTAGTAGCATTTTTTATGGAGGAATGGATTATTCTTCGTTATGTTACATTGAAATGTTTATCTTACTGTTATCATGGTTTTGAGGGGCTTGCATATTCTTATGATAGTTGCTATTTTCTTGAGTTAAAAAGTTATTTAGAAGGTGAAGTATAAAGTCTTGATGGTGAAGTATGAAGTCTTTATAGTATGTGAATTCCATTGTTGGCATATCTTGGATTTCTAATGGTTTAAGGATATTCATTTTCTTCTGTGAGTAAGGAATTATTATTAGCATAAAGTATGATGTATCATGGGTCAGATAGCATTATTGATACCCCTTAGATGGAAGGATTTGATGCTATTTTACATTAATTTGAATTGTAATACTAACCATAGTTTGGTTGGTCTTAGTGGTTATTAGTGGAAAATTGTGTCATTAGCTTCATTGAGTGCATCTTTGTTTATGGAAATGTCTAAAATGTTGGTGTGGAAATGAAGGTGCCATTCCTAGCATAGATAATTTTCTAAGTAACACTATGCAACAAGGGAAACCTTGTTAAGAAATGTTTGAAGTATAGTTGTCCTATGGTTGGGTGTATAGTTGTATTAGGTAAGTGTGTTTTCGTGTTACACTGTAAATAATGAATGATGTTATGTGTTATAAAAATGTATGTAGCAGCATTGTTGATGGAGGAATGGATTATTCTTCGTTATGTTACAATTAAATGTTTATCTTAATGCTATCATGGTTTTGAGGGGCTTTCATTTTCTTATGATAGTTGCTACTTTCGTGAGTTGTAAAGTTATTTACATGGTGAATTATGAAGTCTTGATGGTGAAGTATGAAGTCTTTATAGTATGTGAATTCCATTGTTGGCATATCTTGGATTTCTAATGGCTTAAGGATATTCATTTCCTTCTCTGAGTAATGAATTATTATTAGCATAAAGTATGATGTATCAATGGGTCAGATAGCATTATTGAGATCCCTTACATGGAATGATTTAGTGCCATTTTATATTAATTTAAATTGTAATATTAACCATAATTTGATTGGTTTTAGTGGTTATTAGTTGACAATGTGTCAATATATTCTTTGAGTGCATCTTTGTTTATGGAAATGTCTAAAATGTTGGTGTGGAAATGAAGGTGTCATTCCTAGCATAGATAGTTTTCTAAGTAACATTATGTAACAAGGGAAACTTGGGTAAGTCCCTGGGGACCCCTTAGAATTTCCATGTTTGCGTATTGCAAATATTTGGGCTTGTATTAAGGGTCGAATGAGTCCTTAATGCAAGTTTGTATCCAAGCCAGATACGTTACAAGCTCGTCGAATCTGTGTGGGAGTCTAGACATTTAGGGTAGAATTGATCTAGATATGTTTTGTAAAAAGGTAGGTCATTATGTCATATCCAAGGTTGGGGCCATTTTGGGAGCCTAAAGTTGGGGAGCTAAATATGCATGTGAGTCAGATTTCAAATGTAATCTAGGATGGGGTCCTTTGGTGACGAATTTTTATAGGACCAAATCATCTTGCAAGAAGAAAATGTATCTAGGAGTCAAAAACATTTTGGGGTGAGAGCAAAGATGTAACATTGAGAATAATATATGTTTTTTCAAGAAGGAGTTTAACATCCCAGGGGTCCAAGGATTTTTCCACAGTCCAAAATTTATGCACACTCGGATATCCCCTAAGACCACATTAGAAAGTAAAATGATGAATTGAGCTAAGGGGGTAGGGTTAGTGGGACCCACTTATTGGGCTAATGTGGTAAGAGCCATGACGACCTCGTGAGGCTAAGTGAATTTCATGTGATGATTCCAAAGGGGCATGGATCGTTTGACATTTCCAAATTTCTGATGTAGCACATTGTTAGTGTGAGACGTGGCAAGTAGAAATAACCTTTTGGGGGTGGTCAAGAGGGTGATTTTGGTATGGAACGTGGCACCAGCATTTGATTCCACATGGCATGGTGAAGCATTACGTTAGTAGATAGGGGAGTTATACCAAGTATTTTGGATTAAAAATACTCATCCCTTGGATGCATAGATAAAAATCACACATAGGTGTTATATGTTTCATGAAGAGTCCAAGTGGCATGAAAAAAGGGTCATACAATTGGACCTTGCATCCCTTTTTACAGTCAAACCCTCAATTATTTTTCTAATCATATTAACCTATGCAGAATTGGACATATCAAAATTTCCATCGCATGAACATCACGAATACACCATGGATATATTGGAGTTAAGTGACATGCATAAGATCCTAGGGAAATCCTATCAGGAACTCCAATTTCATACGATCTCCAATTGAAACACTCATTACTTAATGAGCTAGATTCAAGATTCAAGAGTTTTTCTTAGTATATTCTTATGGAATTTCCATTAGTCTCATTTTTGTTTCCTTATTCAAAGCCTATAGATTAAGGATTAGATAGATATCAATATTAGGGCATTATTAACACTAAGTGAGGAAAATTTTATAGATATACACAAGGGATGAGAATCAAAGAATTGGGTTTTATGCAAAGGGATTTGTGCCAAGCATAGGGTCAACATTTCATAGAAAA
The DNA here is from genome assembly GCA_034641835.2 of Pinus albicaulis. NCBI lineage: Eukaryota > Viridiplantae > Streptophyta > Pinopsida > Pinales > Pinaceae > Pinus > Pinus albicaulis. The sequence goes on from CM076584.1 coordinate 1,550,727,902, forward strand.
GAAATTCATAGGCACCATGTGCACCAATGCGGGGATGCTATGCTAGAGGTTTCAAGAATATTTTGATAAGTATATCAATTAAATATGTGTATCCTAGCAATTTGTGGATATGTTTTTTCCAATTCGAACCCATCATAAAAGGATGCATGGAGAAAGAAAAAGTATATTTTTTAAGGATGCATGGAGAAAGAAAAAGTATATTTTTTATTGAGTTACGTTTTGAGCCCTTGTTTTGGAAATATTAGGAAGGAAACTATATATCATGTAAATATCTTATTTACAGGAGATGTTAATGAAATTCCTTGGCCAACTCCATCTTGAGTAATACATGTTGTGTCAAATTCAATATTTATCTTGTTAATGCAATATTTAACGGATTTTAAAGTGAACATTCATCTAACATTTATGTAAAGGTTCTTAGTTATTCTTCTAAGTATATTTTGTGATATCTTATTCATTCTCTTGGAATTTAAAAGGTGTTTATTGGCCAAGGTGTTCGATCCTCTAGTTTGAATCCCCATGCCAACAATAATTTACAATTAAGTGTTTCCTAATTTGGTATAATATTAGATTAGGAATGTAATAAAAATATAGCATAATACATTGTCTGTTTTGGAGCATTGCGAAAGGGAATAGGTTGAGGTTTGGTTTGATCATAGGTTTAATAGTGGTGATATATATATCTATCAGGTTGATTGAGAAGATAGATGGAAGCAAAAGTGGAAAATATTTGTCAGGAATGGGATGGAACGTAGATGAGATAATCTATGAAAAATAAATCACATTATTAAAGTAGTCATGTGAGGGTTAGGGAAGAGGAGCATGAGATCACATGAAATAGGATTAGGGAAGAGTATAGCCTTCCCATCTAATGTTCTATTTAGATTTAATCAATTTATAAAAGGAAAAATCTCCTAATGTGCTTAGAGAGGAATAGATTGATAAAACTTCCACATGGATATTTTTAATGGGATAAGTCAAGGGGAAAATCTTATCAATAATGGAAGCGATGTTTTATATCTATTTAAGGTTTTTATTTTAAATTTCAAGGTTGGTTTTGGAAATTGAGTTGATAATTTAATTGAACTAATGACCTTATTTTCACTAATTATTTTGAACATTCAATATCTCAAATATTTTAATGGAAATGCTCTTGTTGTAAATTAGATTAAGAATCTAAAAATTCACTTTTAAGACTATTTAAAAAGGTTGAATCACTTAGATTGGATTTTAAATTAGCTCTTTTAATCATGTATTAGATAACAAAAGATGGATGTTACTGGTCTCTCAAAGGTTGATATGTATTTGGATGTACAAGTAGAGCTCATTTAGAAGTCCATGGCTAATGGCACTTGTGTATATTTCAATTCCCATTTTTACTAGATAGTCAATCAAAAAAATTATGTTTCTAGGCTTTGGTAGGAGGGTTTAAAATGTATGAAAAATTTCTAAGGACGTATTAGATATTACATGAGTTTATGTTTTTGGATGTATATTGGTCTAAACTATATGTAATATTCCTAATTAGCGACAACTAATTGGAATATTTGATTTTGTATTGTTTTGTTGTCTATGGTTTATAAATAAATAAAAAGTGAGTAAAGAGGGTCTAACTCACTTAAGTAGAATAGGACAACCACCTAGTAGCACAACATTGTGACTCAAGGGGGAGTCAAGGGGGCCAAACACCATGTAGAGGATGGGGGCCTACGTACACTCTAGAAGATTCTGCGAAGATAAGGATGAGTATGTGGAGGAGAGAGAGGCTACATTGGGTTTTGGAGGGAAACCAATGCTATAAAAGATGGAGGAGCCTCCTCATTTGGATCATTCTTGAGTTGATGATTTTGGAGTGAGACTTTTGTCTTCTTGAGCATGATGGCTGTTTAGCTTGTCTGCAGCACTATTTAGTGCATTGAGTGTCTTCGGTCGGAGATCTCGCCCTTAGCCCCGGGGGACTTCGAGTGCCTGCTCGGGCAAGGTTTGTTTTTCAGTATTTTGTGAGTCATTTCATTGTTTGGGTTTGTCGTGGAGCTGGAGCTTATAGAGACTGCGCAGTCACTGGGAGAGAGGACGCAATCCATTGTGGAGGAGCTTCGGATTAGGGTTTCTGCAGGTGATTTCATCAGGATTTTGAGCAGAGGGTCAGCCTTTTCTCGTCAGAGGTTTTGGCGGAGTTTCTGGTAGTATTTCAGCTGTTTCTATCCAGCTACTATGCTGTACCTTGGAGGCCAGTGTAATTCACTAGGGAGGCAGTTTCTGGTGATTTCTGGGGTTGGCCATTCTTGGAATGGTTTTTGGATCTTGTCTGGGTTGTTGAGGAGAGGATATTTGCTGATTTTCAGCTCATTCTGGCAAGGGGATCAACCCCTAATCTTCAGTCCATTCCAGCAGTAGCAGCTACATGGCATTTTTCCAGCAGCTGGGACGCAGTTCATAGAGCAGCCATTTCTTGTCTTTCCTGAGAGTATTTTCTTACTTGCTTGGGGAAAGATCGCTTCTTGTACTTCATTACATTTCTCAGATTAATAAAATGGCTAAACATTTCCTCTTTATGTTTTCTGGTTGAGTTGTCGTAGTTGTCATTGTTGCCGTAGTTGTTGTATTCTCTTTCTATTATATGTCTATTATTGTTTTTGAGCATTCTAGTTCTATACCACTTGGTGCATTTATCTTTCACTCTTAGACAGAGTCTGGAAAGGGCCAGGTAGCCTATAGTTCTCATCCTCTTTTTAGAAGAAAAATATCCGGTAAATGCCCTCCTAGTCTATCTCTGGTTGGAGTTTTTCCGTGTTTTAGAGATATCCCCGAAACGGGATATTACAGTGGTATCAGAGCATAGTTCTAGCTCAGCCTGTGGTCTATGACATCATGAAAGAGACCATACAGAGGCATGAAGTATAGATACCATGAACGTAGGTTGGAGACCACCTACGAAGAGGATGATTGTGCCCGGGTAGAGGATGCAGATCAAGAGAGAGAGCCTGTGATGGACACAGATCGGGTGGAGCTTGTAGTAGATTTAAGAGAGAAAGAGCTGATGGCAGAGGACACAGAGGCCAAAGAGTTTGGAGAGGCACTCCTCAAGTCTATGAAGGATTTAACTAGACATATTAAGGTGATGGGACAGAGGTTCACAACTGTGGAGGCTAGGCAGCATGAGACTCCATGGGTTTTCCAGGTCGAAGAGGGATCAGGTACATCCCACCATTTTCTGGAGCAGGGTGCTGCTCAACATGACATTCCTCAGCCGACGGCTTCCTGTACACCTACCCGCTCTACCATGCCCACTTTCTTGGGAAAAGATATAGGGGCAGGAGCCCAGCAGGAGGTACAGCCTGGACACTTAGATGAGTATTTTGTAGAGTATCAATCCTACGGGTAGAAGTTCAGGGATGCTCTCACATTCAGAGATTTTGTGTAGCTCCAGTGGAACAGTAGACCCCGCGACCATCATAGAGGGCACCGAAATTATCATGATGGAGATTCCCACCGTGCCTCTAGTAGATTTCATTTGCCTACATTTGATGGATCATCAAACAGTTTGGCAAAGTCTTGGGTGGAGAAGCTGGACATCTATTTCCAGCTTAACCAGATGTCGGAGACAGAGGCCATCAAGGTGGCGACATTAAATTTGGATGGTGAAGCCCAGGACTGGTGGTTCTATGGGATGGTGACACTCGAGCATTCCACAGTGACGACATATGCCGATTTTACCAGGAGATTGATAGAGCATTTTTACCGGAGGGATCCGGAACAACATTTTGTTGAGCTAATGAAGCTCAAACAGATAGGGAGCCTAGAGACATACATTTCATATTTCTTGAGGGTTTCGGTGATGGTGCCAGATCTATTTGCGACACGAATGATATATATGTTTGTAGAGGGATTGGCAGAGCCACTTTGAGGTCTAGTCAGATCCACTAGACTAGCTACACTCTAGGGTGCTATCAGAAGGACCAGGGATTTGCAGGATGCATTGCCTAGTGCATGGACACCTTACCCCTAGAGATAGGGTTTCCAGCCCAAGGGGAAGGATGTGAGGGTTCCTCCTCCCAAGGGGAATCCAGGACAGGCACAGGTAGATGATGAGGCCAGGAGGGAGTTTAGGAAGAAGCGGTTGTGCTTCACTTGTCAGGAGCCGTGGGCACCAGGGCATAGGTGTGCTACTGGCAAGGCACACTTCATTGAGGTCTTCTCCGATGATAGTGGGGAAGAGGATGAGGACGATGATGAGGAGGCAGGAGATAGTCAGATGGCCCAGGATCATTTGCCGCCTCCACCTCCAGGGATAGGAGGTGTAGCTTTTGCACCCATAGGAGGGGCCCTTGCAGCCTTGCAAGGAGTTCTTAAGTATTTGATGCTATGCATATGTGGGACAGTAAGTGGTCAGCGAGTATTAGTCTTGGTTGACAGTGGGGCAACCCACAACTTCATTGATGCATATATGGTCGAGCGGAGGGGTATACCGACCGAGAGTTTTGACGGGTTTTCAGTCTTGGTCCCAGGAGCCCAGACGATGCAATGTGCCCGGTATGTTCCAGAGTTAGTAGTGACGATGGGTAATTACACCATGACTGATCAATTTTTCATGGTCAACATACCAGATGCCAATGTGGTACTGGGTGTTCAGTGGTTGACTACTCTGGGGAAGGTCACCACGGATTTGGAGGCCGTAGAGATGGAGTGGGATGACAAGAAGACCAGGAAGCATGAGAAGATCCGCGGGATGCATACTTACCCACCTCAGATAGTGTCGGTACACCAGATGGAGGCAGACTTCCGAAAGGGAGACATAGAGTGGGCAGTTGAGTTGCGGGCATCAGAGGTAGAGACCACAGATCAAGCAGTTCATCCAGAGATATAGGCCATCCTTGACAGGCATGAGGTAGTGTTTGGGGATATGCCACTAGGTTGACCACTAGATAAAGGGTTTGAGCATACCATTGAGCTGGAGCAGGGTATCTAGGCAGTGATCACTACACCCTATAGGCATCCCAAAGCCTATCGGGATGAGATCAAGCCGGCCATCTAGGAGTTGTTGGCTCTTGGACACATTAGACTGAGCACGAGTCCGTTTACTTCTTCTGTAGTGCTGGTGAAGAATAAGGACGACACCTTGAGGATGTATATTGACTACAGGGCCTTGAACAAGAAGACTCTGAAGAACAGGTACCCTATACCCAGGATGGATGAGCTGATGGATGAGCTGAAAGGAGCTAAGTTCTTCTCAAAGATTGATTTTAGATCAGGGTACCATCAGATTCGCGTGAGGGAACAAGACATTCCCAAGACCGCTTTCAGGTGTCATTATGGGCACTTTGAGTTTTTAGTTATGCCTTTTGGGCTGACCAATGCGCCAGCTACCTTTCAGTCTTGCATGAACCATATCTTCCGCAGTCATCTGAGGAAGTTTGTATTGGTTTTGTTTGATGATATACTCATATATAGCAAGATGTGGGAGTAGCATCTCCAACATATAGAGGCAGTGATACGCATCTTGGAAGAGCAACAGTTCTATGCTAAGCTCTCCAAGTGTGAGTTTGGGATGACAGAGATGCTGTATTTGGGCCACATCATTGGAGTGGACAGAGTGAGGGTCCACGAGGAGAAGATTAGAGCCATCAAATATTGGCCGGAGCCAAAGAATGTGACGAAACTTCGAGGGTTCATTGGGATATGTACCTATTACAAGAAGTTCGTCAGAGGGTTCTCACAGCTTGTTGCACCCCTTACATATCTGACAAAGAAAGGGGCATTCAGTTGGATAGATACAGCGCAACAAGCCTTTGATAGGCTCAAGGAGGTGATGAGTAGCTGCCCAGTGCTTGCATTACCAGATTTTTCGCAGCCATTTGTCTTGGAGTGTGATGCGTCGGGAGAAGGGATCGGCGCAGTACTGATGCAGGGGGGACACCCTATAGCTTTTGAGAGATAGAAGCTCCTTCCGCATGAGAGGTTGTATTCCATATACGACAAGGAGATGTTGGCCATCATGCATGCCTTGGCCAAATTCCGACAGTATCTAGTAGGGAACATATTCAGGGTGAGAACTAACCACAATAGCCTCAGGTTCTTTTTGGAGCAGAAACAGCTACAGGAGAGGCAGCAGAAGTGGATCAGTAAGATCCAAGCATATGACTTTGACATTGAGTATGTCAAAGGTAAGAATAACGTGGTAGCAGATTCCCTTTCACGTAGACCAGCCACGTTATCTCTTATGAGCTTGGATACAGATTGGAGGGCTCGAATCTTAGTTGAGTACTCCAAAGACAGGTTTTCATGTGAGGTGCTGGACGGGTAGGTAGCAGATGACAGATATGGGGTGGTCGACGAGATAATCTATTATAGAGACAGGATCTTCTTGACTGAGGCATCTCAGCTTAAGAAGAGGATACTCCAGGCATCACATGATTCTCCATTGGCAGGCCATCAAGGGTTTACCAAAACCTACAGGGCCATTAGGGAGAGGTTCTCATGGAAGGGCCTCAAGGAGGACGTACTCCAGCACATTACAGAGTGCGATGTTTGTTAGAGGAACAAGGGGGAGATGAGCCATCCCACAGGGTTGTTGCAACCTCTTCCCATCCTGGAGGGGAAATGGGAGAGCATATCGATGGATTTCATCACAGGGTTGCCCATGGTGCAAGGCAAGGATTGTATCTTTGTCGTCGTTGATCGACTGACAAAGTATGCACACTTTTTCACCATATCCATGCATTACACAGCAGCACAGGTGGCCGAGCTATTCTTCCGAGAGATTTTCAGGTTGCATGGTCTTCCTAAGACCATCATCAGTGACAGGGACAACCGCTTCATGGGCGGATTTTGGCAGGAGCTTTTTTGGCTAGTGGGGACGGAGTTGACACCGAGTACCAGCTACCACCCACAAACGGATGGACAGACGGAGATAGTTAAAAAGTGGTTGGAGGGCTACTTGCGTAACTATGTCAGTGGGCAGCAGCGAGCATGGTTGAGATGGTTTCATTTGGGGGAGTATTGCTACAACTCGACACATCACATGTCTATTGGTATGTCACCATTTTATGCTTTGTATGGGTACCATCCTTTATCATTTGCTGATGTGATGTTCGGTGAGAGCAAGTCTCCTACAGCCAAGATGTGGATCCAAGAGAGTCAGGATATCGTCCAAGCTCTCGAGAACAATATGGCTACAACACAGAACCAACAGAATTTGTATGCCAACAGAGGTCGGGTGGAGCGGCAGTTTGAGGTAGGGGACTTGGTCTACCTACGCTTACAGCCATACCGACAATCATCGCTGAAGCAGAAGGGAGATGAGAAGCTCAAGCCTCATTTCTACGGGCCATACAGGGTGATACGAAGGATTGGGCAGATTGCATATGAGTTGGAGCTACCCCAAGGCAGCAAGATCCACAACATTTTCCATGTATCATGCCTGAAGAAGGCACTAGGATAGCAAGTGATAGTGATAGAGGAGCTACTGCCTACAGATGATGAGGGACACCTGGTTTTGTAGCCGGAGGCCATCATTGATACCAGGGAGAGGCGGTTACGGAGCAGGATGGTCCAAGAATTCTTGGTGAGGTGGAAGAATTTTCCAGATGAGGATGACACTTGGGAGAGCGAGAAGATTTTGCAGCATCCATCACTTCAGTTGCTTGAGGGCAAGCAAAATTTTTCCGGGGGGGACTGTAATATTCCTAATTAGCGACAGTTAATTGGAATATTCATTTTTGTATATTTTTGCTGACTATGGTTTGTAAATAAATAAAAAGTGAGTAAAGAGGGTCTAACTCACTTAAGTAGAATAGTACAACCACCTAGTAGCACAACGTTGTGACTCAAGGGGGAGTCAAGGGGGCCAAACACCACGTAGAGGAGGGGGGCCTACGTACACTCTAGAAGCTTCTGCACAGATAAGGATGAGTATGTGGAGGAGAGAGAGGCTACGTTGGGTTTTGGAGGGAAACCAATGCTATAAAAGATGGAGGAGCCTCCTCATTTGGATCATTCTTGAGTTGATGATTTTGGAGTGAGACTTTTGTCTTCTTGAGCACGCTAGCTGTTTAGCCTATCTGCAGCACTGTTTAGTGCATAGAGTGTCTTCGGTTAGAGATCTCACCCTTAGCGCTGAGGGACTTCGAGTGCCTACTCGGGCAAGGTTTGTTTTTCAATATTTTGCGAGTCATTTCATTATTTGGGTTTGTTGCAGAGCTGGAGCTTATAGAGATTGCGCAGTCACTGGGAGAGAGGACGCATTCCATTGTGGAGGAGCTTTGGATTGGGGTTTCTGCAGGTGATTTCACCGGGATTTTGAGCAGAGTGTCAGCCTTTGCCCATCGGAGGTTTTGGCGGAGTTTCTGGTAGTATTTTAGCTGTTTCTATCTAGCCACTACGCTGTACCTTGGAGGCCAGCGTAATTCACTGGGGAGGTAGTTCTGGTGATTTTTGGGGTTGGCCATTCTCGGAATGGTTTTTGGATCTTGTCTGGGTTGTTGAGGAGAGGAGATTTGCCGATTTTCAGCTCATTCTGGCAAGGGGATCAGCCCCTAATCTTCAGTCCATTCGAGCAGTAGCAGCTACACGGCATTTTTCCAGAAGCTGGGTCACAGTTCATAGAGCAGCGATTTCTTGTCTTTCCTTAGAGTGTTTTCTTACTTGCTTGGGGCAAGATTGCTTCTTGTACTTCATTAAATTTCTCATATTAATAAAATGGCTCAGCATTTCCTCTCTATGTTTTCTGGTTGAGTTTCCGTAGTTGCCGTTGTTGTCGAAGTTTTTGTATTCTCTTTCTATTATATATCTATTGTTGTTTTTGAGCATTCTAGTTTTATACCACTTGGTGCGTTTATCTTTCACTCTTAGACAGAGTCTGGAAAGGGCCAGGTAGCCTCCGGTTCTCGTCCTCTTTTTAGAGGCAAAATATCGAGTAAATGCCCTCCCGGTCTATCTTTGGTTGGAGTTTTGCGGTGTTTTAGAGATATCCCCGAAACGGGATATTACACTATATTAATTAACATAAAAAACATCAAAATTACATTGGTTAGAGCAGTAGATCATCTTATTTATATTCAATGTAGATCCGTTCAATTATATCTCAATATTATTGCCTAGCCTTTATCATGTTAATTAATATTAAATACAAACAAATGGAAAATTTTAAATTAAATTGTCTAACAATTTAAATTTACAATATTTAAAATTTGTAATTTTTTTTTATAGTTAAATTAAAAATCAATATAAACATATATTTAGTTAAAATAATAATAATAGTCCAATTTATTTAGCTTATGAGTTGTAGATGGTGACATGGTGCTTTGTTAAGATACTCTTGGGTGAAAAGGTCACAGTTCAAAACTCTCTGTGAGCAGAAATCTAGTCATATTAAGGGATGGTCTAGCTAAAACTAGGTGCATGACCACTTCGCAAAAATCTAGTCATACTAAGGGATGGTTTGGATCACTTGATTTTGACAACTTAGGAATGATTAGTTGGTGAATTTAGATGCCTTGGGTGGAGCTTATTGAGGCCACAAGTTAGGCTTGCCAATAAGCTTATAACAAGAAAAAATAATCCAATTTACTTCAAAATTTATATTTTTATAATTAAAATTAAAATTAAATAAACAAATTTAATTATAATAATAATAACAATAATCCAATTTTAAAGTCACTAGCTAGAAACCACACAATTCATCTATGTGATCATCTTATTTGTGAGACAATGGACCTATTTCTATGAAGTGATTTGAATGCTCAAGTATAGAAAAATATATATACTCTACTCACTCTAGATTTCAACCTCTTACCTTTTAGTAAGAAACTCATGCTCTAAACCATTAATAAAACCATTCAATTTATATTGCTATCCACTTCCACTTTAAAATCTAAGCCATTAATAGAACTGCACAATTTGTATTGATATCCACTTCCACTTTAAAATTACTATTCTCCTGACATTATAAAGATTTTGAAACAATCTTAAACTTGATCACTTTTTTTTGCCATAATTTAGCAATACAATTTCTAGTCAGATTGTGTGTGATTTGTTTTTATTTTAAATACAGTTTTGAATACATAAATAGATTCAACTCTCTAAAAAAAACTCCTAAACAAACTAACTATTTCATTTGTTAATTAGACTACAATCTTATTATTCTCTAAATATAAATTATCAAAAGAATAACATTATAAAACTCTTACTATTCTCGTAACATGAAATCAAAAGAATAACATTGTAAAGCTCTTACTATTCTCACAACATTAATATCAAAGGAGATACTTACAACATTGTAAAGTTAAATCTCCACAAAGAATGAGAAGGAAAGCAAAATTATGAGCTGCCATGTTGCTGCCAGATCCTTAGACATGCAAAAATCTTGGTGGGTATAAGCAACACAAAATTTTAAATGCAACTCAAGTGTCGTAGTTGCAAGCATATTCAAACTGACAACAAAAATAACCTAAATATGGCAATATACAAAATGGATGATGTGATCAATCCTTAAAACAGTCTCCTACAAAAGTTTAAAATCTAACAAAAAAAAGTGTGAAATCTAGCACTACACTTAATCACAACAAAAACCCTAGTGTTTCCTTCGCAGCTCAGGCTGTGGATTCTGCGCCATAGATAACAAACGATAGACATAACTGTTGATCGAGTTTAGCTCTTGCCATATCACCGAAGCCTGCCGCTTAAAATCAATGTCAAGATAACATGAAGAGAAGCATGAATTCAACATTGTAAAGGAAGGTAAATCCACCAAAAAATTTACATCTACATTGGTAAACCTCGAAGATTAAACGTAAGAAATAACTTGCAGAGCTTCCTTGAGCGCGGCTTGGAACATGAAGATGGGGCAGGTGGCCAAGAACTCCACCATATTAGAAATAGCCTTTGAGTTTTCCAACCATACCCACAAACACAGTGGCGGCATACTGGACTTCTTCAGAGAATTCGACAAGATCCGAAGGGCCTCTCTGTATTTTCCGGGCGTTTCAGCACTCGGTTTGCTGCGCCTTACCGTCCAATATAAACCACGAAGTGATAACACGATGCGCAGATAAACCTTGCAAAGGTAGCGAACCTTGATGGGATCCATTGAAAACCAACTGCAGAGGTGAATCTTTGTTTCGTTCAAGGATAAAATTGTATAATAGTTTATTAAATTTATAGTGGTGTGACTTGGAAATAACTAGCTACAAGTTACATTTTTCACGGTGTTCACGTTGGATTTTGGTACTTCAAACACTTTCCATTATACGTAAGGTAGGTTTTTGCACAAATAGGTTTGAAGTCAGATTCTTAGTGTTCGGCTTTTAATTTAAGTAATCAATAATAAAATTGAGTAAAACAAAGATTGGCATTTTTGGAAATGTTGGGACAATTTTGAAACCCTCTATCCCTCTATTTTTTATAATCCATAATGACTATAAAACTGGTTAAGAACAGCACATAAGTCTCCATATATATTTAGATTTCTTACATCAATTATGGAAGCGTAGAAAGTGGCAGTGCTAGTTATTAAAATAATGAATATAATACTGATAATAACACAACCACTCAAAAGCTGACCACTTTGAAACTAGTTCACAATGGTTGTGAATAATATTTATAGTAGTATACACTATATATGAGAATATTTATATTTTATAATTTCATTATAATGAAATTATTTATATTTTATAATTCTAATTTTTATTATTCTTATTTCAAAAACGGTTTGTCATTGGGTTTAGGGGTTATTACAAAGTTATTTAGATATATTAAGATAGAAGACTTTTTTTTCAAGAAAATTTATTAAAATGAATGTTGGAGATAACCCCATTTGCAAATCGGAGCAGTAGGACATCAAACATCAATTTTGATGATAAATTGAAGAACAACAACAGCAACGAAGTCTTGTTTTGGTTTTGCACTCCAAAGTGCATTCAATTTTATGTTTTAAATCTCCTGCAACAGTTGTTTGTTTTTATGGATGTAGCCCTTTCAAATTTTGCAAATTATGGTCTACACCACGTTACCTCTGTGCCTTAAAACCCTTCGCACCAACCATATTTAAAACTTGCGCCATAGATTTGAATTTAAAACCCTTCACGTAAGTTTAAGTGGACCTTGCGAGTCCATGTCACCATTTCCGCCATCCAATAGGAGCTCATTGCACCATTCTACAGTTGCATTAGCTCACAACCAAACCTTCGCAGTAAAAATGTCCCACCACGACCACGTCATAACTTGACAACCAATCAAATGCATATTGCACGATTTCGTGGTTACGTCACTGGCTCTTCGTGATCACGCCATAGAACAACCCCACCAATGCTAAATCATTCCGCCTCCGACTAATAGTGCTTCGTCGCAAGCTTTGGACGCCTAGTCAGCCAACGCACCAATCGATGCGTTAAAACCCATAGCATTGTTTGTAATGTTTTTTAAATACGTCGGGACATATTTTCTTTTGTTTTTTAAATACGAAGGGACACAGTTTATTTTATAATGTTTTTAGACCTAGGTTTATATGTTTTATACCGCAACATATAGTTTTATTTTAAAACTTACGATAATGTTTTATTATATGTATTGTAAACATGTATGTTTACAATAGATACCGACAACAATGTGTAATGATGTATGTAAAGGCTGTGTAAGACAGTAAGAAGTTGTGTGTGTAGTAGTGTATGCCGAGAGCAGAGAATGAAGATTATGTACACCAAAAAGACAACAGAGGAGAAATTTTCTGTAAATCCAGAACAACAGTTTTGAGGGAAAAGTTTTTTTTTTGTAACAGTCCAATATTTTAATGAAATATAGAGTTAGCTTCATTGACATTTTTTTTTGTTTTGAAATCTTTGTGTTGACAAGGGAAATTTATTCCTCGTTGTGTGTTAAGGAATCATTAGAAATTCCAACATGGTTTCGAAGCTAGTCCAGGGCCTCAGTAGGTGCTGAAGAAGCTGAAGGAAGAAGAAGACTGTTGAGACATTTCTCCAGCACAGTGAAGGTTCAACGAGTTAGTTATTTACAAAAAACATAGTTATTGTTTGTTTTTAGAAAACAATCCACAGAACTGTAAAAGAGAAGTCTTAAGAGTTTTTTAGAGACAGAAGTTATCTCTTCAACAGTGAGAAAGTTTTTTTTTTTAATACACTGTCAAGTTTTAACATAGTTCTACAAGGCTAGCAATGGCAGGAGCCAGCACAAACACGAGTATGAGAAATACTCAACTCCCACAGTTCAATGGGAAGAACTATGACTATTGGGCAATCACAATGAGAGCCTTGTTTGTCTCTAAATATTTATGGGAGCTAGTTGAAGATGGTTTAGAAGAACCAGTAGATGAACAAGCATTTAATGCCTTAAAACATGTAGAGAAATATTTTCTAAAGAGTAATAGAAATAAGGACTCAAAAGCCCTCTTCTATCTCTATCAGGCAGTGCATGAAAACATATTTCCAAGAATTGTGGCAGCAAAGAAATCCAAGGATGCATGGGATACCCTCCAGACAACCTATCAAGGAATGGAGAAGGTAAAGAAAACAAAGCTTCAATTAATGAGAGGAGATTTTGAAGTCATTTTCATGAAAGAGTCTAATACAACAGACTCATTCTTCATAGTGTTGATTGGGTTGGTTATATAAATGAGATATCATGGAGAGAAAATAGAAGAAATAAGAACAGTGGAGAAAGTATTGAGGAGATTACCCTCAAGATTTGATGTGATAGTAACAACCATTGAAGAGACAAATGATCTCTCAATGTTTACTATTGATGAGCTTCATGCATCATTGATGACACATGAACAAAGACTGAGCAGAACAACAAAATCATCTTTGGAACATGCCTTCAAGACCAAAATGTCCTTTGGAAGAGGAAGAGGTCAAGGAATATCAAATTACAGAGAAAAAGGTAGAGGCAGAAGCCAAAACAGAGGAAGAAACAACCCTACAAGTACAAGTGGAAGGGGTAGCAACCAAAGTCAGAATCAAAGCCAAGGCAACAACCAACAAGGTGGAAAAAATCAAGCACATGGACAAAGGTATGATAAATTCCAAGTCCAATGTCATTACTATAAGAATTATGGGAACTATTCCAATGAATGTAGGAAGAAATAGAGTGACATGGGTAATAGACCCAGTGCTAACTTTATTAAAGAGACTACGAGCCAAGAAAAATTATTTTTAGCATGTAATATGGCTGAAGAAAAGAATGAAGATATAAGGTTTCTAGATTCACAATGTAACAACCATATGACTGGAAACATATCTATGTTTTCCTTATTAGATGAAAATGTGAAGCCTCAAGTAACATTGGGAACAGATAGTAAAGTCTCTGTCATGGGAAAAGGCAGAGTAAGTGTATTGACAAGGAAAGGAGAAAGAAAATCCATATCAAATGTATACTATGTACCTGGTATGAAGTGTAACCTTTTGATCATTAGACAACTCATTCAGAAAGGCTACAATGCATTATTTGAAGATGATGTATGTACCATCATGGACATACCACGAAACAATCAAAAGATTTCACAAGTAAAGATGACAAGAAACAAAATGTTTCCTTTCAAGATGAGAGTAGATTTGAAGAAAGGAGTTACAATGGTAGCAGTGACACAAGAGACTTACCAAAGAGAAGAAAAAGAGGAAAATTCGTTGTGGCATTTGAGATTTGGACATCTCAACTTTGGATGTCTGAATTTATTGCACAGAAAAGGTATTGTAAAGGGATTACCATTAATTGAGAAACCAGACAACCTATGTGAAGGTTGCATCATGGGAAAAAAACAAAGAGAAAGATAATTTCCATCAAGAATGAGCATAAGGGCAATAGCACCCTTAGAAATAGTCCATTCTCATTTGTGTGGACCAATGCAAACACCATCATTAGCATGCAACCACTATATGCTAACCTTTATTGATGATTACATAAGAAAAACATGGGTATATTTCTTGAAGTTTAAGAGTGAAGTGTTTGAGAAGTTCTGCCACTTTAAACCTCTTGTTGAGAACCAAAGTAGGCAGAATATAAAAGTTTTAAGGACTGATAGAGGAGGAGATTTTATCTCCAAATATTTTCTATGTTTTTGTAGATAAAATGGAATTCATAAGAAATTTACAGTAAGGTATACACCACAACAAAATGGAGTTGCTGAAAGAAAAAATAGAACCATCATGGACATGGTAAGAAGCACGTTGAAGGAAAAACATTTTCCAAATGAATATTGGGCTGAAACTGTACATTGTGCAGCATATGTTTTGAATAGATACCCAAAAAAGAGTGTTATGAATAGAGTTCCAGAAGAAGCATGGAGTGGCATAAAACAATTTGTCACCCACATGAGAGTAATTGGATGTGTGGCTTATGCACATATTCTAGATCAGCTAAGGAAGAAGTTGGAGAGTAAGGGGGAGAAGTGCATATTTGTAGTATACAATGATGAGTCAAAGGCATAGAGACTGTATAATCCATCCACCAAGAAGTTTATGATAAGCAGAGATGTGAAGTTTATTGAAGAAGAAGCTTGGGATGGGAGCATTGAGAAAACAATGAATGTAAGAACCTGTTTGTCTCAAGAGGATGATGAGGAAGAAATGACAAAAAGAAATCCCTCATTAGCAGCACCACCTCCACCAACAGAAGGAAATCAAGGGACACCATAAGCTAGTATGAGAACACCCTTAAGAAGTGATGACAGTGCTTCTCCAAGCACATCACAAGGAACATATTTGACTGCTTCTACAAGCACAAGTTCAGCAAGTGAAAGAGGAACTAGATTCAGAAGTCCAAACTAAATCTATGAGAAAGAAGAAAATAATGAAGGTATGAGATCTTTATTTGCATTGTATTGTCATGATTAGGATCATATTCATTTTTAAGAAGCAATAAAATATAAGAAATGGATAGATTTTATGGATGAAGAGATAAATGCAATAGAGAAGAAAAATACATGGGAATTATTTGATCTCCCAAAAGGAAAAGAAGTGTTTGGAGTGAAATGGGTTTATAAAACCAAAATAAATGATGAAGGTAAGATTGAAAGGCACAAGGCTAGACTTGTTGTCAAAGGCTACAAGCAGCAACAATGAAGATATTATGAAGAAACTTTTGCACCAGTTGCAAGAATGGAAATAGTAAGAATAGTGTTGTCCATAAAAACACAACATAAGTGGAAATTTTACGAAATGGATGTGAAATAAACATTCATAAATGGAGTATTGATGGAAGAGGTTTATGTTGAAAAACCTCTGGGCTATGAGAAAAAAGGCCAAGAGCACAAGGTGTGAAAATTGAAGAAAGCTTTGTATGGGATGAAACAAGCATCAAGAGCATGGTACAGTAGGATAGATGCCTATTTACTGGAAAATGAGTTTGAGAAATGTGAAGGATAGCCCTAATTATACATCAAAGAAAAGTATGGTAAGATGCTTATTATTGTTTTATATGTTGATGATGTGATATTCACAGGTAATGATGCTTACTTCATTGAAAATTTTAAGACAGTCTTGAAAGACGAATTTGAGATAACTAATATGGGATTGTTGAGATACTTCTTAGGAATATAAGTAGAGAAAAATGAAAATAAAATTTTTATTTCTCAAGAAAAATATGTAAAAGAAGTTTTGGAAATATTTAGCATGCAGGATCGCAAAGCAGCAATTACTCCTACAATGATGGGATTGAAATTGAGAAAAGAAGAAAATGGTAAGGATATAGATCCAAATTTGTATAAGAACATAGTTGGCAGCCTTATCTACTTGACTGCAACTAGGCCAGATATTATGTATGCTGTAATTTTAATTTCCAGATTTATGGAAAGGCCAAAGGAGGCACATTGGGAAGCAGCAAAGAGAATTCTAAGGTATGTGAAAGGAACAAAGAGGTATGGTATTTTATACACCTCTTTAGAAAATTTTGAATTAATTAGATATACTGACAGTGATTGGGTTGGAAGTATAGATGATAGGAAAATCACCTCTGGATATGTTTTTCATATGGGATCAGGAGCCATTTCATGGGCTTCTAAGAAACAAGCAATTGTGGCTTTATCAGTAGCAAAGGCAGAGTATGTGGAAACTACAACAACAACATGTCAAGAAATATGTATGAGGATAATGTTAATAGATTTGTGTCATGAACATGTTAAAGGCACAACAGTTTATTGTGATAATAGCTCAGTAATAGCTTTATCCAAGAATTCAGTGTTTCATAAAAGAACAAAACACATTGATGCAAAGTATCACTATATCAGATAATTAGTGAACAATGGAGAAATTATTTTGCAACATTGCAGAATAGAAGAACAGTTTGCACATATTTTGACAAAACCATTGGGGCCGAAAAGTTTTAATTATCTCAGAGAATGTCTGGGAATGCAAGAAAGTAGCAGTTGTGATTAAGGGGCAGTGTTGGAGATAACCCCAACTGAAAAACTAAGCAGTAGGATAGCAAACATCAATTTTTATGGGAAATTAGAGGACAAAAACAATAGCAAAGTATTGTTTTGGTTTTGCACTCCACAGTGCATTCAATTTTATGTTTTAAATATCCTGCAACAATGATTTGTTTTTATGGTCGTAGCCCTTTCATATTTTGCAAATCGTGGTCTACACCACATTTCCTCCGCACCTACCATATTTAAAACCCTTCGTACCTACGATATTTAAAACTCACACCATACATTTGAATTTAAAACTCTCCACACAAGTTTAAGTGTACCCTGCCAGTCCACGTCACCACTTCCACCATCCAATGGGGGCTCATCGCACCGTTCTACGGTTGCGTCATCTCACAACCAAACATCCACGATAAACATGTCCCACCATGGCCACGTCATAACTCGATGACCAATCAAATGCATATTATATGATTTTTTGCTTACGCCACTGGCTCTTTGCGATCGCGTGATAGAGCGACCCCACCAATGCCAACTCATTCCACCTCCAACCAATAGCGCTTCATCGCAAGCTTTGGACGCCCAGTCAGCAAGCATGCCAATCTATGTGATAAAACCCATCACATTTTTTGTAATTTTTTTGCGTTATTTTTTTTAAATATGTCGGGACATAGTTTATTTTATATTTTTTTTAGACCTAGGTTTATATGTTTTATACCGCAACAAATAATTTTATTTAAAAAATTAGGATAATTCTTTATTATATGTATTGTAAACATGTATGTTTACAATACATATAGACAACATTGTGTAATGTTGTATGTAGAGACTATGTAAGATAGTAATAAGAAGATGTGTGTGTAGCAACGTATGCTGAGCGCAGAGAGTGAAGATTGTGTATACCAGAACGACAGCAGAGGAGCATTTTTTGTAAATCCAGAAAAATAGTTCTAAGGGAATTTTTTTTTTTGTAGCAGTCCAATGTCTTAATGAAATATAGAGTTAGCTCCATCTGCATTTTTTTTCTTCTTCTGAAATCTCTTTGTTGGTAGGGGAAACTTATTCCTCACTCTGTGTTAAGGAATCATCAGAAATTCCAACAATGAAAGACATTTTTTAAGAAAATTTATTTGAGAAGTTCTTATTGTGGGAGGATGTAAGATATATGAGGTTATAAAATTAACACAAGAGGGATTGCACATTATCATAAAATCACATATGCTACCAATAATGATATTTAGGTTATATCTCTCCAAAGCATATGATAAATTTTAATTGTTGTAGCTTTTCCCACTCCTAATTCATAAAGGGTTCTCACTTCCTCTTGTTAAGTGGATTATGGTATGTGTAACTACTATTTTCCTTGAAATATTGACTAATGGATCAACATGGAAGCTATTTATGTTGTCAATGGAACTTAAGCAGTGTCTCTCACTTGCATCATACCTTTTTCTTTTGGTACGATAGATATTTAGAGCCATTAGTGAAGCTAAGAGAATGCAAAGAATCAATGGGGTGAGAATAATAATATGTAAGGCTCTCTCACTCTTACTATTTGTATATGATTTTTTATTATTTTGTTTCTAATCATAAAGGGAGGGCTGTAATACTCTCATTTCAATAGTTATATATATATATATATATATATATATATATATATATATATATATATATATATATCCTCTATTGATTATTGTTAATAGATTATCTCATTACTTAATAACTTCTTCTTTTTAAGTATTTGTTGCATCCCAACGTAATTTTTTCATCATTACTGAGTTTGTCATTTTAAGTCTCTTGTACTTGATTTGATCGTTGTGACAGTATTCAAATTGTAAATGTGTCAATTTCATTTTCTCCTAACCCAGAATACTTTGTTTTGGTTTACTATAAAAATCTATATATGCTACAGATCTACTCTTTTTCTATTTATGAGCACGATAGTCATATATACAAGGTTAACAACTGATATGATAACATAATTATATTTATACCTATATCTTATCCACATATAGTGTTTTTCTCTATTACCTCTGTTGTATAGACTTACATCTCTATCCCACTATCTTTTAATATTAAAATAAGGGAAATTATGTTTGCTTTTTTCCAAAGCTTTCACTACTTAAAATTCATATTTCTCTCCACGAATTTAACAAAATTAGGACATTCTAATTTAACTTACAGTTGACTTACTTTCAAAACCTTTACTTTGGGGTATGTTTAATTCGCTTTATACATATATGTGTTGGGTATTATTATACATGATTCCTTGATTAATTCGACTAACCATTGGACACTTGAAATATCATTTTAAAATATGGATATAATTCGAATTTCTAACCCATCCACCTATGTGGAATAACGCGAAACTATAGACCACTAGCATCCATCTGTTAACCTGAATTTCTAGGGGAATATGTTCATGGGATTTGGTTCAACTACCGAAGACCCTTACCATTACTACCACTGTCAGTTTTTATAATATTTAAATCCTAAAGATGGTACGTTTCCTAACCTCATTTATTTTCTCTGGTAAATTTAATTTTAAACTATGCAAAAAGCAGTCATGGCATTTCTTGGAATATGAATGCATTAACTTGTGGGTACTGTGTCACATGGCTTAATACCAGCCAGTTTGAAAACCGTGGGATTCCCATTTCTCCTTCTTGGATGCTCACCACTTGGACAGCCAAGATTAATCCTAGTTTTAGGTTTGTAAAACTAATAAAATACTCCCCTTTCCAGTTACATCTCATTTTTCATGAACTCATTCTTGGTTTGGTAAGTACCCCACTTTGTACTTCGGCACCTCGTTCAAATTTCTTCCTTCAGGTTGGTTTTCATTATTTCCAGGAGTACCATGCCAAAAACGTAATGATAACCAACATTCATGAGGAGGATGCTTTTCTTGGTTTTACCAGGTACTAAATTTTGCAAACAACACTCCCTTGTATTGAACACATCTTGCATATTAGTTCACTTCTGTAACTAGGTATTATAGGGTTTTTTTACTGTGTTGGTAAAATGTCGAATGGCAAACTATTCTGTTTTATTTCAAATTATCATTATATATATAAACACTAAATAGTCTTTATATAACTAGTCTCCGCGTTTTATGTATCAACGATAAGTCCCACCTTCCTGTGACTCCAGATTTATCTTAGTTATATAGAATCGATCATTAGATCTCGATTCTCAGAAATTTTTGGTTTTAATCTTGTATATATTAGTGTGAGAAATCAGCTTATAGACAGTTTCTCAAATGGACTCTGCCTCCAAGAGTTGGATTCTGACCTTGCGAGTTTACCCAAACTGCAGATTTATGGTTTGGATTGACTACGCTACAGTTATACAAGGATTTAAAGGGTTTGTTAGATTGTATTACACAAATAGCTCTTACTCCTGTAAGCTTTATAACACCGACATACCAAATTCCTTTCGACCCTCTGACTTTAACTTGGTATCTCCCATGTTTATCATTTTTGCTTTTTGATGTTGAACTCCTTTGAAATTAAATTTTCTAGAGGATGTTTTGTTATTTCTGTAAACAACGTCGTCTTATTTCGATTTCCAGCTCTGTGTATTTATCTACCATTTTCGTTGACTCGATTTAGCACCATGCAACTCCAACTTCACTTTCCCTGTATTTATAATTATTTTATTAATTTGGCCCCAAAATTTCCTCTGTATTACTAAATGGGAAAATCATTCTTTTATTTCTCTTGTTTTAATATGAATACTAATTTCCCTCTTTTCTAATGCATGTCAACGGGGACTTGATAAATTCTCAGGTAATTTCTACTTTTCATTTTTCTTTCAATTTCTATGATGCGATTCAGTTGATTTATTTTTTGAGTTTGCCAATTCCACTCTAACTTCAATTTATTTATACGTAGTAGGTACAATTTTTCCTTCACTGTGTTTGAATGAACATTTGTTTCCACCGCTACTAGGTGTATTTGATACAAAGTCATTCTTTTCAAGTTGGCTTGCCTTTCCTATACCCTATGTCAAAATACTTTTGTTGAGGATGTGTTTTGATTTAGGGGACATACATCCCTATGTAACTTAATGTGATTATTTGAGTATTGGACAATAAAGACTTTATGAGGAACTATAACTCTTATACCAACATACTCTTTGCAATTAATAATTGTAACTGTTACTTTTATATTTTATAGATATTCTCCTGCATCTAAAGTGGATTTATTTTTCTTTTGGTTTACTTGAAATCATCAGTAAATGATACTTTCTACAATATAGATTATACATTTACTGTACCGTGGTATAAAATTTCATGTTTATCATAACGGATTTCAAATAAATGGAATACTCTTGAACTGAACTATTTCGCATAGAATTTTTCAGTTTCCAATAGAAGTACTTCTATTTGCCTAGAATGATAGTATTTCATAATTCCTGTATTAGGTTTTCCTTACATAAATCATTTTGACTACAAGAAGTTTCTTGAATGCATCCTGTATTTTGTACATACACTAATATTTTCTTAAATCATAGTTTATTAATTTCGCATGATTATCGTATGTGTTTATTATTTAGGCATGCATATATATTTCTGTTAAGCTATAATATGAAAATGTCTTCCCTTTACCTAAATATTTTCAATTCTATTTCTAGCCTAATAATACAGATTCAGAGATGCATTTGTCTCTAGAAGTTTCAATTTTGGTTTATAATTCCATAACTGATATAGAATTACTCAATAGTATAACATATCTTTAGATATAGCAAACTATATAATCCATTTCTACATATTACTTTTTATGTAGAGTTTATATTTTTTTAACTGTGCAGCTTTATAATCGAGTAATAGAACAATTAGTTAAAAAATTGTCAGTTTCTGGTGAGGTACCTAACCTCATATCTAGACCCAGTTTTTGGTTTTAGACACTCTGAGAGTTGGTCCTGCAAAGGATGTTTGTAAAACACTGCAGAATTTTCTATCTCTTCTATAGTGAATTCTGCTAAATGTATAGACCGGAAAAAGATAACTAGAAATCATAATTTTTATCTTTCCTAATCACATAATTAAATTTAGAACTTGCATAGGAGCCTAACCACTTTATCATTTCCAGTAGTTCATCACAACATTCAATTTTAAATCAATGATCCTTCAAATTTAAATGTGCATGTCATTTAGGTTTGACTAGTTGCCTCCCAATATTAGAGTTCTTTCTCCACAACTCACCCCCGAGAAAAGATCTTTTCCTCCAGTGATAGACAACCCTTTGTCTATCCTAAAAAAAATTATTTAAGCTTTGCTTTACCCCAACCTATTTCCTTAACTGCGTCCAGTTAATTCAGGTTGATGTATTCCTATTTGCCTAGGCTTTCCCTCTGTTTCTTCCACAAAGGTACTTTTAAAGATTTTTATTTATTTATTTATTTATTTTCTTTTCTGATTTCCAGCTTTATTCCAGCTCTTCCCAATAATTTCCATTTTATTGGGGTATTTAGATATTTATCTCCAAATATAATTTTGGTATTTTATTTTTTTCCTTCAAAGGATTTTTGGAAGTCTGGGAAAGTCTTACAACCTTATCCATCCTCATGGATTTGGTTTCCAGATCTCAAATCTCAATTTAGTTATTGCACATAATTTTCCATTTTATTTTATTAATTTAAAATAATAAAATAAATCCACATATATGTTTTCCATTGGGGTCCATTTTACCCTTTTGGACTTGTTCAAATGTCTAATAAAAGCATATCAAATTGGGGATATTACAAGGGTTGATGTTTCAAGAACATTTTACAACTTTATAATAAGGTTACAGTTATGGAAATAAATGGGAATAATTCTAATGTTTATAGTTGTTTTGGAAGATATCTAGGATCTGGTTATTGGATGATGTTTCCCTTTTCTCAAATTAAACATGTCAAAAGATAAAAAATATATAAGCTTCACTCTTAAGCCTAATTTCTATGGAAAGATAGGTTGGTATTAACTACTATCTAAATTTTCACAATCTAAATGTCCCAAATATAAATTATAGAAAACATATCCAGATAACTCATTTGAAGCATATTTCAATACTATTGATAAACCATAACTCATGTTTTTAAATTTTTGTGTGATTATTTCATAGTAATATATATATATATATATAGGAATGTAACCCAATTAAAAATCAATAATGTAACCCAATTAGGAGGGGCTTCCAATCTAGTCTACACTACATTTCATCTCTTTTAGTTCAGATAATATATTATATTTATTGTTTATATTTGATTGATTTTATATGCTCATTAGTTTAGAATTTTAATTATTGCTATGATTTCAAGTTTGTTCATCATATACAACAATATTTTACTCATGGATTGGTATTGAATTAATTTCTTAGGAATATTGCTACAAGAAAACTCTAGTCTCTTGAACTAAATGAAGGATTGGTCACCTTGTAGTAGATATCAATTGAATGCTTGAATATATTTATGTGGTGTATTTTTTTATCCATTTTCATTTAAGTTATCTAGATTATTCCTCTTTTGTTTGCAATGATTCTTGGAAAGAAGAATTTTCTAAATAAATCCAACATATAACTTGGTGGCAACATTATCTTAGTAGCTTGATCAACACTCAAGTACACCATCTCTTCTAAATAGGATTAACTATAAACGATATTTTCTAAATATGATTAGCTAAATTTGTTATTGATGAAGTGTGATGAGTGATGAAGTTTTAGTTTTCTTAGAAGCATATTATAATGTAAGGTGGGAAACTATAATCCTACACATACAATTCATGAAATCTAACAAGTTTATGGAACTTCAAATTGATAATTTTATGTAACAATATGTAGACATATAATTGTCTAATGAAGGAAAATTTTGTTTTTGGAATTTTATCATCATGAGCTCATTCTATTTCATGACTAAATATGGAATCCCAATCCATCATATGAGATATTCAATTAATAACTTTCACAACATACATGAGAAACTAGATCTAGTGGGCTTGTGCACAAAATTAGTAATAGAAATTGTATGAAATATTAATCTTTAGATTCAAGCATAAGGCAACAAGACAATATTTATATTTGGGACACATTGGAAACATGTATATTCACCCAAAATGAAGCATATACATTCTCCCAAAATTTCCAATTCGATTCTTGGAACTCAATCAGAGATCATTTTCATAGTGTACTCTCAAGATCAATAACACATTCAAATGGAAGCACTCTTACATTGTAAAATTAGATGGGTATTTTTGGAAAATGAATTGAAGTATAACCTTTTGGTTATCCAAATTATATGGAAGATATGGACACAGTATATAAATATGTACCATGCATGGAAACATGTAGTGAGATATGTATGGGGCTTCATTTGCATTTTCCTTTAAGTTGGCATCCTACACTAGTATATCAATGTATCTACAAATAGGATGCACACAATGATAGGAATATTTATAACCACATCCTAAAGAAACATGGGTACTACACGAGGGAATAACTTGGAAATACATTCTATATTCTAAGTAATCTTTATTCATGATTTATACCTAATTTGACTTAGATTGAGTATTTCAGCTTCATAAGGATGTGCAATGCCTTTAGTTGGGGGAAGATGATGGGATCCTAGTTTTCCATATTTAAATTCAAGTTTTCCTCATTCATATACATTCATTATCTCCATTATATACCCTTATACTCAATATATCCATTCCTTATTGATAGCTTGCAACTAAGGTACTTTTGGTGTGGCATTTTTTTCAAAATTATTAATGCATTTAAGGGAATGTGTATGCTTTGTGGCTAACTTATAGAGTGATATTTTCTACAATACAAGTTGTATGATACAAGTCTTTCATTATATTATGGAGCTAGTTCATATGTATCTATTAAACCCTTTGCTACATATCTACAAGTTATGATTACTACATATCCTATCCTACCAAATAATGAGTTGGTACTACAAATCCTTGTTCTAACCACATTAAAGGATACTCGCTGATTGTCACTATTATTATTGCTATAGGAACACGATTTTAGGATGTTCAACACCTACTTGCTACAAAACAAAAGGGTTTGTTATATAATATGTTCAATGGGAGTTATGATATTATTCTTCTTAACAATTGGAAGATAACAGATGGTTGCAAGGTAGTGTCAACACTTAGATCATCAATGAGTTGTTCATTGTAAATACTATACTTAATTATAAGTTAGCTCTATATTCCATACCAATTATGAGAAATTCGCTCTAGTTGCACCTTTCTATTGTATTTTTTTTTATAGATTATGGTTTTGTAAATTCTTAAGGAATATTTGATTCTAAAGAAGTTGTCATTACAAATTGCTAAGATAACATGCTTATATAAGTTATTCCTCTCTCTTATTATTTGGTTCTAAAGAAGTTGTCATTAAAAATTGTTAAGATAACATCCTTATATAAGTTATTCCTCTCTCTTATTAAACAAATATGATCGTACCAAAAACAAAAATGAGATATGGATATTTATTTTTGTAATTTTTGTTTCATTTTGTCTTAAAAAATTCATTTATGAATATGTGAGTTTTTTTTATTAGTGCAAGTGATCATTAATCATTGAATTCTCTTTAGCACACAACTATGTCGAGATAAGGCTCACTCAGAGAGACATGTTTTGCAATGGTTAGTTTAGTTTATTTTAATGTTGTTTATTTTAATTTCCTTTCATAGATAGCCATAGGTTTTTGTTAGTTAGTTACTACAATTTATCTCCAAATTACTACAAATCATGTGTTTTCATTTCCATGTTATAATTTCTCACTCTAGAGAGGCATGTTTTGCAATTGTAGTTTAGTTTTTTTTAATGTTGTTTATTTTAATTTCTTTGCACAAATAACCATAGGTTGGTGTTAGTTAGTTACTACAATTTATTTCCAAATTGCTACAAATCATGTTTTTTAATTTCCATGCTATAATTTCTATGTGATTTAGCTATATATTTCTACATATGTAATTTCTAAAACTTAACTAATAAATTCATAGCTATATAATGTTGAATGTGTCAATATGATCCATCAAATAGGATGAGTAATTTATTATCAAAATATAGTTTACTATTTCGGGTTATCTATGTTGAACTTTCTAATTTCTTGTAGTCTAAATTAGTTTCATTTCATTATAATTATAATTTTATTTCTAGGTAATGCATAAATCACAAATTAGGAATTAGTCCCAAAAACTTCTAATCTCTTGCATATATTTTTCACATCACCTCGTAAGCATTCCAATATTAATTTGAAAAGTAAATGAACAAGTAGGTTACATACATGTTCCAATATTGGGTTGACAAGTAAATGTACAAGTAGGTTACATACATGTTTATCAACATATTTTGATAAATATGCGCAACCCTATAATTCTTTCTCTTCACTAAATACCCACTCCCTCTTCCCCTTTCTTTCTCTCAAAATTTCTTAAATGCATAAAATAATCAAAGTGACAATTATCTATATTCACCTCTTTCATATTAACATATCTTCACAACCCTTAATACTTAGTTATTTTATGAATTGTGAAATGTGGAACTCCATTCACTTATAATCTTCCAAATTTTGGTTTATGAAATTTCCCTAAGCTTATTCATCCCTTTTACTTTGCAAACTTGAAACACTCACTAATAAAATTCTACTCACTCCACATTTCTATATTCCAAAAAATCCATATTAAACTCTCCATATTTCAAATTTCACCTTTTAAACTACGTCACTTTTACAACCCCAACATTGTATAAAGCATTATTTTCATAAAGGAAATATTTTTTTAAAATTAGCATATAATTTGTATCAACAAGAAGATATTGTCATTAAGAGCCATTATAAATGTACTCACATTTCACATGAATGTGGAAGCTCATATTAATAACTCTTTTTTTCTTGAATATGTGTCATCACATCAAGTTAAAGCCACTTCAAGGGCACTTAAACAATTCTAAGAGCCTTGTAAGAAGTTATTATAGCATAGTCACCACTTTGATTATTTTATGCATTTAAGAAATTATTTTAATTGTTCAATCACTAAAGAATGGTACTCAAAATTACCACAAGAGGAGAAGGATTCTAATGTGAATTGGACTACTAAGTTTCATGCACAAAGTTTGTTATTTCAAGGAAATAGTAACTTAGTGTGTAGAGAAGTTCAACAAAAAAAATAATATTAAAACTCATGTTCCATTAACTCCAGTCTCGTTATATGAGGATGTTGGAACTACCAACATCAAATAAAACTTTGAATATGCCTAAGTATTATTCCTTTCTTGATACAAAAGGTATAGGACTTAATATTGTGAGGATATTTCCCATTCAATCATCCACTAGTTCTTCGAATCTTGCTAAAATTGAGGTCGATTACTTAGAAAATCCATACCAAGAACTTGCATGGTTATTTGCGTAAGTTGTTGGACAAGACTAGAAACACTACATACCATGATATGTTTTCTATGTTATACATTACTATGTTCATGAATGGTTTTTTTTATTATTATTATTGGGCCTATGTCATTTCATGAAATATCTTATCAATTAGGGAATTATCATGAAATAAGAAATGTTCTACATGACTTCCTATTTGGTTTATGTTGCTATTTTTTGTAATGTTTGTAATGAGTTATTGCAAGCATGAAAGCTATAGTTTACCATGGGACCTATAAAATTTTGGTACCCATTTATATTGAATCACAAATCCTAATTATTTTTCTACTAAATTTAGAATGATTTTATTTTGAAGTTGAGAAAAGTAAATTTAGGTTTTACTACACAAAGTTTCTCTTAGGATGGAAAATATTTTCATCAAGGAGGAGTATTGAATATCATGAAAAAAAATTCTGGTTCAAACTATTTGGATTCAAAAGGAAACATTTGACCTTCCATTTTATGTTATTAATAATTTCTTCGTATTTGAATTATACAAATAATATAAACCCAATGAAAATTTATTTGAAAAGAAAAGAAAAAGTCAATTTATTTCACTTATTTTCTATCATGATCCTTACATGTGTATACCATCAAATGAAAAGTATCCACTTGTATTCCAATCTCTACCAAGAATAATTGAATGATTTATTACTGGCATATCCATAACTTAAATGTTACAGGTTGTCTAAATTTCAGCATGAGCACATAATACTGATAAGTATGGTTGTTTGTTGGGAATTATTATAAGCCACGTTTTCTTGTGTTTCTCTTCAAAACATTGTAGGCAAAAATACTCCATAATCACCTTAGGAATGACATTGGTTCCTAACCTTCCATAAACCAAACAGTAACGAGTGATTTTATGACATAATTTTATATACCACATAAGAACGAGGATTTTTAACAAAATTTTGGGAATTATTTACGACCAATATTTTATCTTTGGGAGGATCCACTTCAGGATGGTTCTCAAGAAATTTAATAGGGGTCATGCATGTTCCTTGGGTGGGCATTCCCACCCACAATAGTGACTTGGGTGGGCACGACCACCCATGGCATAACGGTTTTTCCTCGCAGCATGCCCGTTCTTCTCCGGACGGGCACACCCACAGTCGTGTGCACTCAATATTATAAGTGCCCACAAATGACACATCGAGTGTGCCTCGCAGCATGCCTAATGTACCACTAGCAAACACTCCCATGGTTGGGTGCACCTACTCAAGACAAAATGGCCCCATGGACGATAGTGGGTTGTTGTGCCTTGGGCGAGCACAACCATGTTTGGGTGCACCACCAAAGGCACAATAGTCCCCTGGTAATCAAGGAAATAATTCTCAGAATCAACACCTTGCCTTTTAGGGGGTCAATGGACAAGCCACCCGGGCATAGTGCCCCCCTACCTATCATGGGGTTGCTATGCCCTAGCACCCCCAACGTCCCCCTTGCAGGAAGGGGGCCGATTCTAAGAATCTCCCCCCTGCCTACAATGGGGTCGTTGTGCCTTGTGTGGGCACGCCCAAGGCCAGGCACACCCACCCATGGCACATGAACGCTTCTGCTTTAGTCAAGCACAATCGGTATTGGGCATGCTCGCCCATGGTATAGCGCATGTAACACCCATGAGTTAGTGTCATGCGACCGAGTGGTGGCGAGTGCCCCTTGGTACGACAGGTTCCTAACTCGGGCATGTGCAACAACGATGTGCAACGAGTGCACCCATAGTGGCAAGCAGATTCATGCATTTTGGGTGAACGCGGTGACTGTGGGCGTCACACAGGCGTGATCCCATAGTGGGAAGGCGAGTCAAACACATTGGGTTAATTCATATTTTTCAGCACGTTCATTGATACGAGTGCAGCATGTAGCGGTTGGGAGAGTTAGGTGCATCAAACATGGGTGACCAAATTGACCTAGGTGATCCAAGCGACCAGAATGACCGACCGGTGGAAAATATGTGTGCAATGGAGGAATATGCAACCGAAGATTATAGAAGCGGGGTAAAGTTGTGTTTAAGGCGAGGCTAATGTGTTATCAACATTGGAGGGGTCGACACATGGTTTATGTGTGCAAGCCGACATGATGGAGAGTGGGCCGACTCATATAGAGTCGTGACTTGGTCAAACGGGACCACATAACTGACATATATATTAGTGTTCGAGTGGAGTTTCTAAGGCGTCATCAAATATTCAATCAAAAAACTAATGGAGTTTAGAGAAACACCAAAATCTATAGTGAACGGGTCGAAGCGAAGCATTGGAGTGAAGGAAAATGGCGTATAAAACTCATGCAGAGGCTGAGGAAGAGTTAGGTCGCAAGTCATGCAGACCATGCGCCCACACTGAGGGAAGTAGAAATGCAGACATGGCAGAGCTCGGGCCAAGTCAGGTTATGACATGGTGGACGTGCATAGTTTAGCGGGTGGAGTCAGGTGACCTTCTAGGTAGAAACAACGCATTTAGATTTTAGTGCAATGGGTCAGCAAGGCACAATGCGTGTAGCACATGACCCAGTTGAATCAAATTGCATGAATGTACGGTAACTTGGGAAAAATGTGTGCAGAGTGTGACCCTGGTGACCCTAACTGAACAACTTTGTTAGGGACTTCAGAATTTGTATCTTGAAGGTAAATTTGGGGTTTACAGTAGACTTAGCTGTCGTTGAGAGGAATTTTTTTCCTGGCTCAAAAGAAAAGTGTTGGAAGAATTTGGAAAGAAATGTAGGTGGCTGGAGAGGTTGGAAATTTGTATGATTATTGTAAAAATTGTACATCATTGAACTATTATATATTATTGGGAAAACTTCTTGGGAATTTCCCCTCCCAATTATGTATGGGCATACTTGTGTGATAGTTGTGAATGTTTAATTGATGAAATATTAAATATTGAAGATTAATGTTATTCCAATGAATTGGTAAAAGAACACTTGATTGGAAATTGGCTAAGTGTTGAAGACATGTGTATTCTACGCACTTAAGTATTGCTAAAAATAAAGTGTAGTAGTGTCGCACCCACTATACATGATTGAAAGAACACCACAAGTATAGGGTTGTGACAAAAGGTACCAGAGCTTGATTTAGGGAAAGTCAAGTGACATTGATTATTAAAGAAGTAGGAATATAATTATAGGGTTGCAAGTGGTATTTCATCTTTGACTTATATTGATTGGTCTCAGCGAGAAATTATCAAGGGCAAGACATTGGTCAGGGTTGAAGCTGTAGCACAAGACATGGTGAGTTTGGAAGAATGCCATGGGAGGCTCTTTGAGACCTTACATAGGCTTAGGCTTATGAAATCAGAGAAACCAACGATTCATGCTAAACTTGAAGTCTTGGAGGAGAATGTTGAGGTAGAACTTCTTTAAATTGGTTGGGAAATGGAGAAGGATAAAAATGTAGGTTTCTATAAGGAAGAAGAGGAAATTGAGACGTGAAGAAGAGGATGTTGTAGGTTTGTCAATGATCAAGGAGGAACATGATGAATATGTTGAACTAGGATCATACAAATTGAAGAAATTGATGATGGAGGACACTCACTTGGAGAAACCTCATGGAGATATGACTTGTGTTTCATTGGAGCTTTTGGAGGATGGACCATATGAAGGGATGAGCAAAGGGATAAATTATTTTCCAATGCCATGGATGATCTCTCCTTGGATGACTATGATGAGACCTTGCACATTGTCTAAGGAAGGAGCTTTGTTTGTTTCACAACTTGTTAGGATCTTTTTTCGTTTCACAAGGGTGGAACTTGATGAGATTTGCAATGGATTGGTCATTCTTAGCCATATGTAGAACTCACTAAGTGCATAGCATGACTCATGGTCTGATTGGATAAAGGGCATGCTAGAGTCATCACATATGATGATATTTTGTTATACTTATTCATGGTTAGAACCAAGAGACATATTGGTGGACCATTAATCGGGGAGGCAACAATGAAGGAAGGGCCCATGACGATATATGAAGGAAGAAGTGACTGAGGTAACTTACCTAGATGACTAGATTTGTGTTAAGTCTAATTTTGATAGAAATATAGACAACCAAAGTCATGGATATAGACATGAGATCATGGTAAACATTATGTAGGGAAATTATGCAAGTGAACTTATGGAGATGCCACTTATGAGTATCATCGGGGAGTGTCAAAGTAGGATGTTGAGCAAGATGGATTTTCTAGTGTGATATATGAAAAGTAAATATAACAAAAGTGATATTTATAAATGATTGTTTTCTAGTAATATATAAATATAATTTTAGAAAAACATTTAAAGGAATATTACTTTTTCATTCCTTCTTTTTCATCGTTGTATGTTTTTACTATTAAAAGTCTGACATGTATCATTGACCAATTCTCTAGAAACTCATCCTGTAGTTTAGATAAAATTTTGTTTTTGGAATCATCGGATTGATTTTTGTATTGTAAGTGGAAATAACATCTATACATTCATTCCACTAGATCCCTCAAAGTTTTGTAAAAGTTTTCCCCCTTTCGTTAACTTCCAGCACTACTCGAGATGAGCTAAGGAGTAATTCATTTGCATTTGCATGTTCTATTTTTTTTCTTTTCTTAGAACAACATTATTTTTCTGAGTTGTTGGTCCCTGTAAATAATTAAACATATGCGAATTAATAGATTGTTTGAAACATGTTATCTAATATTTTTAAGTATATTATTAATAAAAATTAAAAAAGAAACTCATATTAGATCGATTATATTTTTTCATTCACCTGATTCATCCTTCTGCAATTTTTCCATCAAGATTTTATGCTCTTATGTTCTTAGATTAGAAATAATCTTATTGAGCTTCATCATTTTGGGGCTCTGCATGATACATAGTACGTGCGCAGTGCGCTATTACAAATAGCACATCAGTGCATTATTTTACACAGGGTGCATGGATTAAAAAAAATATTCTTTGTTAAATTTCTTTTATGAAACAGTACATGTGGGGTGCACTTTAATAAAATAGTGCACTGGTGCGCTAAATTACACAGGGCACACCGATTAAAAAAAATTATTTTTTAAAAATTCACACAGGGGCTGACATGGATTGGGATCTGACTCTGCAAGTCATCCCACATGTTAGATTTCATAGGCTTATATATAGAAATACAAACCCTACAAATATATAATTAAAATCCCTAATTCTAAAGTCACAGAAATAAGAAAAAGAAAGGGCAGAAACAAAAAAAATTAAGGGTTTAGCGTAAGAATGGATTTTATTTTATTTTATTTTATTTATTTATTTATTTTTCTGAAAATATACAGTAAAATTAAAATTTTTTAATTACCATGTATTAAATCAAACAGAAACTGTAAAAAAAAATTATAGTAGAATTTAATCACTCGATGGTTTGAAATTCTATACTACAAGGTTTGAATCATGAGATGTCTGAAATTATGATTCTCTAAATAGTTTTGTTCTAAAGTATTTTGCTACTCCATAGTTCTCTCGTGCTCTCTTGATCCATGTATGTCTCTCGTGCAAATCTTTCCCTGAAAATATTTGCAAAAATAATGAAATAATGAAAAGTTTTTACTATTTAAAGATTTTATTATGAAATTAGATTTTCGAAAATAATTTTCCACCGATTTTTCAATTTACCTCTTTTTTTTTCACTTTAAGAAAATAAAGTTTCATTTTTTTATTTGCAGCTATTCGGTGTGTTTGTTATTTAATCGCATCGGTGCATCAATTAATAACACATCATTGGTGCGGTTAATTATACATTAGCACCGATAACAATAAGTCCATCTTTAAGGCACCAAAATTGATTTTAGGTATGTACACCAAAATTTTATTTTGATTTTGCGCAAATGCAAGGAGAAAATATCATAATTATATCAAACAAACAATTACTCAAAATCCAGCACCTTCCATAATATTTCTGAAACTCCATCGCGATGTCATTCCAATCCATCTCGAGACATAGTATTTTCTTGAGATTTTATTTATATTTACATTATGTAATTGAATTTTTTTTTTTATCCATGTAAATCAGTTGAATAAAATTAATGTATACAAATTTTCAAGTTCATGCATATTCAGAATCGAGTTCAGATGCACAAAATATTCAAACAGCTCCAAAACATTGAAAGCTCTTATGAGGAGCAGCATACCGCAAGGCACATTTGGTAGATGAAAGTGGACAGTTACTTCACTGTAATACCTCTCATTCACACAATTTTTTTTTTTCTTCTACATAAGATTCATATTTTATTTTTCTTATAGTTGGTTGCCCCAATTGGACGGCTTCTATTTCTACTCTTAAGTTATCTTTTCGTCACCATTAGACACTATCCAAAATTATCATTTCTTATCTGCCAATAATATATGCATATTGTTAATTTATTCCCCTAGTTCATTAAACTCTTAATTCCTTTATCCTTTTCCCTATACCTTTGGCGATTATTAAAATATCCAATTTCTTGGTTTATGAAATTGATGCCCCCTTCCACTTGGTCACAATAGGTTATAAACATTAGGGAATTATATGTATATATATTCATTAACACTTATTTATTCACATAGATAAACCTCCCACTTGACATATGGAATTATTAAAACATATACATATCATCCTTTTTATTTTTCTTTATGAGCATCCATATGAAAAACTACAGATACCTAATGTTACCACTTTCTACTTATATAGTAACCTGAATAGTTAACACCATACCCCTTTATAATTTATGGGAAGGATATATTTTATATGCCTATTTTTTAAGATTGTTTATTTCGATTTCTTATACAGTTTTATTTTCATTCCACTTTGCCAATTTATCGTTTCCAAAGGTCACAACTAAGGTTTCACTTAACGAATTTTAGAACTATGCTCCCAACCCTTGAATCCTCATTCGTATATGAATGACACCTCATAGGGTTGTTGAGTTATGAATGCAATGTCATTTATTTTAAGTACTCTTAGTGTCGTATTCCCGGGTGACTTTAAAGATAGACAGGACTTACATTCATCTCATTTACTGTCTAAGTTTGCCCATGTGCTATGGTACTTATGCTTTAATTTCAAATCTATTTCATTATTCTTCTTGGGATTTGATTTTGATGTTATCGAGGAGTTCTCTAGATGCTTTTCCAACACATCTCTCCACTCTCGATCATGCAACACGTGGACAGTGGGATTTTGCCCGAATTTAGGGTTCACTTATCGTTTTAATACCCTCTTCTCTTCGTATACTTCTAGTTCCTGCTTTTTCTGGTTCTGAAGCCCTCTCACTACAGACTTACGTTTTGTTTTACGAGGGATGTTCGTGAACACAAGACCGAATAGAAGATAATTCATAGAGTTTACTCCTCAAGCACTTGCACTGCCATTTTTTTCTTCCTGGTAAGTTATATTCAACTTTGTAAACAATTTCGTTGTTCTAACAGTCTTACTGATATGAAGATTTCTTTCCTCATGCGTTCATGCTCTGAGAAAATCGGACATTTTTGGGAAGTTATGTCATATTCCTTATTTGAAATGTGTAGAGTAACACCTATGATTTCAATCCCAATTTGGTCTGGTTTAATATGGTTTCAAATTTTTCTTTCGGCTTCAACCGAGCTACGCTTCCTAGTTTCTCCCATTTATACGATGATGTCTTTTAAATCTTCAATTGTTCTTTGGGATAATTTCAACCTGTTTACAATGGAAATTTTCCATTTTATTTTTAGTTGAGTCAGTTTTACCCATTGTCTTTCCTGTAGCCTCTGATTTTTCCAATCTTAAATCATGGCTTACGTTCTCTTTTTTTCATTTGCGTGCATATGGGAGAATTATCCCAACAAAGGGGTTAACCATTCTCCTCATTGATATATCATGGAAAAGGCTATGCAACTCTGTTTCCAGCATTGGGTTTCTACTTCGCGCTTTGGATACAAGCCTCATTTCTCCTCTTGAATGTTACAGGTATAACCCTCTTTTTGACTAAACCAGTCTTATCCATCCTTGTTTTTTGTTACATTTTTTTATTTAAAATTTTCTGCAATAGATTTAACTATTTATTTCGTACCTGTTCAATGTGCAGACTATGGAATCCACCGTGAGGTTAAAACTCATAAGGTATGGTTGACCTTACAAATTTTGAGTTCAATCTTACTTTGATTTGTAGATCATTATAAATTCCCTCGATTTTTTATTTTGTTTGTTCTTTGTTTTTCAGGTACAATCTACTTGGGATTGATTGCAATTAGTTGAACCAACAAATTTCATCTCACAACCTGTATTCCAACTAACCGAGTACTAATTACTTGCACAAGTTCATTTCTAGTATTACGACCTCGATTCGGAATTATAATCATGCTTCTGCATTCTTCTGATGTGTCCATTTAACATTTATATAGTTAAATTAACAGACGCATAGCTACCAAGTTTATTTAACTTATTATAAAATGTATAAGGTCATTTTGGGTATATCCAAAATCTGGACTATGTAATTTAATTTAATTTATCTTCCGTTTAAATTGCTTTGCTCTCTGGTTTCATAACCTGAAACTAGTCAAAGTTTGATTTCTTTAAATGATTCATGTACACAAAAATATATTTGAGCTACTTTATTTATAAAATTCTTTCATTACTCAATAGTTTTGATTTTGTGTTGAGGCATATTAATATGGATAATGGCCATTGTTAGTTCATATATATATATATATATATATATTTGTTCATAATTTTTCATACATATATATTCGGTCTTGATTTATTACTTTCTCTACATTTTTGTAGTTACAGAAATAAAGTAGGCAATTCTCCTCTCCTGTTTATTTACAGTTTCGTCCTTCTGCAATTTTCCAATCCAGCATGGTTTTGTTTTTGCGACAAGAATAATCATTCTAAAAGCGTCCTTATAAATCTTGCATTTACAATAACTATCATAGTTGTTGATATTTATGTACTAGTCTCCAACTAAAATGAAATATTCATCTAAACTAATCCTAGTTCATAAGGTTTAGCATAGAATTTATTTTCTATTTCTTCTTATAAGAAATTATTCATGAATTGAGTTCAACTTTACTATTTCAGCCAATAAAATTTATGTTTCGGTATATAACAATGATTCTTTTCTTTTACTCACTGTTGTATACATTTATAGATAATTATAATAGAATAGAATAGACACACACAACTATGGACACATTTATAACCCATCATGATAGGGCTGATTATGTATTCTAGCTTTGATTAATTTCATATCAGTACATAATATTTTTCTTTTTGCAAACATAACTCCATTTCATAATTTTAATGTAGAATGTTATTTAAATCTAAATTTTCAAGAGAGATGTCTATATTCAATGCTGTTAGATAATATTCAATATTTTATTTTCTTCTGCATCTAATGTAATTTTCGATTAGATTTCCTAACCCCATATTTAAATATGTACTCAGATTTAGAGATTATGGTAGTTGGAACTAAATCTCTTCCTATCCATACAACTGTATCGATTTGGAATTACTCTGGTAACCAAATCGGTTAAATGTATGGATTCCCTTCAATAGTTGAAATTAATAACAAATTAAATTTAAACATATCAACAATTCTCAACTGTACTAACTTTTAACCAACCATGCATGACATTCTATGTAATTGCTTCAGTACACATATTGTAACATTGATAGGAATTTAACAGAACATACTAGTTAGGCATGCATACCAAATTCTCTGACTAACTCCTCCCAACCTTAGAGTTATATCTTCGCAACTCACCCCCGAGCTGAGACCTTTTGCTTCCAGTAATAGACAACCTCTTGTCTATCCTAGAGAAGCTTATTTAAGCTATGCTTTCCCAAGCATGTTTCCAATTTCTGCATCCAGAAATTTTAGGATGCTTTCTTCCCGTTTTGCTTAGGCTTTCCCTCTTTGAGGTACTTTAAAGTTGACCTCTCTGCTTTTCCAGCTTTTCTTCCTCTTCCAAATTACTTTCCTCTTAATTGGGGGAAATTAGATGTTTATCTCCACATCTAATTTTGTTAATATTCATTCCAAGGATTTATGGAAGGTGTGGGAAAGTCTCATCCCTTATCCACATCCTCATGGATATAGGCTTCAAATCTCAATTATCTAGCTAGTCATTGCACACATAACTTTTCCATTAAATTTTATTAATTCAAAATTAAAATAAATCCATACACTAGTTCTCCATTGGGGTCCACTTCCCCTTTGGACTTATTCAATTGTCAATTAAAAAACATAGAAACTAGGGGTATTACATATTCCCCCTCTAAAAACAAACACTGTCCTTAGTGTTGACAAAACAAAAATTAACATTTCACTATTTAAACAGTGATGGATATCTTTCCATCATATCATTTTCTTGTTCCCAAGTATCCTCTTCGGGTGTAAAGTGACTCCACTGCACTTTTACCTTGGCCACTATCCGGTTCCGAAGTTCAATTTCTTTCTGCTCCAAGATTTGAAGTGACTCTGGAAGGAATTCCCCTTCTAGTTCCACCTGAATCACATTCCAATCAATAACGTGAGCAGAATCATGTACATATGTTTTTTAATAAAGAGACATGAAACACATCATGAACCTTAATATGAATGAGTAAGGCTAATTTATGGGCCACCGAGTCCACTCTTTCCAACACTTCAAATGGTCCATAGTATTGTGGAGCTAATTTTGCACAACTCCCAGTGTGCAAAGTGCTCTTCTTAGGCTTAATCCTCAGATATACATGTTCACCTACACTAAATTCACGATGAACTCTCTTTTTGTCTGCATAACTTTTCTGTCTGTCATGAGCTGTCTTGATATTTTTTTGAATCTATTTTACCACTTTTTCCATTTCCTGCAAAGCTTATGGGCCAAGTACCATTTTATTTTCAGGTTGACTACAGCTTAAGGGAGTGTGGCACTTTCTGCCATAAAGTACTTCAAACGGACTCATCTTTATGGAAGTTTGGTAACTGTTGTTATAGGAAAATTATACTAAGTGTAAGTAGTCTTCCCATTTGGTTGGCCTATCCATCACATACATCCATAACATATCCTCCAAAATCTGGTTTGTCCTTTCGATTTGACCATCAGTTTGGGGGTGGTAGGAAGTACTAAAATTCAATTTAGTGCCCATTCCTCCAAACAAACTTCTTCAAAAAGCTGCAGTGAACTTTGCATCTCTACCTGAAATTCTCATTTTAGGAACCCCATGTAGCCTTACAATCTCTTTCATAAACACATTTTCTACTTGGGCTGTCCCAAAAGTAGACTGCACATGTATAAAATGAGCAAATTTAGTCAACGTATCCACTACCACCATCACTGAGTCATGTTGATATTTGGTTCTTGGTAATCCAATGATAAAATCCATAGAAACAGTTTCCCATTTCCATTCTGAAATCGATAAAGGATTTAGTAGTCCAGCTGAATGCTGATGTTCAAATTTGACTTGTTGACATTCAATGCATCTTTCCAAGTAACTTGCTACATCCTTTTTCATCCCAGGACAGAATAATTTCTTTCTTAAAACTGTGAGCAATTTCTGATATCCAGGAAGTCCGGAATAAGGTTTTTTTGTGATATTCATCCAAAATTTCTTTCTTTAAAGAGTCTACATTAGGGATGTACAATCTATCTCTGTAGAAAATCAACCCATTCTAATTTTGTATATACCCATGTATTTCCTTTTTCAACATTTGTCTCTAAAGTTTTTCATAGTCTTGATCTTTCTCCATTACCCTTTAAACCAGTCCTTCTAAGTCAAAGTTAAGTCTACTTCCAATGTTACTTACCCCTTGTCAAGAATTTCTGCTTAAAGCATCTACAATCTTGTTTTCTTTACCTTTGATGTGCTTTATTTCCATGTAAAATTCACTCAGGAAAGACAGCCACCTAGCTTGCCCAGCATTTAAGTCTGGTTGAGTGAAAAAATACTTTAGACTAATGTGATCTGTCATCAGCACAAATTTATTTCCTAGAAGATAGTGTCTCCACATCTTGAGTGCATGTATTACAACAGCTAACTCAAGATCATAAACACTGTAATTTTATTTATGTTTCTTAATTTTTCTAGATTCATAAGCTATAACAGAATTTTCTTGTAATAATACTCCCCCTAATCCTTCTCCACAAGCATCTGTGCATACTACAAACTCCTAATTTGGATCAGAAATCTTTAGAATAGGTGTTGTAGTAAGTTTTAGTTTTAATTGCTCAAAACTATTCTGGAATTTTTCAGTCCATTCAAATTTTACTCCCTTCCTTTGTAAGGAAATAATGGGGTAGGCTAAGGCAGAAAATATTTCTACAATCCTCCGGTAGTATCCTGCAATTCCCATAAAATATCTTACAGCTGATACATCAGTAGGTACAGGCCATTCTTTGATTTCTTTTATCTTTTCTAGGTCTAAAAGCAACCCTTGTTTGGAAAATATATGCCCTAATTATTGAATTTTATCTTTGAAAAATTCGTATTTGCTAGACTTAGCATATAATTTATTTTCTCTCAGAGTTTGCAATAAAATCCTGTGGTGTTCTTGATGCTCCGCTTCACATTTTGAATAGATCAAAATGTCGTCAATAAATACTAGTACAAACTTGTATAATTATTTATTCAAGGCACTATTCATTAAACATTATTCTGATTTTTCCTGATGATGGGTCTTGCTTTAGACCCGAAACATAGACTGAAAAATGAGAACTATGGAGATTCCGAGCTCTGATTCTGAAAATCGACACCACAGAAATCTACAATCCATCACATAAAAGTGGCGAGTGCATTTTTCAACCCAAATGGTAGGACCACAAATTCATAGTGTCCATACTGGGTTCTAAATGTTGTCTTGCTGATGTATTTGTCTTTAATTCTTAACTGATGGTAACCAGTCCTTAAATCAATCTTGGAAAACACGGTTGCCCCTCTAACCTATTCAAAAAGGTCATCTATCCTAGGCAAGGGATATTTTTTTTTTATTGTCAGTTTGTTTAATTTACGATAATCAATATATATACGGAAAGTACCGTTTTTCTTTTTCACAAACAACACTGGTGCTCCCCAGGGGGATACACTCGGTTTGATGTAACCTCTATCCAAAAAATCTTGTAGTTGCATTTTTAAATAAATTAATTCATGGGTGCTCATTCTGTATGAGGCTCTAGAAACTGGAGTTGCACTTGGTAATAAATAAATTGAAAGTTCGATTTCTCTCTTGGGGGGAAGATGAGGAATTTCATCTGGGAAAACATCTTTAAATTCTCTTAACACTAGTAGTGTTTCTAATAGATTTTCCTCTGCTTGCTATCTCAACTCTTCTACATGTAACATATACACCTGATACCCTTTCCTAGCAATTCTCTTTAATTGAAGGGCTAAAATCTGTCTCACCGATATGGGTTTAGACTTTTCTTTTATTATGATAGGTTATCCCTCCTTGTTAATGCAGTGTAAAGTTTTGTCCCAACAATTCATCATAGCTTTTTGTTTTTCTAACCAGTCCATTCCTACAAGTATATCATATGACACTAATGGCAGAATATTTAAATTTAATTATGTTTGGTATCCACTCAGATTTTTGTACATTAGAGGTAACTTATGAGTTACTTTTCGTTTAGTACCAGTGGCTAACTAAACTAATCAAGACTGTTGAAACTTCTCTGACTTTAATTTACATTTTTCTACCATTTGCAGACTGATATAACTCAAATATGCACCTAGATCTATTAAAATTATAACATATTGGTAGCAATCACACCGTCCATCTCGACCATGGTAGACTGGTGTTCTGCTTAACGATATTCTAAGGCAACGCTGATCTTGGGGATGTTCCTGGCCACATCATTTACTATAGTGGCCTCACGCAGTACTTGTACTTTCTAGATATTTATGTGTGGACAATCCCTCAAGAAATGAGATTCTCCACAACCCCAACACTTCAATGTTTATTTCATTTTAACAATCCCTTCCCTCTTGTTATTTCCATTCATTGGTTTGGAACCTGTTTGGGATTGGGCAGTTTGATTTTCCCCCATTTTACTAAATTTTTTTCTTTGGTGGTTTCTCCCAAAGTTTTTGAGGTAGGCTGGTTTTGCTTTCTTTCCACTAAAATCACCTTTGTTTGACCAACTCTTTCCTTGTTTCGTCTTACCCTTAAATTTCTGGTAACACAAACTGGCCTTCCGCACTACCTCATCCATCATTTTTGGGTTATAAAACTCTATATTTTCTTTATAAACAGTAGGCAGGAAGTTTAGGAACCTATGTACCTTTGTCTTCTCTTCCCTAATATAAGGCACATAGCATAACAGAATTGTGAACTTGGTTACAAACTCATCAATCGTTAGTTGTCGCAATCTAAGTTCATGAAACTCTTTTGCCTTGTCGTCATAGTAACGTTCATTCAAGTATCAATTTTTAAACTTCACTTGAAAATCCTCCCAAGTCACCATTTTCTCATCAATGGCATGAACCATCTTTTTCTCTTCCCACCACAAGGTAGCCTTGCCTTGCAGCTAATAAATAGCTAGCCTGGATCTTAAGCTACTTTCATATTCATAAACTTGAAAGTAATTTATAAAATTTAGAAGCCATGCCTCTGTTGGCTGTGGAGCCTGATTTTCTTCCTGATTTAGAGATCCTTGTTTTAGCTGGATGTATACCCTAGGAAAATTATACACCTTTGCACGCGGGGGGTGTGGGGGGGACTTGTCCCCCCCGCGGGGTCTCGGGGGGCCGATCCCCCCTGCTGGGGGGTTCGGGGGCCAGTGGTCCCCCGGCGGGGGTTTCGGGGGCAGTGCCCCCGAATCCAAAAATAGATGTAAAATTGCCTTGTAAAAGTATAGTAATTTCTAGTCAATCTGAGCCGTTCATTAGGCATATGATCAGATGGTAGAAGTTATGTTTAGTTTAGGGTTTTTTGCCCTAAAAGGCAACCCCTCGCTTTTATGAGGTTATTGTATTGCAGCTGTGTAATGTATGTGTATTCTCTGAGCGGGAAACAGATAGGGAGACCGTGAGAGAGAACAAAGGATATTACAATAGATCTGTTGTAGGTTTTGTCTCTTCAATTTTTTGCTGGATAATAGAAAGGAAGGATTGGCTGTTTAGGGTGGACGTAGCCCAAACTGGGTGAACCACGTATATTTGTGTCTCTCTGGTTTTATGTGTTTTGTGTGCTTGTATTTTCCACATATTTTATGTGTTACTTTGCTATGCAATATTTAATTTTCTAACAATTAGTATCAGAGCCGAAGGTATATTTGGCTGATAAACTAGTAGGAAATAAGGGTTCCTGGTTCAAGTGGGAGCAATGGCAGAAGATGCTAAGTTTAGGGTCGAGAAATTTAACGGCCAAAACTTCCCTCCGTGGAAGATGCAAATGGAATATTATCTATATCAGAAAGATATGTACCTACCATTGAGCAGAAAAGCAAAGAAGTCGGCGGCCATGACAGACGCGGAATAGAACATTCTCGATAGAAAGGCACTCAAAACAGTACGGTTGTGCCTTGCGGCGTCAGTCGCCTTCAATATTTGGAAGGAAACAACAACAGAGGGTTTGATGCAGACGTTGGCGAAACTATATGAAAAACCCTCGGCCTCAAACAAGGTATTTCTTATGAAATGACTATTTAATATGAAAATGTCGGAAGGTGGATCTGTTTCAGACCATTTAAATGATTTTAATACAGTTACCAGTTAGTTAAGTTCTGTAGGGGTAAACATTGATGATGAATTTAGAGCTCTTTTATTTCTGTGCTCATTGCCAGAAAGTTGGAATGGTTTAGTTATGGCCATTAGTAACTCTGTCTCTGGATCTAGTATTTTAAAGTTTTATGATGTTTTTGGTGCTATCCTTAGCAAGGAAATGTGACGGAAAATCTCCAGTG
This sequence comes from Pinus albicaulis, assembly GCA_034641835.2. NCBI lineage: Eukaryota > Viridiplantae > Streptophyta > Pinopsida > Pinales > Pinaceae > Pinus > Pinus albicaulis. The sequence continues at coordinate 1,550,771,531 of CM076584.1, forward strand.
AGACATCGGGTAATGCTTTTAGTGAAGAGTCTAGGGGAAGGATAATGGAAAGAGGAAAGAGCTTGGGATATCGCATTAAATCAAGGAAAGGCAGATCCAAGTCCAGATCCACAATAGTGTACTGGAAATGCAGAAAGAAAGGACACCTAAAGAAATACTGTAGATCTCGGAAAGGAAAAGAAGAAGACACACAGCAAGAAAAAAATCATGAAGCAAATGTGACAGGTGATGTGTTACAAGATGATTTGATTCTTTCTTTCGAAAATGTTACTGATTCTTGGGTTGTAGATTCAGGGGCTTCATTCCATGCCACACCTGATAAGAAATATTTTCATGACTATGTTCAAGGAGATTTTGGACAAGTTCGTTTGGGGTGATGATAAACCCTGTAAAATTGTTGAGATGGGTAAGGTTCTTGTAAAATAGCAGAATGGAAACCAATGGCTATTAAATGAGGTAAGGAATATTCCAGATCTAAGGAAAATTTTTATTTCAACAGGGCAGGTAGGCAGTGAAGGTTGTGTTAGAATTTTCACGGATAAAACTTGGAAGGTCACCAAAGGAGCCCTGGTAATAGCAAAAGGAGAAAATTTTGGTACATTTTATTTATGCAATGGTATTTCTAACTCTGTTAATGCTTTAACTTTGAAAGGAGTAGATGCATCATTATGGCATCATAGGCTCGGACATATGAGTGAGAAGGGGATGACGATTCTTCACTCAATAAATTTTTTGCCAGGTTTGAAGAATGTTGATTTGGATTTCTGTGAGAATTGCATTTATGGAAAACAAAAGAGAGTTAGATTTATCAGAGTTGGGAAATAAAAGAAGAGCGAAAAATTGGAGCTTTTACATACAACTGTATGGGGACCTGTTCAGGTATCATCTCTTGGTGGCTCTCGCTATTATGTTACTTTTATTGATGATGCAACTAGAAAAACTTGGATTTATTGTATTCAAAATAAATCTGATGTATTTGATACTTTCAAGAAATGGAAAGCTTTGGTTGAGATTGAGACAGGAAATAAGTTAAAGTGTCTCAAATCAGAAAATGGAGGTGAATATTGCAGCAAAGAGTTTGATAGGTACTGTTCAGAGCATGGAATTTGTAGAGAGAAGAAAGTTCCAAGAACACCACAAGAAAATGGTGTGTTAGAAAGGATGAACAAAAAAATCATGGAGCGTGCAAGGTGCATGAGATTGCATGCAGGATTGCCTTTACAATTTTGGGTAGATGTTGTAGATACTACTGTTTATCTAATAAACAGAGGCCCTTCAAGTTCCTTGGATGGCGTTATTCTAGAGGAAGCATGGACAGGTAAAAAGGTAAACTACTCTTTTTTAAAGCTATTTGGTTGTGAGGCCTTTGTCCATATTAATAAAGAAAATAGAACAAAGCTTGAGGAAAAATAAAAGAAATGTACCTTTATTGGATATGGTGCTAATGATTTTGGTTATTTCTTATATGATTATGAAAATCTCAAAATCATTAGGAGAAGAGATGTAATATTCAATGAAAAGGTCTTGTATAAGAATCAGTTGCAGGAAAAGAAACTAGGAAAAAATAAAGCAACGAATACATGGTTCTTGATGAGATAACTGAAAAAGTAAAGGTGCTTGAAAACAATAATAATCAACAACCACAATAGCAGCAACCACCACAACAGTAACAGGCGCCTCAAACACCTGAAAGTGGTGTTAGAAGATCTACCATGATAAGTAGACCCCCTGAACGATACTCTCCTTCATTATATTATTTATTGCTGACTGATTATGGTGAACCTGAATGTTATGAAGAAGAAATGCAGGTTGAAAGCAAGAAGAAGTGGGAGCTAGCCATGCAAGAAGATATGGACTCCTTAATGCATAACTAGACTTGGGACTTAGTCAGGTTTCATGCAGGTAAAACTACATTGCAGAATAAATGGGTTTACAGGCTGAGGGAAGAAGATGGAGGAAAACAAAGGTACAAAGCTATACTTGTGGTGAAGGGGTTTGCACAGAAGAAAGGTATTGATTTTGATGAAATATTTTCTCCTGTTGTTAATATGACTTCAATCAGAACTATCTTAAGTATTGTAGCAGTGGAAGATTTACATCTTGAACAGTTAGATGTAAAGACAACATTTCTCGATGGAGATTTGAAGGAAGAGATATGCATGCAGCAACCAGAAGGATATGAGGTCAAAGGGAAAGAAAAATTGGTGTGCAGGTTAAAGAAGAGCTTGTATGGCTTAAAACAGGCTCCAAGGTAGTGGTATCTAAAATTTGACAAGTTTATGTCTGAACAAGGTTATACTAGATGTCACTCTGATCATTGTGTTTATCTAAAAAGGAAAAATGATGGCAACTATATTTTATTTTTTATTGTATGTAGATGACATGCTTGTTGCAGGATCTAACATGCAGGAAATAAATGTGTTGAAAAGAAAATTGGCAAATTCATTTGCAATGAAGGATTTGGGAGCTACAAAACAAATTCTTGGTATGAGGATAACTAGAGACAGGAAAAATCGCAAATTAACACTGTCTCAGAATGAGTACATAGAAAAGGTGTTGAAAAGATTTAATATGCACAATGAAAAACTAGTTAGTACACCTTTTGCTAGCCATTTCAAACTTAGTAAGGAGTTGTGCCCAAAGACCCAAGAAGACATGGATTATATGTCTAAAGTTCCATATGCATCATCAGTTGGAAGCTTAATGTATGCAATGGTTTGCACAAGGCCTGATATTGCACATGCAGTGGGATTTGTAAGCAGGTACATGAATAATCCAGGAAAAGAAAATTGGATGGAAGTAAAATGGATTCTCGGATATTTGAGAGGTACCAGAAATAAAGCATTATGCTTTGGTGGTTCAAACATTTCTCTACAGGGATATGTTGATGCAGATATGGCAGGTGACAGAGATAATAGGAGGAGCACTACAGGATATCTATTTACTATAGGTGGAACAACTATCAGTTGGGTTTCAAAAATCCAAAGTGTTGTTGCAATTTCAACAACAAAAGCAGAGTATGTTGCTGCTACAGAGGCTAGTAAAGAAATGATTTGGTTACAAAGGCTTATGGGTGAATTGGGTAAGAAGCATGATATGGGCACATTATACAGTGATATCCAAAGTGCCATTCATCTTGCAAAGAACTTAACATTTCATTCCAGGACTAAACACATACATCTCAAGTACAATTTCATATGGTCAGTATTGGAAGATGGAGAGTTGAAGCTGGAAAAGATACACACTAGCCAGAATCCTACAGATATGCTAACAAAATTTGTAACCAAGGAGAAAATGAAAATGTGCTTAGTTTCAATTGGTCTTCAAGGATGATGAAGATGAGGAACAACCAGGTCCAAAGAGGAGTCATTGTCCAGCAAATGAAGTAGCAGTGGAGTTGCTACAATCAGTCTCTAAGTGGGAGATTGTTGGGTGTGGAGCCTGATTTTCTTCCTGATTCAAAGATCCTTGTTTTAGCTGGATGTATACCCCAGGAAAATTGTACACCCTTGCATGTAGGGGGGACTTGTCCCCCCTGCAGGGTCCGGGGGGGCCGACCCCCCCGGCTGGGGGGTCCGAGGGCCAGCGGTCCCCCGGCGGGGGTTTCGGCGGCAGTGCCCCCGAAGCCAAAAATAGATGTAAAATTGCCTTGCAAAAGTATAGTAATTTCTAGTCAATCTGGGCCGTTCATTAGGCGGATGATCTGACAGTAGAAGTTATGTTTAGTTTAGGGTTTTTTTCCCTAGAAGGCAACCCCTTGCTTTTATGAGGGTATTGTATTGCTGTTGTGTAATGTATGTGTATTCTATGAGCGGGAAATAGATAGGGAGATTGTGAGAGAGAACAAAGGATATTACAACGGATTTGCTGTAGGTTTTGTCTCTTCAATTTTTTGCTGGGTAATAGAAAGGAAGGACTGGCTGTTCGGGGTGGACGTAGCCCAAACTGGGTGAACCATGTATATCTGTGTCTCTCTGGTTTTATGTGTTTTGTGTGCTTGTATTTTCCGCATATTTTATGTGTTTCATTGCTCTGTAATATTTAATTTTCTTACAGCCTCAACATCTTCTTCTTTATCTCCATCACAGGAGGGAGTTTAATTTTCCATAATTCACCCTGTAATTCTTTCTTTTATCTAGACTGCTGTCTAGAGGCATCATCTTCCTCAGAATCTTCTGAGAAGTTGACCCTTCCTTTTCTCTTCCTTTTCGAACCTTCACCCTCTTGGCTATTCTGAGAAGTCAATTCCTTTATTAGCTTGTCTTGCTCCTCACCTTTCTAAGGATAGCTTGTCATTGTGGCTTTTAAGCTATGCCATTTCTCGTTGCATTCTATGCAACATAGCCATCAATGGAGCATTTGGATCTGGCATGTTTTCTCCACCACCCATATCCACATACAGCTCATCCCCTTCAGTCATGGTTCACAACTTTATTCTTCAGTACTGTTCACTATACGGGAATTTAACATTAGAAAATTTTAAAATTCATAAATTTTTACAGCAGAATATATTTTTTGTGTGACCACATAAATTTCCAAATGTTTTAGCTAATGCTCTAATACCATTTGTAATACCTCTCATTCACACAATTTTTTTTCTTTTTATTTTTTCGTCTACATAAGATTCATATTTTATTTTTCTTGTAGTTGGTTTCCTCAGTTGGACGACTTCTATTTCTACTCTTAGGTTATCGTTTCATCACCATTAGACACTATCTGAAATTCTCATTTCTTATCTACCAATAATATATGCATATTGTTAATTTATTCCCCTAGTTCATTAAACTCTTCCTTTATCTGTTTCCCTATACCTTTGGGGATTATTACAATATCCAATTTCTTGGTTTATGAAATTGATGCCCCCTTCCACTTGGTCACAATAGGTTCTAGACATTAGGGAATTATATATATAAATATTCATTAACACTTATTTATTCACATAGATAAACCTCCCACTTAACAGATGGAATTATTAAAACATATACATATAATCCTTTTTATTTTTCTTTATGAGCATCCATATGAAAAACTATGGATACCTAATGTTACCACTTTCTACTTATGTAGTAACCCAAATAGTTAACAACCTACCCCTTTATAATTTATGGGAAGGATATATTTTATATGCCTATTTTTTAATGCTGTTTATTTCGATTTCTTATATAGTTTTATTTTCATTCCACTTTGTCAATTTATCATTTCCAAAGGTCAACTAAGGTTTCACTTAACGAATTTTAGAACTATGCTCCCAACCACTGAATCCTCATTCATATACGAATGACACCTCATGGGGTTGTTGAGTTATGAATATAACGTAATTTATTTTAAGTACTCTTAGTGTCGTATTCCCAGGTGACTTTAAAGATAGACAAGACTTACATTCGTCTCATTTACTATGTCTGAATTTGCCCATGTGCTATGGTACTTATGCTTTAATTTCAAATCTATTTCATTATTCTTCTCGGGATTTGATTTCAATGTTATCGAGGAGTTCTTTGAATGCTTCTCCAACATGTCTCTCCACTCTCAATCATGCAACACGTGGATGGTGGGATTTCCCCTGAATTTGGGTTCACTTATCGTTTTAATACCCACTGTTATTTGTATACTTCTAGTTCCTTCGTTTTCTGGCTTCGAAGCCCTCTCACTACAGACTTACGTTTTTTTTTATGAGGGATGTTCGTGAACACAAGACTGAATGGAAGAGAATTCATAATGTTTACTCCTTAAGCATTTGCACTACCATTTTTTTCTTCCTGATAAGTTATATTCAACTCTGTAAACAATTTTGTTGTTCTAACAGTCTTACTGATATGAAGCTTTCCTTTCGCATGCGTTCATGCTCTAAGGAAATCGACGTTTTTGGGAAGTTATGTCATATTCCCTATTTGAAATGTGTAGAGTAACACCTATGATTTCAATCCCAGTTTGGCGTGGTTTAATATGGTTTTAGATTTTTCTTTCAACTTCAACCTAGCTACGCTTCCTAGTTTCTCCCATTTATACGATGATGTCTTTTACATATTCAATTGTTCTTTGGGATAATTTCAACCTGTTTACAATGGAAACTTTCTAATTCGTTTTTAGTTGAGTCATTTTGACCCATTGTCTTTCCCGTAGCCTCTGATTTTTACAATCTTAAATCATGGATTATGTTATCTGTTTTTCATTTGCGTGCATATGGGAGAATTATCCCAGCAAAGGGCTTGACCATTCTCCTCATTGATATATCGTGGAAAGGCTACGCAACTCTGTTTCCAGCATTGGGTTTCTACTTCGCTCTATGGATAGATACAAGCCTCATTTCTCCTCTCGAATGGTACAAGTATAACCCTGTTATTGACTAAACCCATCTTATCCATCCTTATTTTTGTTACATTGCTTTATTTAATATTTTTTGCAATAGATTTAACTATTTGTTTTGTATTGGTTCAATGTGCAAACTATGGAAACCATTGTGAGGTTAAAAATCATAAGGTATGACCTTATGAATTTTGAGTTCAATCTTACTTCAATTTGTAAATCATTATAATTTTTTTTTTTTTAATTTTTTTTTTATTTTTATTTTTTATTTTTTTTTTTTCAGGTAAAATCTACTTGGGATTGATTGCAATTAGTTGATCCAAAAAATTTCGTCTCATAACCTGTATTCCAACTAAGCAAGTATTAATTCCTTGCACAGGTTCGTTACCAGTATTTCGGTCTCGATTCGGAATTGAAATCCTGCTTTTGCATTCTGTCGATGTGTCCATTTAATGTTTATACTATTAAATCAACAGTAGCCTAGCTACCGAGTTTATTTAAAAACTTATTGTAATATGTATAAGGACATTTTGCGTATATCCCAATTCTGGACTGTATAATTTAATTTAATTTATCTTCCATTTAAATAGTTTTTCTCTCTGGTTTCATAACCTGAAACTAGTCAAAGTTTTATTTATTTAAATGATTCCTGTACACAAATATATATTCGAGCTACTTTATTTATAAAATTCCTTCATTACTCAATAGTTTTGATTTTGTATTGAGGCATATTACTATGGATAATGGTCATTGTTATTTAATAGTAGCTATATATATATATATATATATATATATATATATATATTATTTGTTCATACTCTGTCATACATATATATTCGATCTTGGTTTATTACTTTCTCTACATTTTTATAGTTACAGAAATAAAATAGGAAATTCTCCTCTCTTGTTTATTTATAGTTTCGTTCTTCTGCAGTTTTCCAGTCCAGCGTGGTTTTGTTTTTGTTACAAAAATAATCATTCTAAAAGCATCTTTATAAATCTTGCATTTCAACATTTATCATAGTTGTTGATATTTTTGTACTAGTCTCTAACTAAAATGAAATATTCATCTAAACTAATCCTGGTTCATAAGGTTTAGCATAGAATTTGTTTTCTATTTCTGCTTATATGAAATTCTTCAAGAATTGAGTTTAGCATTACTATTTCAGCCCATAAAATTAATGTTTCAATATATAACAATGATTCTTTTCTTTTACTCATTGTTGTATACTTTTATAGATAATTATAATAGAATAATATAGACACAGACAGATATGGATAGATTTATAACCCATCATGATAGGGATGATTCTATATTTCAACTTCGATTAATTTCATATCAGTACATAATATTTTTCTTTTCGCAAAGATAACTCCATTGCATACTTTTAATGTAGAATGTTATTTAAATATGAATTTTCAAGAGAGATTTCTATATTCAATACTATTAGATAATAGTCAATATTTTATTTTCTTCTGCATCTAATGTAATTTTCAGTTAGATTTCCTAACCCCGAATTTAAATCTGTACTCAGATTTAGAGATTCTGGTAGTTGGAACTGAATCGATTCCTGTCCATACAACTGTATCGGCTTGGAATTACTCCAGTAACCAAATCAGTTAAATGTATGGCTTCCCTTTGACAGTTGCAATTACTAACAAATTAAATTTAAGGATCTCAACAATTCTCAACTGTAATAATTTTTGACCAACCATGCATGACATTCTACATAATTTCTTCACTACACATATTGTAACATTGATAGGAATTTAACAGAACATACTATTTAGGAATGCATACCAAATTCTCTAACCAGCTCCTCCCAACCATAGAGTTCTATCTCCGCAACTCACCCCTGAGCTGAGACCTTTTTCTTCCAGTGATAGACAACCTCTTATCTATCCTGGAGTAGCTTATTTAAGCTATGCTTTCTCAAGCATGTTTCGAATTTCTGCATCCAGAAATTTCAGGATGCTTTCTTCCTATTTTGCCTAGGCTTTCCCTCTTTGAGGTACTTTAAAGCTGTCCTTTCTGCTTTTCCAGCTTTTCTTCCTCTTCCAAATTACTTTCCTCTTCATTGGGGGAAATTATATGTTTATCTCCAAATATAATTTTGTTAATATTCGTTCCAAGGATTTCTGTAAGGTGTGGGAAAGTCTTATCCCTTATCCACATCCTCATGGATATAGGCTTCAGATCTAAATTCTCTAGCTAGTCATTTCACACATAACTTTTCCATTCAAATTTATTAATTCAAAATTAAAATAAATCCACACACTAGATCTCCATTGGGGTCCACTTCCCATTTGGAATTATTCAATCGTAAATTAAAAAACACAGAAACTAGGGGTATTACATATTCCCCCTCTAAAAACAAACACCGTCCTCGATGTTGACAAAACAAAAATTAACATTTCACTGTTTAGACAGTGATGGATATCTTTCCATAATATCAGTTTCTTGTTCCCAAGTAGCCTCTTCGGGTGTAAAATGTCTCCACAGCACTTTTACCTTGGCCACTTTCTAGTTTTGAAGTTCAATTTCTTCTCGCTCCAAGATTTGAAGCAGCTCTAGAAGGAATTCCCCTTCTAGTTCCACCTGAATCACATTCCAATCAATAACGTGAGCATAATATTGTACATATGTTTTGTAATAAAGAGACATGAAACAAATCATGAACCTTAATATGAATGGGTAAGGCTAATTTATGGGCCACTGGGCCCACTCTTTCCAACACTTCAAATGGTCCACAGTATCGTGGAGCTAATTTTTCACAACTACCAGTGTGCAAAGTGCTCTTCTTAGGTTTAATCCTCAGATATACATGTTCACCTACACTGAATTCTCAGTGAACTCTCTTTTTGTCTGCATAACTTTTCTGTCTATCCTGAGTTGTCTTGATATTTTTTTTAATCTATTTTACCACTTTTTCCATTTCCTGCAAAGCTTTTGGGCCAAGTACCAATTTATCTTTAGGTTGACTCCAACTTAAGGGAGTGTGGCACTTTCTGCCATAAAGTGCTTCAAATGGACTCATGTTTATGGAATTTTGGTAGCTATTGTTATAGGCAAATTATACTAAGTGTAAGTAGTATTCCCATTTGGTTGGCCTATCCATCACATACATCCATAACATATCCTCCAAAATCTGGTTTGCCCTTTCGGTTTAACCATCAGTTTGGGGGTGGTAGGCAGTACTAAAATTAAATTTAGTGCCCATGCCTCCAAACAAAATTCTCCCAAAGGCTGCAGTGAACTTTGCGTCTCTATCTAAAATTATCATTTTAGGAACCCAATGTAGCCTTAAAATCTCTTTCATAAACATGTTTACTACTTGGGCTATCCCAAAAGTAGACTACACAGGTATAAAATGAGCAGCTTTAGTCAAGGTATCCACTACCACCATCACCAATTCATGTTGATATTTGGTTCTTGGTAATCCAGTGATAAAATCCGTAGAAACAGTTTCACATTTCCATTCTGAAATCGGTAAAGGATTTAGCAGCCTAGCTTGATGCTGATGTTCAACTTTGACTTGTTGACATTCAATGCATCTTGCCAAGTAACTTGCTACATCATTTTTCATCCCAGGCCAAAATAAATTCTTTCTTAAAGCTATGAGCAATTTCTGATATCCAGGATGGCCAGAATAAGGATTTTTGTCATATCCATCAAAAATTTCCTTCTTTAAAGAGTTTACATTAGGGATGTACAATCTATCTCTGTAGCAAATTAGCCCATTCTGATTTTTTGTATACTCATGAATTTCCTTTTTCAACATTTGTGTTTGAAATTTTTCATAGTCTTGATCTTCCTCCACTACCCTTTAAACCAGTCCTTCTAAGTCAAAGTATAGAATACATCCAATGTTACTTACCCCTTGCCAATAATTTCTGCTTAAAGCATCTACAATCTTGTTTTCTTTACCTTTGATGTGCTTTATTTCCATGTAAAATTCACTCAGGAAAGGCAGTCACCTATCTTGCCTAGTATTTAAGTCTGGTTGAGTGAAAAAATACTTTAGACTAATGTGATCTATCATCAGCACTAATTTATTTCCTATAAGATAGTGTCTGCACATCTTGAGTGCGTGTATTACATCAGCTAACTGAATATCATAAACATTGTAATTCTGTTCATGTTTCTTAAGTTTTCTAGATTTATAAGCTATCATAGAATTTTCTTGTAATAATACTCCCCCTAATCCTTCTCCACAAGCAACTGTGCATACTACAAACTCCTGATTTGAATCAACAATATTTAGAATAGGTGTTGTAGTAAGTTTCAATTTTAATTGCTCAAAACTATTCTGGAATTTTTCAGTCCATTCAAATTTTACTCCCTTCCTATGTAAGGAAGTAATGGGGTAGGCTAAGGCGGAAAATATTTCTACAAACCTTTGGTAGTATCCTGCAATTCCCATAAAAGATCTTACAGCTAATACATCAGTAGGTACAGGGCATACTCTGATTTATTTTATCTTTTCCAGGTCTACAACCAACCCTTGTTCGGAAAATATATGCCCTAAGTATTGAATTTTATCTTTGAAAAATTTGTATTTGCTAAACTCAGCATACAATTTATTTTCTCTTAGAGTTTTTAATAAAATCCTGAGGTGTTCCTGATGATTCACTTCAATTTTTGAATAGATCAAAATGTCATCAATAACTACTAGCACAAACTTGTCTAAGTATTTATTCAAGACACTATTCATTAAACACATAAAAGTGGCGGGTGCATTTCTCAACCCAAATGGTAGGACCACAAATTCATAGTGTCCATACCAGGTTCTAAATGTTGTCTTACTGATGTCTTCATCTTTAATTCTTAACTGATGGTAACCAGTCCTTAAATCAATCTTGGAAAACATGGTTGCCCCTCTAACTTGGTCAAAGAGGTAATCTATCCTAGGCAAGGGATATTTTTTTTTTATTTTCAGTTTGTTTAATTGACGATAATCAATACACATACGGAAAGTACTATTTTTCTTTTTCACAAATAGAACTAGTGCTCCCCAAGGGGATATAGTCGGTCTGATGTAACCATTATCCAACAGTTCTTGTAGTTTCATTTTTAACTAAATTAATTCATGGGTGCTCATTCTATATGGGGCTCTAGAAACTGGAGTTAAGCTCCGTAATAAATCAATTGAAAAATCGATTTCTCTCTTGGGGGAAAGATGAGGAATTTCATCTGGGAAAACATCTTTAAATTCTCTTAACACTGGTAGTGTTTCTAACAGATTTTCCTCTGCTTGCTATCCCAACTCTTTTATATGTACCGAATACACTTCATACCCTTTCCTAGCAATTCTCTTTAACTGAAGGGCTGAAATATGTCTCACCGATATGGGTTTAGAATTTCCTTTTATTATGACATGTTATCCATCCTTGTTAATGTAGTGTAAAGTTTTGTCCCAACAATTCATCATAGATTTTTGTTTTTCTAACCAGTCCATTCCTACAAGTATATCATATGACCCTAATGGCAGAATATTTAAATTTAATTCTGTTTGATATACATTCAGATTTATGGATGTCAGAGATAGCTTATGAGTTACTTTTCATTTAGTACCAATGGCTAAATGAACTAACCAAGACTGCTGAAACTTATCTGACTTTAATTTACATTTTTCTACCATTTGTAGACTGATATAACTCAAAGATGCACCTGGATCTATTAAAAATATAAGAGATTGGTCAACAATCATACCTTCCATCTTGATGATGGTGGACTGGTGTTCTGCTTGACAATCTTCTAAGGTAGTGCTAATCTTGGGGATGTTCCTGGCCACATCATTTACTGTAGTGGCCTCACGCAGTACTTGTACTATCTGGATATTTCTGTGTGGACAGTCCCTCAACAAATGAGGTTCTCCACAACCCCAAAACTTCAAAGTTCCTTTCATTTTAACAATCCCTTCCCTGTTTTTATTTTCATTCATTGGTTTGGACCCTGTTTGGGATTGGGCAGTTTGATTTTCCCCCATTTTACTGAATTTCTTTCTCTCGTGTTTTCTCCCATAGTTTTTGAGATAGGCTGGTTTTTCTTTCTTTCCACTGAAATCACCTTTGTTTGACCAACTCTTTCCTTGTTTCTTCTTACCCTTGAATTTATGGTAACACAATCTAGCCTTCCGCACTACCTCATCCATCGTTTTTGGGTTATCAAACTCTATATTTTCTTTATAAATAGTGGGCAGAAAGTTTAGGAACCTTTGTACCTTTTCTTTCTCTTCCCTAATATAAGGAACATAGCGTAACAAATTTGTGAACTTGGTTACAAACTCATCAATCGTGAGCTGTCCCAATCTAAGTTCGTGAAACTCTTTTGCCTTGTCGTCATAGTAACGTTCATTCAAGTATCAATTTTTAAAATTGACTTGAAAATCCTCCCAAGTCACCATTTTCTCATCAATGGCATGAACCATCTTTGTCTCTTCCAACCACAAGGTAGCCTTGCCTTGCAGCTGATAAATAGCCAGCCTGGCTCTTAATTTACTTTCATATTCATAAACCTGAAAGTACTTGATCAAATTCAGAATCCATGCTTCAACATCTTCTTCTTTCTCTCCATCATAGGAGGGAGGTTTAATTTTCCAAAATTCACCCTGTAATTCCTTCTTTTGTCTAGACTGCTGTCTAGAGGCGTCATCTTCCAGAGAATCTTCTGAAAAATTGACCCTTCATTTTCTCTTCCTTTCGGAACCTTCACCCTCTTGGCTATTCCGAGAAGTCAATTCCTTTATTAGCTTGTCTTTCTCCTCACTGGCTAAAGATAGCCTGTCATTGTGGCTTTTAAGCTGTGCCATTTATCGTTGCATTTTACGCAACATAGCCATCAATGTAGAATTTGGATCTTGTGTGTTTTCTCCACCACCCAGATCCACATACATCTTGTCCCCTTCATTCATGGTTCATAGCTATATTCTTCAGTACTATTCACTGTACAGGAATTGAACGTTATAAAAAATTAAAATTCATAAATTTTTACAGCAACATATATTTTTTGTGTGAGCACATAAATTTCCCAGTTTTTTGGCTAATGCTCTGATACCATTTGTAATACCTCTCATTCACACAATTTTTTTCTTTTTCTTTTTTCTTCTACATAAGGTTCATATTTTATTTTTTCTTATAGTTGGTTTCCCCAATTGGACGACTTCTATTTCTACTCTTAAGTTATTGTTTCGTCACCATTAGACACTATTTGAAATTATCATTTCTTATTTGCCAATAATATATGCATATTGTTAATTTATTCTTCTAGTTCATTAAATTCTTACTTCCTTTATCCTTTTCTGTATACCTTTGGGGATTATTACAATATCCAATTTCTTGGTTTATGAAATTGATGCCCCCTTCCACCTGGTCACAATAGGTTATATAAATTAGGGAATTATATGTATATATATTCATTAACACTTACTTATTCACATAGATAAACCTCCCACTTAACATATGGAATTATTAAAACATATACATATAATCCTTTTTATTTTTCTTTATGAGCATCCATATGAAAAAATACGGATACCTAATGTTACCACTTTCTACTTAGGTAGTAACCCGAATAGTTAACACCCTACCCCTTTATAATTTATGGGAAGGATATATTTTATATGCCTATTTTTTTACATTGCTTGTTTAGATTTCTTATATAGTTTTATTTTCATTCCACTTTGTCAATTTATCATTTCCAAAGGTCACAACTAAGGTTTCACTTAATGACTTTTAGAACTATGCTCCCAACCCTTGAATCCTCATTCGTATACGAATGACACCTCACGGGGTTGTTGATTTATGAATGCAACATCATTTATCTTAAGAACTCTTAGTGTCGTATTCCCAGGTGACTTTAAAGATCGACAAGACTTACATTCGTCTAATTTATTGTGTCTGAATTTTCCCATGTGCTATGGTACTTATGCTTTAATTTCAAATCTATTTCATTATTCTTCTCGTGATTTGATTTCAATGTTATCGAGGAGTTCTCTGAAAGCTTCTCCAACACGTCTCTCCCCTCTCAATCATGCAACACATGGACAGGGGGATTTCACCCTAATTTAGGGTTCACTTATCGTTTTAATAACCATTGTTATTCGTATACTTCTAGTTCCTGTGTTTTCTGGTTTCGAAGCACTCTCAATACAGACTTACGTTTTGTTCCATAATGGATGTTCGTGAACACAAGACTGAATGGAAGATAATTCATAGTGTTTACTCGTCAAGAATTTTCACTGACATTTTTTTCTTCCCGGTAAGTTATATTCAGCTCTGTAAACAATTTCGTTGTTCTAACAATCTTACTAATATGAAGCTTTCTTTTCTCATGCGTTCATGCTCTGAGGAAATCAGGCATTTTTGGGAAGTTATTTCATATTCCTTATTTGAAATGTGTATAGTAACACCTATGATTTCAATCCTAGTTTGGCGTGGTTTCATATGGTTTTAGATTTTTCTTTCAGCTTCAACCTAGCTACATTTCTTAGTTTCTCCCATTTATACGATGATTTCTTTTAAATCTTCAATTTTTATTTGGGATAGTTCAACCTGTTTATAATGGAAACTTTCCATTTCATTTTTAGTTGAGTTGTTTTGATCCATTGTCTTTCTCGTAGCCTCTGATTTTTCCAATCTTAAATCATGGATTACATTATCTGTTTTTCATTTGCGAGCATATGGGAGAATTATCCCAGAAAAGGGCTTAACCATTCTCCTTATTGATATATCATGGAAAAGGCTACGCAACTCTGTTGCCAGCATTGGGTTTCTACTTCGTGCTTTGGATATAGGCCTCATTTCTCCTCTCGAATGCTACAAATATAACCCTGTTATTGACTAAACCCATCTTAGCCATCCTTGTTTTTGTTACATTGCTTTATTTAATATTTTCTACGATATATTTAACTATTTATTTCGTACTGGTTCAATGTGCAGGCTATGGAAACCATTGTCAGGTTAAAACTTATAAGGTATGGTTGACCTTACAAATTTTGAGTTCAATCTTACTTCGATTTGTAAATCATTATAATTTCCCTCGGTTTTTAATTTCGTTTGTTCTTTGTTTTTCGGGTACAATCTACTTGGGATTGATTGTAATTATCTGAACCAACAAATTTCATCTCACAACCTGCATTCCAACTAACTCAGTACTAATTCCTTGCACAAGTTCATTACCCGTATTCCAGTCTCAATTCAGAATTGCAATCCTGCTTCCGCATCTGCCGATGTGTCCATTTAACGGTTATACTATTAAATAAACATTAGCCTAGCTACCGAGTTTATTTAAAAACTAATTATAATATGTATAAGGGCATTTTGGGTATATCCAAAATCTGGACTGTGTAATTTCATTTAATTTATCTTCCATTTAAATAGTTTTTCTCTCTGGTTTCATAACCTAAAACTAGTCAAAGTTTGATTCTTTAAATGATTCCTGTACACAGATATATATTCGAGCTACTTTATTTATAAAATTCCTTCATTACTCAATAGTTTTGATTTTGTATTGAGGCATATTAATATGCTTAATATGGATAATTGTCAAGTCCAATTTAGTTCATAGTAGTTATATATATATATATATATATATATATATATATATATATATATATATATATATATATATATATATATATATATATATATATGTTCATACTGTTTCATACATATATATTCGATCTTGGTTTATTAATTTCTCTACATTTTTATAGTTACAAAAATAAAATAGGCAATTCTCCTCTCTTGTTTATTTATAGTTTCGTCCTTCTGCAATTTTTAGTCAAGAATGGTTTTGTTTCTGTTACAAGAATAATCATTCTAAAAGCATCCTTATAAATCTTGCATTTCAATATTTATCATAGTTGTTGATATTTCTATACTAGTCTCCAACTAAAATGAAATGTTCATCTAAACTAATCCTGGTTCATAAGGTTTAGCATAGAATTTATTTTCTATTTCTGCTCATATGAAATTCTTCAGGAATTGAGTTGAGCGTTACAATTTTAGCCAATAAAATTTATGTTTCAGTATATAACAATGATTCTTTTCTTTTACTCATTGTTGTATACTTTTATAGATAATTATAATAGAATAGAATAGACACAAACAGATATGGATAGATTTATAACCCATCATGATAGGGATGATTCTTTATTTCAATGCTGTTAGATAATAGTCAATATTTTATTTTCTTCTGTATCTAATGTAATTTTCGGTTATATTTCCTAACCCCATATTTAAATTTGTACTCATATTTAGAGATTATGGTAGTTGGAACTGAATCGATTCCTGTCCATACAATTTTATCAGTATGAAATTAATTTGGTAACCAAATAGGTTAAATGTATGGCTTCCCTTCGACAGTTGCAATTACTAAAAAATTAAATTTAAGGATCTCCACAATTCTCAACTGTAATAACCTTTAACGAGCCATGCATGACATTCTATGTAATTGATTGAATACACATATTGTAACATTGATAGGAATTTAACAGAACATACTAGTTAGGCATGCATACCAAATTCTCTAACTAGCTCCTCCCAACCTTAGAGTTCTATCTCCGCAACTCACCCCCGAGCTGAGACGTTTTGCTTTCAGAGATAGACAACCTGTTGTCTGTCCTGGAGTATCTTATTTAAGTTGTTTTTTCCCAAGAATGTTTCCAATTTCTGCATCCAGAAATTTTAGGATGCTTTCTTCCTATTTTTCCTAGGCTTTCCCTCTTTGAGGTACTTTAAAGTTGTCCTTTCCGCTTTTCCAGCTTTTCTTCCTCTTCCCAATTAATTTCCTCTTCATTGGGGGAAATTAGATGTTTATCTCCAAATCTAATTTTGTTAATATTCCTTCCAAGGATTTCTAGAAGGTGTGGGAAAGTCTCATCCCTTATCCACATCCTCATGGATATAGGCTTCAAATCTCAATTCTCTAGCTATTCATTGCACACATAGCTTTTCCATTCAATTTTAATAATTCAAAATTTAAATAAATCCACACACTATTTCTCCATTGGGGTCCACTTCCCCTTTGGACTTATTCATTTTTCAATTAAAAAACATAGAAACTAGAGGTATTACATATTCCCCCTCTAAAAAAAAACACTATCCTCAGTGTTAACAAAACAAAAATTAACATTTCACTGTTTAAATAGTGATCGATATATTTCCATAATATCAGTTTCTATTTCCCAATTAGCCTCTTTGGGTGTAAAGTGCCTCCACTGCACTTTTACCCTGTCCACTATCCGGTTCCGAAGTTCAGTTTCTTCCCGCTCCAAGATTTGAAGCGGCTCTAGAAGCAACTCCCATTCTGATTCCACCTGAATAACATTCCAATCAATAACGTGAGCAGAATCAGGTACATATTTTTTTTAATAAAGAGACATGAAACACATCATGAACCTTAATATGAATGGGTAAGGATAATTTATAGGCCACCGGGCCCACTCTTTCCAACACTTCAAATGGTCCACAGTATCGTGGAGCTAATTTTGCATAACTGTCGGTGTGCAAAGTGCTCTTCTAAGTCTTAATCCTCAGATATACATGTTCACCCACACTAAATTCTCGGTGAACTCTCTTTTTGTTTGCATAACTTTTATGTCTGTCCTGAGCTGTCTTGATATTTTTATGAATCTGTTTTA
Organism: Pinus albicaulis; assembly: GCA_034641835.2. Lineage (NCBI taxonomy): Eukaryota > Viridiplantae > Streptophyta > Pinopsida > Pinales > Pinaceae > Pinus > Pinus albicaulis. The sequence continues at coordinate 1,550,789,479 of CM076584.1, forward strand.
CCACTTTTTTCATTTCCTGCAAAGCTTCTGGGCCAAGTACCAGTTTATCTTCAATTTGACTCCAACTTAAGGGAGTGTGGAACTTTCTGCCATAAAGTGCTTCAAACGGACTCATATTTATGGAAGTTTGGTAGCTGTTTTTATAGGCAAATTCTACTAAGTGTAAGTAGTCTTCCCATTTGGTTGACCTATCCATCGCATACATGAATAACATATCCTCCAAAATCTGGTTTGTCCTTTTGGTTTGACCATCAGTTTGGGGGTCGTAGGCAGTACTAAAATTCAATTTAGTGCCCATGCCTCCAAACAAACTTCTCCAAAAGGCTGTAGTGAACTTTGCATTTATATCTAAAATTATCATTTTAGGAACCCCATGTAGCCTTACAATCTCTTTCATAAACACGCTTGCTACTTGGGCTATCCCAAAAGTAGACTGCACAAGTATAAAATGAGAAACTTTAGTCAAAGTATCCACTACCACCATCACCGAGTCATGTTGATATTTGGTTCTTGGTAATCCAATAATAAAATCCATAGAAATAGTTTCCCATTTCCATTCTGAAATCAATAAAGGATTTAGCAGCCCAACTAGATGTTGATGTTTAACTTTGACTTTTTGACATTCAATGCATCTTGCCAAGTAACTTCCTACATCCTTTTTCATCCCAGGCCAAAATAAATTCTTTCTTAAATATTTGAGAAATTTCTGATATCCACGATGTCCAGAATAAGGCTTTTTGTGATATTCATACAAAATTTATTTCTTTAAAGAGTCTACATTATGGATTTAAAATCTATATCTGTAGAAAATAAGCCCATTCTGATTTTGTGTATACCCATGCATTTCCTTTTTCAACATTTGTGTATAAAAATTTTTATAGTCTTGATCTTGTTCCACTACCCTTTGAACCAGTCCTTCTAAGTCAAAGTTAACACTACTTCCAATGTTACTTACCCCTTGCCAAGCATTTATGCTTAAAGCATCTACAATCTTGTTTTCTTTACCTTTTATGTGCTTTATTTTCTTGTCAAATTCATTCAGGAAAGATAGCCACCTAGCTTCCCTAGTATTTAAGTCTAGTTGAGTGAAAAAATACTTTAGACTAATGTGATCTGTGATCAGCACAAATTTCTTTCCTATAATATAGTGTCTCCACATATTAAGTGCGTGTATTACAGCAGATAACTCAAGATCATAAACACTGTAATTATGTTCATGTTTCTTAATTTTTCTAGATTCATAAGCTATAACAGAATTTTCTTGTAATAATACTCCCCCTAATCCTTCTCCACAAGCATTTGTGCATACTACAAACTCCTGATTTGGATAAGAAATCTTTAGAATAAGTGTTGTAGTAAGTTTCAATTTTAATTGCTCAAAAATATTCTGGCATTTTTCATTCCATTCATAGTTTACTCCCTTCCTTTGTAAGGAAGTAATGGGGTAGGCTAAGGCAGAAAATATTTCCACAAACCTCTGGTGGTATCTTGCAATTCCCATAAAATATCTTACAGCTGATACATCAATAGGTATAGGCCATTCTCTGATTTCTTTTATCTTTTCTGGGTCTGCAACCAACCCTTGTTTGGAAATTATATTCCCTAAGTATTGAATTTTATCTTTGAAAAATTTGCATTTGCTAAACTTAGCATACAATTTATTTTCTCTTAGAGTTTGCAATACAATCCTGAGGTGTTCTTGATGCTCCGCTTCACTTTTTGAATAGATCAAAATGTCATCAATAAATACTATTACAAACTTGTCTAAGTATTTATTCAAGGCACTATTCATTGAAAACATAAAAGTGGCCGGTGCATTTTTCAACCCAAACGGTAGGACCACAAATTAACAGTGTCCATACCAGGTTCTAAATGATGTCTTGCTGATGTCTTCGTCTTTAATTCTTAACTGATGGTAACCAGTCCTTAAATCAATCTTGGAAAACATGGTTGCCCCTCTAACTTGGTCAAAGAGGTCATCTATCCTAGGAAAGGGATATTTTTTTTTGATGCCAGTTTGTTTAATTGACAATAATCAATACACATACGGAAAGTACCGTCAATATTTTTCACAAACAGCACTGGTGCTCTCCAAGGGAATACACTCAGTCTGATGTAACCTCTATCGAGCAACTCTTGTAGTTGCATTTTTAACTCCATTAATTCAGGGGTGCTCATTCTTTATGGGGCTCTAGAAATTGGAGTTGTGCCCGGTAATAAATCAATTGAAAATTTGATTTCTCTCTTGAGGTGCAAATGATGAATTTCATTTGGGAAAAAATATTTAAATTCTCTTAACATTGGTAGTGTTTCTAACAAATTTTTCTCTGCTTGTTGTCCCAACTCTTCTACATGTACTGAATACACCTGATACCCTTTCCTAGAAATTTTATTTAACTGAAGGGCTAAAATCTGTCTCACCGATATATGTTTAGGCTTTCCTTTTATTATGACAGGTTTTCCCTCACTGTTAATGCAGTGTAAAGTTTTTTCCCAAAAATTCATCATAGCTTTTTGTTTTTCTAACCAGTCCATTCCTACAAGTATATCATATGACCCTAATGGCAGGATATTTAAATTTAATTATGTTTGGTATCCATTCAAATTTATTGACGTCAAAGGTAACTTATGAGTTACTTTTCATTTAACACCAGCGGCTAACTGAACTAACCAAGACTGTTGAAACCTATCTGACTTTAATTTACATTTTTCTACCATTTATGGACTGATATAACTCAAATATGCACCTGGATCCATTAAAACTATAAAAAATTGGTCAGCAATCATACCTTCCATCTCAACCATGGTGGATTGGTGTTCTGCTTGAATATATTCTAAGGCAACATTGATTTTGGGGATGTTCCTGGCCACATCATTTACTATAGTGGTCTCACGCAGTACTTGCATTGTCTGGATATTTTTGTGTGGATAGTCCCTCAACAAATGAGGTTCTAAACAACCCCAAAACTTCAAAGTTTCTTTCATTTTAACAATCCCTTCCCTCTTGTTATTTCCATTCATTGGTTTGGACCCTGTTTGGGATTGGGCAGTCTGATTTTCCCCCATTTTACTGAATTTCTTTCTTTGGTGGCTTCTCCCAAAGTTTTTGAGATAAGCTGGTTTTTCTTTCTTTCTACTCAAATCACCTTTGTTTGACCAACTCTTTCCTTGTTCTATCTTACCCTTGAATTGCTGGTAACACAATATGTCCTTCCGCACTACCTCATCCATCATTTTTGGGTTATCAAACTCCATTTTTTCTTTATAAACAATGGGTAGGCAATTTAGGAACCTCTGTACCTTTGCCTTCTCTTCCCTAATATAAGGCACATAGTGTAACAGATTTGTGAACTTGGTCACAAACTCATCAATCATGATTTGTCCCAATATAAGTCTGTGAAAATCTTTTGCCTTGTCATCATAGTAACGTTTATTCAAGTATCAATTTTTAAACTTGACTTGAAAATCCTGCCAAGTCACCATTTTCTCATTAATGGCATGAACCATATTTTTCTCTTCCCACCACAAGGTAGCCTTGCCTTGCAGCTGATAAATAGCTAGCCTGGCTCTTAAGTTACTTTCATATTCGTAAACATGAAAGTACTTTATCATATTCAGAAGCCATGCCTCAGCATATTATTATTTCTCTCCATCATAGGAGGGAGGTTTAATTTTCTGGAATTCACCCTGTAATTCCTTCTTTTGTCTAGAATGTTGTCTAGAGGCGTCATCTTCCTCAGAATATTATGAGAAGTTGACCCTTCCTTTTCACTTCCTTCTGGAACCTTCAACCTCTTGGCTATTCTGAGAAGTCAATTCCCTTATTAGATTTTCTTTCTCCTCACTGGCTAAAGATAGCTTGTCATTGTGGCTTTTAAGCTGTGCCATTTCTCGTTGCATTCTATGCAACATAGCCATCAATGGAGCATATGGATCTGGTGTTTTTTCTCCACCACCCAGATCCACATACAGCTCATGCCCTTCAATCATGGTTCACAGCTATATTATTCAATATTGTTCACTGTAAAGGAATTTAACATTACCAAAATTTAAAGTTCATAAATTTTTACAACAACATATATTTTCTCTGTGAGCACATAAATTGCCCAGTGTTTTAGCCAATGCTCTGATACCATTTGTAATACCTCTCATTCACATGATTTATTTTTATTTTTCTTCTACATAAGATTCATATTTTATTTTTCTTATAGTTGGTTGCCCCAATTGGACGACTTCTATTTCTACCCTTAAGTTATCATTTCGTCACCATTAGACACTATCTGAAATTATCATTTCTTATCTGCCAATAATATATGCATATTGTTAATTTACTCCCCTATTTCATTAAACTCTTACTTCCTCTATCCTTTTCTGTATACCTTTGGGGATTATTACAATATCCAATTTCTTGGTTTATGAAATTGATGCCCCTTTCCACTTGGTCACAATAGGTTATAGACATTAGGGAATTATATGTATATATATTCATTAACACTTATTTACTCACATAGATAAACCTCCCACTTAACATATGGAATTATTAAAACATATACATATAATCCTTTTTATTTTTCTTTATGAGCATCCATATGAAAAACTACGGATACCTAATGTTACCACTTTCTACTTATGTAGTAACCCGAATAGTTAACACCCTACCCCTTTATAATTTATGGGAAGGATATATTTTATATGCCTATTTTTTTACATTGTTTATTTCGATTTCTTATATAGTTTTATTTTCATTCCACTTTGTCAATTTATCGTTTCCAAAGGTCACAACTAAGGTTTCACTTAACGACTTTTAGAACTATGCTCCCAACCCTTGAATCCTCATTCGTATACGAATGACACCTCACGGGGTTGTTGAGTTATGAATGCAACATCATTAATTTTAGGTACTCTTAGTGTCGTATTCCTAGCTGAATTTAAAGATAGACAGGACTTACATCTGTCTCATTTACTATGTCTGAATTTGCACATGTGCTATGGTACTTATGCTTTAATTTCAAATCTATTTCATGATTCTTCTCAGGATTTGATTTCAATGTTATCGAGGAGTTCTCTGAGTGCTTCTCCAACACGTCTCTCCACTCTCGATCATGCAACACGTGGACGGTGGGATTTCACCAAAATTTAGGGTTCACTTATCGTTTTAATACTCTCTGTTATTCGTATACTTCTAGTTCCTTTGTTTTTTGGTTCCGAAGCGCTCTCACTACAGCCTTAAGTTTTGTTTTATGAGGGATGTTCGTGAACACAAGACTGAATGTAAGTGAATTCATAACGTTTACTAGTCAAGCATTTGCACTGCCATTTTTTTCTTCCTAGTAAGTTATATTCAACTCTGTAAACAATTTTTTTTTTCTAACAATCTTACTGATATGAAGTTTTCTTTCCTCATGCGTTCGTGCTCTGAGGAAATAATAAGTTTTTGGGAAGTTATGTCATATTCCTTATTTGAAATGTGTAGAGTAACACCTATGATTTCAATCCCATTTTGGCATGGTTTAATATGGTTTCAGATTTTTCTTTCGGCTTCAACCTGGCTACGCTTCCTAGTTTCTCCCATTTATACGATGAAGTATTTTAAATCTTCAATTGTTCTTTGGGATAATTTCAACCTATTTACAATGGAAACATTCCATTTCGTTTTTAATTGAGTCGTTTTGAACCATTGTATTTCTCGTAGACTATGATTTTTCCAATCTTAAATCATGGCTTACGTTTTCTATTTTTCATTTGCATGCATATGGGAGAATTATCCCAGCAAAGGGATTAACCATTATCCTCATTGATATATCATGGAAAGGGCTATGAAACTCTGTTGCCAACATTAGATTTCTACTTCGTGCTATGGATATAGGCCTTAGTTATCCTCTCAAATGTTACAGGTATAACCCTCTTTTTGACTAAACCCGTCTTATCCGTCCTTGTTTTTGTTACATTTCTTTATTTAATATTTTCTGCAATAGATTTAACTATTTATTTCGTATTGGTTCAATGTGCAGACTATGGAAACCATCGTGAGGTTAAAACTCATAAGGTATGGTTGGCCTTACGAATTTTGAGTTCAATCTTAATTCGATTTGTAAATCATTATAATTTGCCTCAGTTTCTAATTTCATTTGTTCTTTGCTTTTCAGGTACAATCTACTTGGGATTGATTGCAATTAGTTGAACCAACAAATTTCGTCTTGAAACCTGCATTCCAACTAACCGAGTACTAATTCCTTGCACAAATTCATTACCAGTATTCTGGTCTCGATTCGAAATTGCAATATTGCTTCTGCATTTTGCTGATGTGTCCATTTAACGTTTATACAGTTAAATCAACAGTAGTCTAGCTACCGAGTTTATTTAAAAACTTATTATAATATGTATAAGGACATTTTGGGTATATCCCAAATCTGGACTGTGCAATTTAATTTAATTTATCTTCCATTTAAACATTTTTATCTTTAAATGATTCCTGTACACAGATATATATTCGAGCTACTTTATTTATAAAATTCCTTCATTAATAAATAGTTTTGATTTTGTATTGAGGCATATTAATATGGATAATGGCCATTGTTAGTTCATATTAGTTTTATACCTACATATCTGTGTGTGTGTGTGTGTGTGTGTGTGTGTGTGTGTGTGTGTGTGTGTGTGTAAATATATTTGTTCATACTCCGTCATACATATATATTTGGTCTTTGTTTATTACTTTCTCTACATTTTTATAGTTACAGAAATAAAATAGGCAATTCTCCTCTCCTGTTTATTTATAGTTTCTTCCTTTTGCAATTTTCCAGTCCAACATGGTTTTGTTTCTATTACAAGAATAATCATTCTAAAATAATCCTTTTAAATCTTGCATTTCAATATTTATCATAGTTGTTGATATTTCTGTACTAGTCTCCAACTAAAATGAAATATTCATCTAAAATAATCCTGGTTCATAAGGTTTAGTATAGAATTTATTTTCTATTTCTGCTTAAATGAAATTCTTCAGGAATTGATTTCAGCTTTACTATTTCAGCCAATAAAATTTATATTTCGGTATATAACAATGATTCTTTTATTTTACTCACTGTTGTATACTTTTATAGATAATTATAATAGAATAGAATAGACAAAGATAGTTATGGACAGATTTATAACCCATCATGATAGGGTTGATTCTGTATTTCAGCTTCGATTAATTTCATATCAGTACATAATATTTTTTTTTTCGCAGACATAACTCCATTTCATACCTTTAATGTAGAATGTTATTTAAATCTGAGTTTTTAAGAGGGATGTCTATATTCAAGGTTGTTAGATAATAGTCAATATTTTATTTTCTTCTGCATCTAATGTAATTTTCAGTTAGATTTCCTAACCCCAGATTTAAATCTGTACTCAGATTTATAGATTTTGGTAGTTGGAACTGAATCAATTCCTATCCATACAAATGTATTGGTTTGGAATTAATCTTGTAACCAAATCAGTTAAATGTATGGCTTCCCTTTGACAGTTGCAATTACTAACAAATTAAATTTAAGGATCTCCACAATTCTCAACTATAATAACTTTTAACCAACCATGCATGACATTCTACATAATTGCTTCAGTACACATATTGTAACATTGATAGGAATTTAACAGAACATACTAGTTAGGCATGCATGCCAAATTCTCTGACTAGCTCCTCCCAACCTTAGTTTTGTATCTCCGCAACTCACCCCTGAGGTGAGACCTTTTGCTTTCAATGATAGACAACCTCTTGTCTGTGCTGGAGCATCTTATTTGGGTTGTGCTTTCCCAAACATGTTTCCAATTTCTGTGTCTAGAAATTTCAGGATGCTTTCTTCCTGTTTTGCCAAGGCTTTCCCTATTTGAGGTACTTTAAAGTTGTCCTTTCCGCTTTTCCAACTTTTCTTCCTCTTCCCAATTAATTTCCTCTTCATTGGGGGAAATCAGATGTTTATCTCCAAATCTAATTTGTTTAATATTCCTTCCAAGGATTTCTGGAAGGTGTGGGAAAGTCTCACCCCTTATCCACATCCTCATGGATATAGGCTTCAGATCTCAATTCTCTATCTAGTCATTGCATGCATAACTTTTCCATTCATTTTTATTAATTCAAAATTAAAATAAATCCACACACTACTTCTCCATTCGGGTCCACTTCCCCTTTGGAATTATTCAATTGTCAATTTAAAAAACATAGAAACTAGGGGTATTACATTCATCCTGCCAGTTGTAACATTGCATCTTCTATCCACAATCCTGGGACAATGATAGTAATAATAATTTTTTGGTATGTTAATGTAATTATTTCAAATTCAAACCAATTAATCATCAATTTTAGACGTGATTACTAATTGATATCATAGATTTTGTAAAAATCATGTTCAAATATATTTTTTTAAATTATTAGGATTCTAGTGATGATGAGCAACCTACCTACCATCTTTTGTTGCACCCCACAACACTGTCAAATCAAGAGAAGGGTTAATTAAGAGAAAAAATCGGAGAGGAATGATACCAATAATGGTTGAATCAACCACCTATTCAATTCCAACTACGTCCATATTCACCAATTAAGAATGACTACAACAATAGCAATTTTTCACAAGATGGCAATGGAGGAAATTAAATAGAGGTTGGTATGGATGATTACTTAAGGGATACTACTTCCATGCAGACAATGTTTTTAGATGCATTCCAGAACGATGATAAACTAGGGGATGATTCTCATATCACTAATAATTTTTTCAAAAGCCTTAAATTTTCTTCCACCACCCCTCTCTATGGACCTAGAAATCAATTAAAGTCTACCCATTTCGAGACAATGATGTTACTATACAACTTTAAAGAAAAGTTTGGCATGTTGAATGCATGTTTCTTGGAAATTTTGAGGTAATTGACCATCAAGTCCTCCATTATATTTTGTGAAATATAGTCACACAATGAACATTAAAAATGGTCAATTTTATGAACGTTAATAATTATATTGGCATTAATTTACATTTAATATTTTCCATGATCACCAACTATAGGTTATTCAAAGATAAAGTTATTTCGAGTGATAATGTCTTTCCTGGTAGCTGTGAAGAGGCAAAGAAATTGTTGAAAATGTTGGGTGTTGAGTACATATCATATCATGCTTGTCTGAATGATTGTATTATATGTAGAGGAGAATATGTAGACAAAGATATATGTACGAAATGTGGGCATGAAAGGTATGATAAATAAAAAAAGAAGGGTAAATCACATGGTCTTCCTATTAAGATATTGAGGTACATACCTATAATCCCAAGGATTCAAAGGCTCTTTCGATGCAAAGAATTAGCAATGTTGCAGGGATGAAATACCTCATACAGAAGTGAGTTGGGAGTTATGCGAATCCCAACAGATTCAATATCCATGAAGTATATAGAGGATACATGGCTTGAAAAATTCAAGGATGAAGTATGAAGTCTACGACTCAACATAGTAATGAATGGAATCAACCCATATTCCCTCAAGAACATCAACTATTTTGTTTTTCATGTAGTATTTATCAATAACAATAGACCCCCATGGTTGTCTGTGAAGAATGAACATCGTATGTTGGCTCTCATAGTCCCTGGTAGAATACAAGTGAAGAATATGGATGTCTACTTACAACCACTGGTAGATGAATTGAAGGAATTATGGGATGGGATAAATGTATATGATGTATCAAAACCCATCGCAGTAGAGAGGAGTTTTATGTTGTATGGCGTATGTGCTTACATGACACATGATTATCTAGGCTTAGGAGTTTTCTCTGGTAAATTACATGTTTATTGATTTTTTTATATACTTAACAATATTCTTTCTCATATTATTTATTTAATTCATTGTAATTGTTCTAATATTCATGATATTCTTTAACGTGCCATGCATATATATTGTATACAATAATTTCGTATGTCTTGTAACAAAAAGGTATTTTGGATGTAAATGTTGTGGACCTTCTCTCGAAGCTAAATGGTCCAACGACCTATGAAAGCCAGTGTATGACTACTCTAGGGTATTCCTCCCAGAAGAACACCCTTACAGAAGAGAAACATCTTCTTTCAATGGTAAATGAGAGAGAACCCAAAGGCCTCCAATAATGACACCAGTTGAATGTCTTAGAGCATATGAAAGAGAGAAGGAGAATGAATTCATAGAAATGTTCGATTCAAATGGGGAGCCTATGTTCAAGGATCCAGAATTCTTCGACACCTGTGTTGAGAAAATTCCCATTGGGATGAAAAGGAAGTATATCTTTTATAACCTCCCATATTGGGAGCATCTTAATATTACCCACTTATTAGATCCCATGCATAAATTTTTAAAAAAATATTCTTCTTTATGGGGGCATATATCATTGAAACAAAGGGACACATTGGCTATTAGGAAAGATCTTATTACTTCAGAAACTAAAAAGAAACATTGGCCAAGACGACTAGAAAGTAGAGGATCAAAGGCAGGCACTGATCCCTCAAATGCATGGTATTTCAAGGAATGTGATGTCAAATGGATTTAAAAAAATATGATCTTTCTTTGGAGAAGGAATTTATAAGGGGTGGGAGGGCGCCATCTTCATATGGGTCTTCACTATGATGTTGCTACACTGTGGATGACCATTTGTCGAGGTTTAAATCGCATGACCATTTGAATCTTCTAAGAGTACACATAATTTCAAAAGCATGATTTTATTATTTGTTATATTAATAATTTTATCCCATGCGAGGATCATAAAACATAACTAATTTTGTATATTATTACATGTGTTTACAAATTTTCAGTGTCATTATCCTTTGTTCGTACCTGGGTGTGTGAAACATGAATTCCCCCAAGACCTAGGATGTGCCATATTAAATTATCTACATTTATACGTTGTATCATGTGAAAGGAGATTCATGTGGCTAGCATTCCACGGTGGTGTCAAGAGATAGTTGAGACTGTTTGTATGTTTGAGAATGAACTACTGACAAGTTTCATGGACTTGCATATTCATATTCTAATCCACCTAGTAGATGATTTTGAATTAGTTAGGGTGGTTTCTTATTGTTGGATGTTCTTCTTAGAGAGGTACATGAAGAAATTGAAACGTTTTGTTCGACAAAGGGAAAAACCTGAGGGGTATATGGTAGAGGGGTACATATCATATGAGTCTTTCTATTATGCCAGTGTGTACGTCAAGCAGATTGACAAAAAACTAGGTGCAGTGATTTGGTATGATTGAAGGGATGAAGACAAAAGGGAAGGGGAGATGCTCCAAACGAATGGAAAAATGCGCTTGATAAAGAGTAAGCGACTTATAATTTTTGAAATTTACGCAAAGTAAATATTCATGTTGAAATTCAATATAATGTATATTTTGATCTCATATGTACTATAATTCTATTTTATTTCATCAGCGAATGCAAAAATTGAAGCAATCAATAAATTTGATCTAAAAAATTCCAAAGCGACACAACCGTTGGTCGCATTATATGAACAAAAGAGGATGAAATGGGATAGTGACAGGAAATAATTCAGATGGTTGAATGGTAAAAGTGTGCCTTATCCCAATAATTTAAAAGAAAATATGCCAAAAATATGCCCCAACAATTGGGTTGCTGACCAAGTGAGAGATAAATACGGTGCATTCGGTCGTTACCCATGTGCTAAAGAGGATGCAATAAACGTAGGGATTGGGTGCACCCACTTGGTAATAATATATTTATGTACATTTTAAACTTAATAATGCACCTTTGAAATATAATTACATATATATTTCATATTTTAACTGTTGGGAACTATTATAAGACATATGACACTACAATTTTTTAACTTTTTTATAGCTACATTTTTTCCCATATATGTGGGCTTATGGACACCATTTTTTCACAAAAAATGTTGATGATGGACACATGACACAATACTGTGGAGTTGAATATGAGTTCGATCAATTTATTCGATCTAGTGAGCATGATTAAAACTTAATATGAGGGACGTTAGGTTACATCAGAAAGGTACAAGAGATCATTGAAGTGGATTTCTCTTGTTTCCAATGTGTTATTTTTAGGTGAAAGTGGTGGGACACCTCTAATCAGAATAATGTAAATGAAGATCGCGATAGTAGACTGATATGTATCAACTCTAAAAATATGTGGGATGAAGCTAAGGAGCCCTATGTTCTCCCCAAACATTGAACCCAATGTTGTTTACCCAGATGTGTTAGATAGGGATTGGTGGTTCGTATTGAGACATGACCCTAGATAAAAACATATTTTTTAGAATAATAATGTTATCATGCCAAGCGAGCTGGAATATAACGAGGGTGACCATGAGAACCGAGAGTGATATGGTACATGTGTTATTTCATCATTTATACTTTTTAAGATGGTTTTTTATAAAGATACTTAATTACCTTATAACTAAGACTTTTTTTCGAAACATTATAATATGTATTTTTACTTAATTGGTAATTTGCATTGTGTTAATGTTAAAATCATTTCACTTGATAATTTGCAATTATGTTGATCTAAAAAATTGTTAGAAAATTAAATATTACAGAGCAATGAAAGGCATAAAATATGCGGAAAACACAAGAACACAAAACACATAAAATCAGAGAGACACAGATATACATGGTTCACCCAGTTTGGTCTACGTCCACCCCGAAGAGCCAGGTCTTCCTTTATATTATCCAACAAAATGAAGAGACACAACCTACAGCTGATCCGTTGTAATATCCTCTGTTCTCTCTCACAGTCTCCCTATCTGTTTCTCGCTCCGAGAATACACACAGTCCACAGCCACAATACAATAGCCTCATACAAAGTGGGGGTTTTCCTTCTTGGGAAAAAAACCCTAAACTAAACATAACTTTTACCGTTAGATCATTCACCTAATGAACGGCTCAGATTGACAAGAAATTACTATACTTTCACAAGGCAATTTTACATATTTCTTTAGCTTCAGGGGCACTGCCCCCGAAACCCCCCGCTAGGGGGGGGGGGGGCTCCATCAAGTCGCAAACACCCCCCCTAGACCCCCTAGGCAGCGTTTAATTTTGGGCTGCTTTGCCACCCCATTAAGGTACAAGGGTCCAATGCTATGATACAAAATAAAAAATATAATCAGGCTCCACACCCAACAAAAATAATGGCGTACTATATTTTAACACCCGAAGTTTCTATGCTTTTCAAATTAGACATTTGAACAAAAATCCAAAGGGGAGTGGACCCCAATGGAGAATTATTGTGTGGATTTATTTAAATATTTATTAATGAAAAATAAATAGAATATTTATGTGTGCACTATGACCATATGAGAGTGGAGATCACAAGCCTGATCCATGAGGATATGGAAAAAGGTTAAGACTTCCCCAAGACCTTTCAAAAATCCTTGAAAGGAAATATTTCTAAATTAGATTAAAGAAAAAAAAAATATAAATTCCCCAATGAAGAGGAAAGTGATTAGGAAGAGGTAGAAAAGCTAGGAAAAGCAGAGAAAGCAGCTTTTAAAGTACCTCATTGAGGGAAGCCTAGGAAAAACAGGAAGAAAGCATCCTGAAAATTATGGTTGCAGAATTTAGAAATAGGCTTGGGGAAAGCATAGCTTGAATAAGCTGCTCCAAAACAGACTGAGGTTAGTCTGTAATTGGAGGATCTCAGCTTAGGGGTGAGTTATGGAGATAGAAGAACTCTAAGGTTGGGAGGATTGGTCATAGAAAGAAGTGGTATGTGCACCTAATTAATAAATTTTTGTTGCAGATTTGTATTATGAAATCTTAATTTTTTATTAAACTTGAAAGTATTAAATTCTTATGCTGTAGTTATGTAATTCCTTACATTTAACAGATCTTATTAGAAGAAATAATTCTCTAAAATGTGTATAGTTGTAGGAATAGAGTCTACTAGGAAATATCAACCAGAATCTCTAAGCCTGATACTGGTTTAAATCTGGAGATATATCTTATTCCCATAGAAAAATGAATTTTATAACTTTAATATGTTTCTGTAGTATAAATTTATATGTGCATGAGAAAAAATAGATTTCATAAACTAGTAACTATGATTTGAATTTAATGGGTAGGTAATATTAAATTCTGTATAAAAAAACTTAAAATAAGAAAACATTAGAATTCAGAAAGATAAGTTGTATCTCCCTTCCTAAGAAAGGATTTATATCTAAGTAAACATAAATTTCTATTTCGGAAAGGAGTACAATTCTGTTGAACATTTATAATAGTACAAGAAAAGTATCTTCTATGAATCTATGATATTCTCTATATGGAAAATTTAAGCAAATGGAAAATCTAAGAGTATACGGCTCTGCATAATTCAAATAAATCATTAGAAAAAGAAAAAATTCAAAAATTATATGGTTAGCTTGATTTGAATTCTAAAAATTAATTCTGAAAAAGAAGTGAAGACTTATTGGGTTCGGCTTGAAAAAAAATAAATCTAGTAGTTTAAGTCAATTTCCCTTGCAAAACAAGTTAATATATAATAAAATGTACATGCCTGAGAAGAAAGAATTATTAAAAAATAAAAACACAAAGATGTATAAAAACTAAAGTCTAGTGCATAACGGAGAGGTGACTGCCTGTAATTAATACATTAGAAGTTCTGTTTACATTTTATGTAATTAAATGAACAACAGAGGGTATAGAAAAGAAAATATGTACATATGATACATTTTAGAACAGTCACTTTAAATTTTATGCAGAAAACTAGAAAGGATAAAGTATACCAAAGTTTTATACTTCACATTTTTAAATAAAATGATAACATTAAATATGTATTACTATTTAAAATAAAACCAATTTGGTTTCAGCATATGAAGAAAATTAAGAGTTTAAGCCTTTTACATTTAATCTGAAAAATATCTATAGAAACATAGAATTAACTGCATTCATATGGTAAGTAGATTTGCTACATTATAGAGGGAAAATTTAACACAGTTTGACAATTTTAAACATAAGTAGAAATATAAAATGTAGTATCTATGGAAGAACACGAAAAATAGCTATTATTAATGAGTGTATTAATATTATGTATATTGCACATGTGATTTTCTGTGAATGAAGAACACAATCATTTTACTCATCTCAGAAAAGAAAATTATGAAGAACATTTGAAATTAACATATGATAACAATAATTTTTTTTGTATATATATATATATATATATATATATATATATTGAAACAAGGACTCAATATGAGTCACCATTCAAATGTCCAAATTCCAATTGAAATTATAGTTCATTACATATAAAAACAAATATTTTATCTCTGAATATGATTCGCTGAGATAAAATAGTGAGAAAAATAGGTAAGGCCTCGATGGGTAATCTATTGTTAACCAGCAGAAAAAAAGATGTCAGTACCGACCTATAAACAAGAAGAACTGGGACTTAAGCTAAAACGAGATTGAAAATATCACTTGGTAAGAAAATGATGAAAATCCAGGAGAAGCGTGTGGGGTACCCGTACATCATCAAGAGGAAGGTGAAATGAATTTAGAGGGAAAAAATGCCTTAGATAGTTTCAAAATAATTTGAGAAAACAAAACAAGAAAAGACAGAAGTTATTACCTTAACACAGAGAAATCTTAAACAATAATATTGTATAAAGTCTGTTGAAGACATAATAGAGTTATATATATCTATTTCTATGAATCCATTTGAAATTTAAATATGGGAAAAATGGAAATATAAAATGATAGGGTCCATTTAAAGCCTCATGAGCAAGTATATGTATATACCTAAACGTCTTGAGAGGTGGAGAAATCTAAAATAAATCCTATTGATATACCATTCAAACGATTTAAGTCGCATCCTAAAAATTTGTTGTAAAATAAGATTCTAATAGAAAAAAGCGTTAATCTCTGCAATGAGAGATAATGCATATGAAGAAGCAATATCCAGGATTTAATTAAAATCGTTGCTCTAAAACGATAATAAACCTCATCGAATTAAGGTATAGAAGATGAGTAACCAACACGATAGCTCGCCATTGTATAAACAAACGAGCAGATAGGGAATATAAAGAGAGACAAGTATAAATCAAAGTTAATTAACAATACTGAGCCAAACATGGGAGTTATAGAAAAAAAATCGAATCAAGTGTTAAACTAACATAATAGGAAGTGTAAAGAAACTTTCGATTTACCTAATATCATTCCAACGCAAGATACTGTGGAAACAGTGAACTCGAAGTCGTTCAACTTCGGCTCGGGTAAAGCCATGGCATAACTTTGTTCTTCGACTAAATAGAAAATCGTAGAAATGAGTCGGAAATGATGAGATAAGTCTGAAAGAAGGCATTAAATATGATTGACCAAGAAACCCTAACAATTTTCCGAAGATCAAGACCGTCCACTTGGCATACGATTGGAGAGATAGGTATGGATCGTAAGTCAGCCTTGGGGAATGAAAAAATTAAACAAATCATATGAATCTGATAAAAATCTAAAGAATTAATGATTTGGTACAAATTTGTGTGGAGTATGGTTGATAGCCATTAACACACATGTACTTCCTGTTGATTCGTGGTGTGAATCCAATCCAAAGTACAAACGTATATGTTTTAATTCGCATAAAAAATTCATGAAAAGGGGAAATTAGAAATAGGTTATGTAGCCAAGGTTCAACCATAAATGAAATGATACGAATCAGTCAAATCAACATTAAACGCATAAGCTACCATATCAAAGCCCGATATTCATCTTTAGAAATTAAAGTTGATAAGGGTAAGTACTAACATTTTATGAAACCCAATGTGAATGGGTAGTCTCTCTTCATACCTATGCGTGATATAACATTCAAATGTGGAATTTGAATAGTTTTTAAATGAAATTCAAATCACAAATTTGATATTTAAAACTTATATGTATATAAGTGAAAGGTATAATTATATATAAGTGGAAGGTATAATTATAAATAAGTGAAATGTATGATTAATATAAGTGAAGGGTATAATTATATGGAAGTGGTGATGTTAATGTTTTATACATATTAAAGGAAATCAACCAGTTATATAAAGATGGGCATAACCTCTTATAATAAGATATATATATATATATATATATATATATCTTATATATATATATATATATATAGAGAATTTCTAATGAGGTAGGCTAAGGGAAATAATAATGCAAATATTATTAACATATTCTTCTAGCAAATTATAAACCCTTTATGTTAGAAAACGAAATTTAAACAACACTTTCAAATATGATAGTTAAATGTTATTTATAGAGAAAAAAAAAATATTTGGTGTAAGTAAGAGATGTTACAAATGGTATCAGAGCCCTAGTTTGAAAACTGGGTTGTTTATGT
This sequence comes from Pinus albicaulis, assembly GCA_034641835.2. NCBI lineage: Eukaryota > Viridiplantae > Streptophyta > Pinopsida > Pinales > Pinaceae > Pinus > Pinus albicaulis. The sequence goes on from CM076584.1 coordinate 1,550,806,806, forward strand.
GCTCACTACTATGAGTGAAATTTATATGTATATTACTGATGTTGTATTGTTGTATAGAAAAAAGTACTGAAAAGAAAATGACTGAAGAGGATGAGCTCTATGTCGATCTGGGTGGTGGAGATAACACACCATATCCCATTGCTCCTTTGATGACTATGTTGCATAGGATGCAACGAGATATGGCCCAACTTAAAATTCAGAATGACAGGCTATCTTTAGCCAGTGAGGAGCAGGAAAAACTTATAAGAGAACTGAATTCACAGAACATCCAAGAAGATGAAGGTTCTGGGAGGAAGAGAAAAGGCAGAGTTGATTTCTCAGATGAATCTGAGGAAGATGATGCCACTAAACAGCAGTCTAGACAGAAAATGGAATTACAGGGTGAATTCCGAAAAATAAAACCTCCCTCCTATAATGGAGAGAAGGAGGAAGATGCTGAGGCATGGCTACTGAATATGATCAATTATTTTCAAGTCTATGAATATGAAATTAATTTAAGAGCCAGATTTTCTATTTACCAACTGAAAGGTAAGGCTACCTTGTGGTGGGAAGAAACAAAAATGGTTCACGCCATTGTTTAGAAAAAAGTGACTTGGTAAGATTTTCAAGTCAAGTTTAAAAACCGGTATTTGAATGAATGCTACTATGATGGCAAAGCAAAAGAGTTTCATGAAATTAGATTGGGATAGCTCACCATAGATGAGTTTGTCACCAAGTTCACAAATCTGTTACGATATGTTCCTTACATTCGTGAGGAGAAAGCAAAGGTACAAATATTTTTGAACTTTTTGCCTACTGTGTACAAGGAGAAAATAGAGTTCGATAATCCAAAAACAATGGACGAAGTGGTGAGGAAAGCCAGATTATGCTACCAGCAGTTTAAGGGAAAGAGTGAACAAGGGAAGAGCTGGACAAACAAGAGTGAATTCAAAGGAAAGAAACAGAAACCAGCTTATTTGAAGAACTTTGGTAGGAATCATCAGCGAAAGAAATTTAACAAAACAAATGAAAGTCAAATTGCTCAATCTCAAATTGGTTCAAAGAAAATAGATGGGAATAATAAGAAGGAAGGAACTGTTAAAATGTGGGAGACTTTGAAGTGCTGGGGTTGTGGAGAACCTCATCTTTTTGGGGACTGTCCACACTAAAATATTTAGATGGTTCTGAGAGATAGAGAAGCTACCACAATGAACGACGTAGTGTAATGTTCCAAATTTTTGTTCAATAAATTGGAACATTAAATTTTGTCTAAACTCATTTAGGAGATGAATAATTGGGTAAAGAGGCCCAAAGATAATGAAAAAATAAATAAAATCCCTCTAGTATGAAAAGGGATCAGCCATGGAACCAGATTTCACACCCTCATGTGTGAAAGGAGATATTTGCAAAGAGGTTTGACCAAGTCAACCAGTGCACGGTATGAGTTGGAAAGCACTACATGACAATGTAGGAGGAAAGCTTCTAGAGGAAGGGAAAATTCTAGAGGAAGGGCCCATGAGGAGTCTCCAATTGCTATATAAATGGAGGGGAGGAGATCTATTGCCATTCATGCATATGTTTATGATATTTAGTTGGTCATTTCGACTTCTTGAGCATGCTGGTTGTTTAACTAGTCTGCAACACTGTTTAGTCCACCGAGTGTCTTCGTTCGGAGATCTCACCCTCAGCTTTGGGGGAATTCGAGTGCCTTCTTGGGTGAGGTTTTCCCATCATTATTATGGCTCGAGACGGAAGCATCATCCTCCAGGACAGCGTTATTTCCGCAACAGCATAATACTGTGTTGTAGGGTATTGCGGTGGAGACTTCACAACTCCTCTTCCATTGCTTGTTTTTCAGAGGGGGAGTCTTTCTTTCCTTTGGAGGATTATTTTGGAAGCTTGAGAGCTTATTTTCAGATCTTGGCATCAGGCCAACATATATTCTTTCCCCTACTGCATAGTTTTCCCCAGTAGCTACGTTATTTTCATAATGCATTTGCTGTGGGGTTTTGCAGACTGATTGGAGGGTGAGATCTCAAGTGTAAGGATCAAAATTCCACTTAGGAGATCCATTGGAGGAGGTTCACTTCAGTTTTTTCATCATCTTCAGCCTTCTTCATTTAGTTCCAGATTTGAGTTGCAGCAGCTGCCCAGCAACTCCCGCATTTTTTCCATTTTGTATATTTCAGCCAATCCCTTGGAGGATTGATGTATTTTTTCTTCTAAGTGTTAGAGCTTTTCTCCCCTCATTTATCTGAGCTGATATTGTCATATTCAGTCATTTTTAATGCATATTTGTAGTAGACTGCGTTATTTTCTGCAGTTCTACTTTTGGTACATGTAAATTGGCGAAAACGCTTTCCAGGTGTCCTTTTTCTTGTGTAAAAGGGGTTAAACCTCTATTTATCTAATATTTGATAAATATAAGCTATATATCAGTCATCTTCCATCAATTTCTATAGCAACCCTAGTGGGAATTACGCTCTCATAGTATTCAGAAATTTCTGTTTAGCAAAGTCATGGGAAATCAAGGTTTTCTAGACTAATCGAGAAAGGAGGAACTGTTTAACTTAGCTATAATACTTATTTTGAGCTGAAATGCAAATAATAGGTCCCTCATGACCTAATCTATCATATCCAACCATCCCCATCCCCTTTTTTTACGCAAATCTCTGATATTAAGCTTTTTAGTGCATAAATTTCTGATTTTCCCCATCCTTTTGATTGTAAATCTGAATAAAAGTGGCTTCTATAGTTCAATATGATGTATTTATGTTCCTCATGCTTATTATAATATTATTCATCACGTCAAGACTGTTATACAGTTGATTTCTTGCTGAATCCCTGATTTTGGGATATTAAAGTGTCTAAGGCTTAACCACTACACCAAAAGCCTGGAATGTTAGTGAGGGTGGCATCCCAAGGTGTTAAGGGTGAGCTAAAAATCCCAATGGAGCATCTCGAGGGTGGCAGCTAAACAGCCCCGCGGCTAAACAGCCTCGCAGACCTCGGACACGTGGCAGGGCTCACCCTTAACAGGGCTTCCCTAAATTGGGATATTACAGCCCACCACGCTCTGCAGGTCTTGAACTCGAGACCCCAGCTTTGATACCACTAAGGCTCAACCGCTACACCAAAATCCCGAACTGTTAGTGAGGGCAACATCCCAAGGTGTTAAGGGTGAGCTCAACAGCCCACTAGAGCATCTCGAGGGCAGCAGCTAAATAGCCCCATGGCTAAACATCCTCGCAGAACTTGGACATGTGGTAGGGCTCACCCTCAACGGGGCTTCCCTAAACAGGGATATTATACGTAGCAAGGAATATCCCCACTATCAGTGCAGCCTTGGAGAACCGACAAGCAGAACACCAATCTACTATGGTTGAGATGGAAGGTAAAATTTACGATCAATCTGTTACAGTTTTAATTGACTCGGGTGCTTCTTTGAGTTATATTAGCCCACAAGTTGTAGAAAAATGTAAAATCAGAATAGAAAAGTTTCAACAATCTTGGTTGGTCCAGTTAGCTACCGAAACCAAACGCAAGGTAACTCATAAGCTACCTAAAACGGCTATTAAATTGAATTATTATCAGACAAAAGTATATTTAAACATTTTTCCATTAGGTTCCTATGATTTATTGATAGGAATGGACTGGTTAGAAAAGAAAAAGACCATGCTGAATTGTTGGGACAAAACTCTGCACTGCATAGATGCTAAAGGAAAACCATTCATACTAAAGGGTAAATCGAAACCTATTTCTGTAAGGCAGATCTCAGCCCTTCAGTTAAAAAGAACTGCTAGAAAGGGGTATCAATTATATGTTGTACATGTTGAAGAATTAGAACAGTAACCGGAGGAAAACTTGTTAGACACCTTACCAGTGATAAAAGAATTTAAAGAAGTATTCCCGGAGGAGATTCCTCATCTTCCCCCCAAGAGGGAGATCAATTTTTCAATCGATTTAGTGCCAGGGGCAACACTAGTTTCTAGAGCCCCTTACCAAATGATCCCCCCTGAACTAATGGATTTAAAAATGCAATTACAAGAATTTCTGGAAAAAGGTTACATCAGATCGAGTGTATCTCCTTGGGGAGAACTGGTGTTGTTCTTGAAAAACAAGGATGGAACCTTCAGAATGTGTATTGACTATCGTCAACTGAATAAGTTGACAATCAACAACAGGTACCCATTTCCCATAATATATGACCTTTTTTATCAGGTTAGAGGAGCTTCAGTATTCTCTAAGATTGACTTAAGGACTAGTTATCACCAACTCAGAATTAAGGAGGAAGATATCAGTAAAACAACCTTTCGAACCAGGTATGGTCACTACAAATTTGTAGTCCTACCTTTCGGTTTTAAACATTGCCCCTGCCACTTTTATGTATTCAATGAATAGTGTCTTGAATAAATACTTAGACAAATTCATACTAGTATTTATAGACGACATTCTAATCTATTCAAAAAGTGAGGCAGAACATAAAGAACACCTTAGAATTGTGTAGTAGACTCTTAAGGAGAATTAGTTGTATTCCAAGTTTAGCAAATGTGAATTTTATAAGGATAAAATTCAATATTTGGGGCATATAATTTCAGAACAAGGATTGGCTGCTGACCCTGAGAAAATAAAGTCCATTAGAGAGTGGCCAGTACCGACTGATGTCTCAATGGTAAGATCATTTATGAGGATTGTAGGGTACTACCGAAGGTTTTTGGAAATATTTTCTGCATTAGCCTATCCTATAACGTCATTACAAAGGAAAGGTAAAAAATTTGAATGGACTGAAAAATGCCAAAATAGCTTTGAACAACTGAAATTAAAACTTACTACAGCACCCATTTTGAAGATTGCAGATCCTGATAAAGAGTTTGTAGTGTGTACTGATGCATGTGGAGAGGGATTAGGCAGAGTTCTGTTGCAAGAGAATTCTATTATTGCATATGAATCTAGAAAAATTAAGAAACATGAACAGAATTACAGTGTATATGATCTTAAGTTAGCTGCTGTAATTCATGCTTTGAAGATGTGGCAACACTATCTTCTAGGAAAGAAATTTATATTGATGACAGATCATATCAGCCTGAAGTATTTCTTCACTCAAACATATTTGAATTCTTGAAAAGCCATATGGTTTTCCTTTCTAAGTGAATTTGACATGGAAATAAAACATATCAAAGGAAAAGAAAATAAAATTGCTAATGCTCTAAGCAGAAATGCTTGCCAAAAAATTAGTAACATTGGGAGTAGTGCCAGTTTTGACTTAGAAGGATTAGTAAAAAGGGTAGCAGATCAAGATCCCAACTATGACAAACTGCAAATTAAAATGATGAAAAAAAAAAATGAAAGGGTATAAACAAAATCAGAAGGGATTGATTTTTTATAGAGAAAGATTGTGCATCCCCAATGTATACTCTTTGAAAAAAGAAATCCTAGATGAATATCATAAACAACCGTATTCAGCACATCCTGGATATTAGAAACTGCTTACAGCCTTGAAAAAAAATATATTTTTGCCAGGAATGAAAAAATACGTGGCCAACTACTTAGCTAGATGTATGGAATGTCAACTAGTCAAAGTTGAACATCAGCATCCAGCTGGCCTCCTAAATCCCTTACCAATTGTAGAATGGAAATGGGACACTGTTTCTATGGATTTTATAAATGGGTTACCCAGAACAAAGTACCAGCATGACTCAGTGATGGTAGTGGTAGATACTTTAACAAAGGCTGCACATTTCATACCTGTGAAATCTACTTTTGGGATAGCCCAAGTAGCAAATGTGTTCATGAAGGAAATTGTAAGGCTACACGGGGTTCCTAAAGTGATTATTTCCGATAGAGATGCCAAGCTCACAGAAACCTTCTGGAAGAGTCTGTTTGGAGGCATGGGCACTAAATTGGATTTTAGTACTGCCTATCACCCGCAAACGGATGCTAAAACTGAGAGAAAAAATTAAATTCTAGAGGATATGCTTAGAATGTATGTGATGGATAGGCCAACTAAGTGGGAAGACTATTTACATTTAGTCGAATTTGCTTATAATAATAGCTACCAATCTTCCATCAAAATGAGTCCATTTGAGGCACTCTATGGAAGAAAGTGCCACACTCCTTTAAGCTGGAGCCAACCTGAAGATAAGTTAGTACTTGGGCTAGATGCTCTACAAGAAATGGAAAGGATTGTCAAACAAATATAGAGAAACATCAAGACAGCTCAAGATCGACAGAAAAGATATGTCGACAAGAAGAGAGTTCACCGAGATTACAAAGTGGGTGACCATGTATATCTATGGATTAAACCAAAAAAGAGCACTCTACATACTGGAAGTTGTGCAAAATTGGTTCCTAGATACTGTGGGCCTTTTGAAGTCTTAGAAAGGGTGGGACCAGTGGCTTATAAACTGGCCTTACCCCCCCATGTTAAAGTTCATGATGTGTTTCATGTTTCTTTATTGAAAATATATGTACATGATGCTTCTCATATTGTTGATTGGAATGTGATTCAGGTGGAACCAGAAGTGGATTTCCTTCCATAGCCGCTTCAAATACTGGAGCGGGAAGAAATTGAACTGCGAAATAGAACAATAGCTAGAGTAAAAGTGCAGTGGAAACACTTTACTGCTGAAGAGGCTACATGGGAAAGAGAAGTTGAGATGATGGAAAAATATCCATCTTTATTTTCATAATGAACTATAGTAGATAGTCTGTTAACACCGAGGACAATGTTTGTTTTCAGAGGGGGAATGTGTAGCACCCCAAGTTTATATGCTTTTCAAGTTAGACATTTGAACAAAAATCCAAAGAGGAGTGGACCCCAATGGAGAATTATTGTGTGGATTTATTTATATATTTATTAATGAGAAATAAATAGAATATTTATGTGTGCACTATGACCAGATGAGAGTGGAGATCACAAGCCTGATCCATGAGGATATGGAAAAAGGTTAAGACTTCCCCAAAACCTTTTAAAAAGACTTGAAAGGAAATATTTCTAAATTAGATTAAAGAAAAAAAAAATCTAAATTCCCCAATGAAGAGGAAAGTAATTGGGAAGAGGTAGAAAAGCTGGGAAAAGCATAGAAAGCAGCTTTTAAAGTACCTCATTGAGGGAAGCCTAGGAAAAACAGGAAGAAAGCATCCTGAAAATTATGGATGCAAAATTTAGAAATAGGCTTGGGGAAAGCATAGCTTGAATAAGCTTCTCCAAAACAGACTGAGGTTAGTCTATAGTTGGAGGATCTCAGCTCGGGGGTGAGTTCTAGAGATAGAAGAACTCTAAGGTTGGGAGGATTGGTCATAGAAAGAAGTGGTATGTGCGCCTAGTTAATAAATTGTTGTTGCAGATTTGTATTATGAAATATTAAATTTTTATTGAACTTGAAAGTATTAAATTATTATGATGTAGATAAGTAATTCCTTACATTTAACAGATATTATTAGAAGAAATAATTCTCTAAAATGTGTATAGTTGTAGGAATAGAGTCTACTGGGAAATATCAATCAGAATCTCTGAACCTGATACTGGTTTAAATCTGGAGATATATCTTATTTCCATAAACAAATGAATTTTATAACTTTAATCTGTTTCTGTAGTATAAAGTTATATGCGCATGAAAAAAAATAGATTTCATAAACTAGTAACTATTATTTGAATTTAATGGGTAGGTAATATTAAATTCTGTATAAAAAAAACTTCAAAGAAGAAAACATTAGAATTCAGAAAGATAAGTTGTATCTCCCTTCCTACGAAAGGATTTATATCTAAGTAAGCAGAAATTTCTATTATGGAAAGGAGTACAATTTTGTTGAACATTTATAACAGTACAAGAAAATTATCTACTATAAATCTATGATATTATCTGTATGGAAAATTTAAGCAAATGGAAAATCTAAGAGTATACAGCTCTGCATAATTCAAATAAATCATTAGAAAAAGAAAAATTTCAGAAATTATATGGTTAGCTTGATTTGAATTCAGAAAATTAATTCTTAAAAATAAATGAAGACTTATTAGGTTCGGCTTAAAAAAAATAAAAAAATCCAGTAGTTTACGTCAATTTCCCTTGCAGAACAAGTTAATATATAATAAAATGTATATGCCTAAGAAGAAAGAATTGTTAGAAAAGAAAAACACAAAGATGTATAAAACTTAAAGTCTAGTGCATAACAGAGAGGTGACTGCCTCTAATTAATGCATTAGAAGTTATGTTTACATTTTATGTAATTAAATGAACAGCAAAGGGTATAGAAAAGAAATTATGTACATATGATACATTTTAGAACAGTCACTTTAACTTTTATGCAGAAAACTAGAAAGGATAAAGTATACCAAAGTTTTATACTTCACATTTTTAAATAAAATGATAACATTAAATATGTATTACTATTTAAAATAAAACCAATTTGGTTTCAGCATATGAAGAAAATTAAGAGTTTAAGCCTTTTACATTTAGTCTGGAAAAGATCTATAGAAACATAGAATTAACTGCATTCATATGGTAAGCAGATTTGCTACATTATAGAGGGAAAATTTAACACAGTTTGACAATTGTAAACATAAGCAGGAATATAAAATGCAGTATCTATGGAAGAACATGAAAATCGGTATTATTAATGAGTGTATTAATATTATGCATATTGCATATATGATTTTCTGTGAATCAAAAACACAATAATTTTACTTATCTCAAAAAATAAATTTATGAATAACATTTGAAATTAACATATGATAACAATAAAAAAATTTGTTGAATATATATATATATATAAACAAGGACTCAATATGAGTCACCATTCGAATGTCCAAATTCCAATTGAAGTTATAGTTCATTACATATAAAAAAAAATATTTTATCTCTGAATATGATTCGCTGAGATAAAATAGTGAGAAAAATAGGTAAGGCCTCGATGGGTAATCTAGTGTTAACTAGAAGAAAACAAGATGCCAGTACCGACCTGTAAACAAGAAGATTTGGGAGTTAAGCTAAAATGAGATTGAAAATATCACTTGGTAAGCAAATGATGAAAATCCAGGCGAAGCGCTGTGTGGGGTACCTATACATCATCAAGAAGAAGGTGAAATGAATTTAGAGGGAAAAAACGCCATAAATAGTTTCAAAAGAATTTGAGAAAACAAAATGAGAAAAGATGGAAGTTATTACCTTAACACAGAGAAAGCTTAAACGATAATACTATGTAAAGTTTGTTGAAGACATAACAGAGTTATATATATATATATATATATATATATATATATATATATATATATATATATATATATATATATATATATATATATATATATATATATATATATATATATTACTATGAATCCATTTGAAATTTAAATATGGGAAAAATGGAAATATAAAACGAGAGGGTCCATTTAAAGCCTCATGAGCGAGTATATGTATATACCTAAACGTCTTGAGATGTGGAGCAATCTGAAATAAATCCTGTTGATATACCAGTCAAACGATTTAATTCGCATCCTAAAAATTCGTTGTAAAATAAAAGTCTAATAGAAAAAGGCGTTAATCTCTGCAATGAGAGATAACACACATGAAGAAGCAATATCCGAGATTTAATTAAAATCATTTCTTTAAAACGATAATAAACCTCATCGAATTAAGGTATAGAAGATGAGTAACCAACACCAGAGCTCGCCATTGTATAAACAAACGAGCAGATAGGAAATAGAAAGAGATACAAGTATAAATCGAAGTTAATTAACAATGTTGAGCCAAACATGGGAGTTACCGGAAAAAAAAAAAAAAAAAAAAAAATTGAATCAGGAGTTGAACTAACACAATAAGAAGTGTAAGGAAACTTTTGATTTACCTGATATCATTCCAATGCAAGAGACTGTGGAAACCGTGAACTCGAAGTCGTTCAACTTCGGCTCGGGTAAAGCCATGGCATAACTCTGTTCTTCGAATAAATAGAAAATCGCAGAAATGAACTGGAAAGGATGAGATAAGTCTGAAAGAAGGCATTAAATATGATTGACCGAGAAACTGTAACAATTTTCCGAAGATCAAGATCATCTGCTTGGCATACGATTGGAGAGATAGGTATGGATTGTAAGTCAGTCTTGGGGAATGAAACAATTAAACAAATCATATGAATCTGATAAAATCTAAAGAATTAATGATTTGGTACAAATTTGCGTGGAGTATGGTTGATAGCCATTAACACACATGTACTTCCTGTTGATTCGTGGTGTGAATCCAATCCAAAGTACAAATGAATATGTTTTAATTCGCATAAAAAATTCATGAAAATGGGAAATCATAAATAGGTTATGTAACCAAGGTTCAACCATAAATGAAATGATACGAATCAGTCAAATAAACATTAAACGCATAAGCTACCATATCAAAGCCCAATATTCATCTTTATAAATCGAAGTTGATAAGGGTAAGTATTAACATTTAATGAAACCCAATGTGAATGGGTAGTCTCTCTTCATACCTATGCATGATATAATATTCAAATGTGGGATTTGAATAGTTTTTAAATGAAAGTCAAATCACAAATTTGATATTTAAAACTTATATGTATATAAGTGAAAGGTATAATTATATAGAAATGGTGATGTTAATGTTTTATACATAGTAAAGGAAATCAACCACTTATATAAAGATTGGCGTGACCTCTTATAATATATATATATATATATATATATATATATATATATATATATATATATAATGAGGTAGGCTAAGGGAAATAATAATGAAAATATTATTAATGTATTCTGCCTAGCAAATTATAAACCCTTTATGTTAGAAAACGAAATTTAAACAGCACTTTGAAATATGATAGTTAAATGTTATTTATAGAGAAAAAAAAGTATTTGGTGTAAGTAAGAGATGTTACATATATAAAGTTTTTTTTTTCTTTATAATGTCAATTCCTAAAATAATACAACTAGTTGATTTCTTTAAATGTTTGTGAATGATATCTTCAAAATGTATAATGTTATTTTTGGTATGTAAGATCAGAATAAAATAATCATAATTCTAAAGTACATGAATTTATTTGCATTATTTTCTAAACTTTATTATGTTACAAAAAATCATATTATTCTAGATTTATTATTTTATAATTATTTATATTCATACAAATTTACAAATTTATGATTTTACAATTATGGTAATCTAACAATATTTACGGTATACATTTTACTTACGGTAGTTATGGTTCAAAATTGACAATTACTTTACTATTTTACAAATTTACAAATTTAAAATTTTTAATAAAATTGAATGATAACAATACATAAATTACAATTACAATTTTACAATTTCACAATACAATTACAATTACAATTTTAGAAATATTTTACAAATATTATACGTCATACAATTAAAATTACAATTACAATTTTACAAATATTTTATAAATATTTTACATCATACAATTAAAATTACAGTTACAATTACAATTACAATTTTAGAATTTTACATACAAATACAATTACAATTTTACATATACTTACAATTAGAATTAGAATTAGAATTACGATTTTATAATTTTACATACAATTACAATTTAAATTACAATTACAATCATTTCACATTAATACAATTAAAATTTTACAAATATTTTACATACAATTACAATTACAATTTTAAAATTTCACATACAATTACAATTACAATTACAATTTTACTATTTCACATACAATTATAATTACAATTACAATTACAATTTTAGAATTTTACATACAATTACAATCATTTCACATTAATACAATTAAAATTTGTATAAATATTTTACATACAATTACAATTAAAATTACAATTACCATTAGAATTACATTACAATTACAATTTTACAATTTCAAATACAATTACAATTACAATTTTAGAATTTTATATACAATTACAATTAGAATTACAAATTTCACATTAATACAATTAAAAATTTACAAATATTTTACATACAATTACAATTAAAATTAAAATTAAAAATACAATTACAATTTTACAATTTCACATACAATTACAAATAAAATTACAATTACAATTTTAGAATTTTACATACAATTACAATTATAATTTTACAATTTTACATATATACAATTACAATTACAATTAAAATTTTACAAATATTTTAAATACAATCGCTATTAAAACTATTATTAGAAATATAATTACAATTTTACAATTTTATATACAAGTAAAATTAAAATTTCAATTACAATCACGACATAATATTTAATAAATATCACGATTTAATATCAAAAAAATAAACATCACGGTCATGATAACCATCATACAAACATCAAACATCATATTCTACTAAAAAAAATATTCAAATTCGTTAATATCATCTACTCATCGTGATCATGATCATCTAACAAAACACAAGCATTGTATAACATCATCACAACACAAACATCAAATATACATCTCATGTCAAATAATTTCTATCACATACACATCTATGTGCAAGCTGCACATTAAATGAACATATCTAACATGACCTAACAATACACACATCATGATGAACACCAACATGTAAATTAAATACATGGACCATATATATATATATAACTCGATAATGTCAAAAATATACAACTGTAATGTAACTACATATAAATTTCAATTATCATATGGTCATATATCAATAGTAGTACTAGTCGAAGCCTGCTCAGTCGATGGTGTAGCCTCGACATGCTCAGATAGATGATGATCACATACCTATTGATCTAGAGGTGCCTCACGCTGATCAAAAACTGCTTGCCCATGATGACTCATGGATTATCCAACCTTCTTAGTGGATGGTGTGGCGACCTGCTCAGTCGATGGACCTACCTCATCAGATGGACCTATGCCATCCTCGGGATCAGGTGCCTTCTCAGGACTAGTACGTGTCTGCTGAGATGGTGCAGACTACTCAGACGATGTCTGCTCATGTCATGACTGGATTCTGTAGGCACCTCATCATGATCATCTTCGGCATGAGGTGGAGGAGGAGGTGAGGTACTAGAATGATGATCACTCCCCTCATGATCATTAGATGATGTGTTTCTCTATTGTCATATTATATCTCCACCATGCCTACGTGTGGCCCTCCCTACTCGCGCTAGTACTCTGGTAGCTCCAACAATATGCCGCATGAGGGTCAACATATCACGAGGCATGACTCTCCATATCTCTGTTAGCCTATCACCAACCTCTATCTCTCTGATATTAACTGGATTGTCTCCCTCTTTAACTAGGAGTCTACAGAGTTGGTCGCCCAACTCCATCCTAAATCGAGTGGCATACCTACGCCTCACACCTCCCGGTATCTCCACCTGATCATGAGGACTAGTTCTATCACTGACCTCATCCTCCACATCTACCATCTCCTCGTCAGTAGGATCTACACCTAGATCATTCGGTGGTAGTGGAATCTCATCACCAACGAATGATCCAATATCTACAAAATATATATAAGTACACAAAAATAAATATAAATTTTCATTAAAAAAATTAATAAAACAAGTTAAACAACGTGTTAGAATAAATTTAAATAAAACACTAATGTTACCTTTCGCATCCGGCGGCTCATCCTGTGTGAAGAGGATGTTGGCACACTCTCTCCAATCCAAACCAACATACGAACATGAAACCAAAACGACGACGTGATCATCAACACTAGATAGCAACTCCAGTGCATCGTGAGATATCCTGGTAGAAAAGTCAGACTCGGCCCTATTGGGCACCATTTGGCCCCACATATCCATCCATACATGCAGCATCGGCCTATGAGGCTGCTGAAAAAAATTAGGCGTCATCTCTAGAAACCTATAAAAAAATTAATAAAATAACTCTGAATCAAAAGGGAAGGTCAACCTCCCACATGCATGAGAACGACATCTATCTCATGCTGTATAAAACTGCTGCAAAAAAATCGCATACCACCTCACAAGTTGTGGCGCCTATAATAAGAAATCAACATAAAATAAAAGTGGGAAACTAATGCATTGCACATCATTGGTATAGTGTGAAATGTTCGTCAGTATTAGCGAGAGGCACCTCGCTTCCTCTACACCAAATGAAGCAATACATAACTAAGCACCGGACACCTGAAAATCTACAAGAGAAAGTATATTATCGCTAATATATCTCTCAGAGTACACCAACTGACTCATTGTTGCATAGCCGACAGGGACCTCTGGGAACTAGGGAAAATCCTGCTCTCTCCTAGATAGGCCAGTAATAAAATATATGTCCTCCTCAGTGGGCATGTACCACTGGTTAGAACCAATCCGAGAAGCCTCTGGTGGGAATCCCACCTGAAGATGAGTTGTCCCAATAACCCATTATGGCCCTTCAGGGATGTAGCCTCCTCATAGAACTTGAGGAGGCCTACCTCCCTTAGGAGCAACTGGGTGGCTGCCGTAATAGGCGAGGGTACATAAGTCTCTCCCTCTCTCATGCCTCCCACAAGTGAACCATGTTATACTAGTCCTCCATATGTTCTTTTTGTTCCCTTTGTTCTCTCCTTTGATGTCACTAAATGATTCACATATTAAAATACCTTTTTTTAATTAAATTAGATATTTATTTACAAATATATATATATATATATATATATTCTTTTTTTCTTTTTTTCTTTTTTTTGAAAAAAACAATCGGTGCACCCAAAAAAATAGTCCTACATCGGTACCGATGCGTCTATTTTTATCACGTACTGTCCTTGGTGCGCATGGAAATTTTTAGCGCACTGCAAAACATTAAATGTACTTTCTTTTGTGGTGCATTGATGAAACTATCTACATTGGGGTGGATAGTTAGGTCAACGCACCACCCAATAATAATTCATGGTCAACGGTGCAGTCATTTAAAATACCACACTGTTGACCATGTACTAGTGTCGGGAGGGCGGTGTGCTAACCAAAATATGCACCTCAAGGCAGATGGTTTAGTCATCACATCGCCCTGCTGACATTAGTACATGGTCAATGGTATGGTCCTGTAAATGACCGCACAGTTGACTATGCACTGATGTCAGGAGGGCGGTGCATTGACCAAATTATGCAGCCCGAGGTAGATAGTTTAGTCAGTGCAACGCCCTCCTCACATCAATATATGGTCAATGGTGTGGTCTTGTAAATGACCACACTGTTGAATATGTACTGATGTTAGGAAGACGATGCGTTAACTAAACTATCGGCCCTGGGGCGTATATTTTGGTTAGTGCGTCGCCCTCCTGACATTGATTACATAGTCAATGGTGTGGTCATTTAAATGACCGCACCGCCATATTAGGTTTTAAAAAGAAAAACACAGTGCACATTTTTTGGTATCACATCGGAACCCAATGCGGTTTTTGTTAGCACCATTCGTAGTGCGATGTGTAAATTTATAGGCAGCACCATGAACGGTGCGAGCCAAATGGCTCGAGCGCACCGCACAAGATTTTTTTATTTTTATTTTTGAAACAGCAAAATTTAAGCTTTTTAACAAATCTAATCTGCTAAAATTTTTAATTATTGAGAAACAAGTAAAATACCTGTACATTTGGGCGTCAAGGAGGCATATTTTCTGAATAATTTTAAAAACCAAATTTTCCCACCTTTTCCCAAAATTCGAACTCCACAAGTTGGGCAATTGATGGCAAAAATACGTGCAATGGGAGCACCGATGGCAGGGCACCTCACAAAAGGAAATTTGCACAAGTGCTTGAGAGATTTGGAGCACTAAAGAAGTGAAAATGCGGATTTTCGACTAGTAAATTTTTTATTTATTTAACCCTCATTTGGTGCGCGAGTTTTTGAGGCACATCAGGCGATTTCTTCCTAGCACACTCGGCCTATTTATGTTTGAGCGCGAGTTTTTAAGACCCATTGGGCATGTTTTTTAATAGCACACCAGTGCACTATAGTAATGAGATGCACTCGACAAGTTTTTATGGAGAGCACAGTGTCTCGGTGTACCTATTTTTAGTATGCACCAGTGCTTTGTGAGTTAAACGTGCTGGTGTGGTTTATAATGACAAACGCACCAGACAAATAAAATCTGCAAAAACCTCCACCCACAAAAATCCTCTAGAGACCTTCGCTAAAAATGGTTATTTGGGCTATTTTTGTAAGGGGTTCCTCAAAAACATCTGCTAGAGGGTCTTTTCCTTGTAGTGTAAAAGACTATAAGATTTTGATCAAGGGAGACAATTCAATATTGAAAAATAGCACCTTTTTTTATTAAATATTTGTTATTGGAACTTGGAATTTGATTAAGTTATTTGTCTTCTAAATTTTAATGACATTTTGTTTACTAATTTTTATATTCAGTGATCATATATATCTCACGATTAATTTTATGCCTTACAATATTTCCTTTGCAACATCTAGTGCAATTGCTAGTTTAAAAAAACAAAAAAACAATAGTTTTTTAACCAAAATTTTAGACCACTGTCGATTATCAACCCTATAAATTTGAATCAATTCAATAAAGTATATTTTCAATTAAAATAATTACAAAATATGCTAAACATATTTTTATGCCGTAAGGCATTCCTCTTTGAAAATAACTCCCCCAGCTGCTAATGCGTACACCTATGAAACATTAGATTGAATGTTAGATGATTGAAGATTTTTGTGTCATCAGATTAGTAGTTAGAAAAAATAATTAACAAGCATTAACAATTAGGGAAAAAACTACATAGTGTCCTTCCTCTCAAATCTACGAACCCTGGCTTCTCTTAGTAAATTAGCAAATATATTCAATAATGATTAATAAAGATCAAATTTGGTTGATCAAATGCTTGCTCGTGTGTCGGTATGGTAAGAATTAAGTGTATAAGAGTTGGATTTACATCCCTAGCTCAAGATATTGGATCCTACCTCATCTGGAATCAACATCTAGACAACAGACATGAAATCAACCTTAAGAAATTGGTTTTTCATTTATGCATGCATGTAATTATCTTTTTTTAATCAGTAACATGAAATAACTCACAATTTGATTTTTGATAGTGTTGTATGTCTTTTTACACAGGAGGACACACATGTTATACAATAATTTCAAGATCAAAACAGTTCTTCTTGAGATTTTATGAAGCTACAACCAAAGTTTTGGAATTTATGGTTCCAATGATCTAATTTTGGCATTGAACTATAAAATTCATGCAAGATAAGTCTGCACAAAACTGGTGTGAGATATACTTCTTCTTTCTATGTCTTGAGTAGCACCAGAAAGAAAATATTAACAATAGATCAGTTTTCATAGTAGCCTAGATGGAGAATTATCTTCTGAACAAATTTCTGGCAGACTACACAATTTCTAATATTAGTAACGTGTCCCCACTACAAATTGATTTTTGAAGTTGTTGTGCTAATGGAAATTTAAACCATGTTGCTATTTGATTGGGCACTTTCTTGTCATTATATTTTTACGTGTAGTAGTTTTTTATTCATTTCTATTTTAGTCATTTCTTAACATCACTGTGATACATAGTTATCTGGTTTCAATTATTTTTTAAATTTACTTTGACCCTATCATAACTGATTTTGCGAAGTAGCTTTACTGAATGTTTTTTCCTAATTTATGGATTGAATTTTTTGAAAATTTAAAATTGTATTATTATGATGATTATTTTATTTGTAATACAAATATATTAATATTTGTTTCATTCTTAAAAGATTATATTCTTAAATTTAAAGGGGGTAATATATATAATTTAATATAATCTGCCGCATGTTCCGAGCATCATTTTATAAGAGGTAATCGAATATTGCACTTATCATTGCGCACTCATTAAATCAGACGATGGGATGACCAAAGATGAGGAAGAAAGGTTGGATGTGGAATACCTGAAAGAAAAATATGAATTATACCCCAACATTCTACTCAAAATTGCGAGGATTGTGAACACTCACAACTTGGATATTAAAAAAAAATTGGCATGGCGTGCCGAGCTATTTCAAAGATGATGAATAAAGAAATGCCATAAAATATTTTAGAGGGAGGGGAGTAGATAAAGGATCAAAATAAGCCCATAGAGTAAAGAAAGATGATATTAGTTTTATGTTAGTATGTGTTAGGATATTCGTATTTTCATCACACACGTTTTTTTAGGTTTCTGTTAGTATGTATTGCGATTATCTTATTTTCATAGTGAGTGTTTCTTTATTCAAGGTTGTCGATATAATCTCGTACAGTAAAGATGCATGATATTTATTTTATTTTATTTTTAAGCTATATTTATAAGCTGATACACTAAAGATGGATGATATTTGGTTTCTGTAATGGGTTTATATTATGTTCATCACTATTGCATCAATATGATTATGAAGTTAATGTGTAGAGTAGAATGTTTTTTATTATATTCATCACTAGTGCATCAATATGATAATGGAGTTCATGTGTAGTGTCTAATTTTTTTTATTAATTTATAGTAAGTTTTTCATTTATTTCCCTTTTTTCCCATTGAATTTTCCTTCCAACTATTGAAATAAAAAAACTTTGTACATATATGTTTAATACTTTCTAAAACTAGAAAGATCTATGTAATAATTATTTTCAAGGTTCTTAGCCTTTCTTCTTTTGGTTCATTTTAAATATCCATATATAGAATGTTTAAATACAAAACAAGTTCGTAAAACCAAAAAGACGTATGTTATAATTCCTTTCAAGGTTCTTATTATTTCTTATTTTTATTCATTTTAAGCATCCATATATATAATTTATATACAAAACAAGAAAGACATATTTCCTTCCAGGTATTCATTTTGAAAGTATCCATATATAATGTAACATTAATTTGGAAGCTTCTTTACCATTTTTTTTTCAATGTTTTCTCCGCAATATTCTAAATCAATTTCTTGTTTTAGTTCTTTAATCAATTTATTGTTTTTTTTCTTTATGTCGTAAGGTGTTCCTCTTTGAAAACATCTCCCCCAGCTCCCACCATGTACATATTTGCAACATTAGATTGAATATTAGACAATTGAATATTTTTGTTTTGAAAACAACTCCCCTAGTTTCCATTGTGTACATCTTTGAAACATCATATTGAATGTTAGAAGATTGAATATTTGTGTGTTGTCATATTGGTAGTTAGAGAAAGCAGTTAGCAGGAATTAATACTTATGGAAAAAACTACATACATCCCTTCCTGTCAGATCTATAGACCCTCAATTCTCTAAGTAAAATAGAAAAGGTATTCATTAATGCATAATAAATATCAAAGTTTGTTGATTGAATTGTTGCTCGTGTTCCGACGTGTTAAGAAGTAAGTGTATAGGAGTTAGATTTACATCCCTAGCTCGAGATATTGGATCCCGCCTCGTCTGGAATTAAGTAGGTCCAGTAATTCCCGTAGCTAAGGGACCATGAATGAATGAGCCATCATGATATGAACAGATGGAACTCGATAGATATTATCGAATGTTGGTTGACTATCTTATCACAGAAGGGGAAGGTGCCCACATGCATCGTATAAGAAGAGAAACATGCACTCCCTATTCTATTAGGAGGTAGGGAAGGGGAAATGAAGGAGGAAGCATCACAGATTGGGAAGAACTTGAGTCTTGATTTCTAGGCTAGCAGTGAGAAATATCTCTTGGATAGGATGAGTTCAACCACAATAAGCAGGTATCTGCCTAGGATGATGCTTAATGCACCTAAAAATTCCTCTTTGGGCCAAATATATACCTTTAGTGTTGGCATCTCCAAGCGTTCATCCACAAACATCTCAAGAGATGAACCTATCTCATGTAATTCCTGTTTAGATCAATGGGAAAGTTTTAGGCACAAAACTAGCCCTAGAAACCACATTAGTGAGTGCAGTAAAGTTTGCCTCAAAAATATCTATATCCATCTCTGATGTTATATATATCGATAACTTTGCAGTCGAAAATCTATTTGTGATGGCTCCATATAATACATATTTCTTTCTTGATGAAGAACATTATATCTTGATTAAATATTTGGTTTTGTATCTGATTTTTTCATGGTGCTTTTTAATCTATGTGTTTCATTTGAGCCATGATGTTTTTCTGGGTATTTTGAACATATTTATATGTCATTGATTTTCTTGGTGTTTTGGACATGAAGAATAGTGATGCGTCCAAAATATTTATTTTTGTATTGTTCTCCCATATATGCATCTTTATTATTTATTTTTACACCTTTATACCTACAGGTAGGTCTACTTATTTATTTCCATTGGTAAATGGGTACAAGATTGGGATTGCGTCCAAAATGTTATTTTCATATTGTTCTCTGAGTAGATTCATATTTATTACTTATTTTTACATCTTTATACCCACGGGTAGGTCTACTTCTTTATTTCCATTGGTACATGGTATGGGATCAGGGCTATCAATACCAAGTTGACAAGAAATATAGGGTTAGGTCTCATTAACCCATCCAACAACGTGGTTTAATTACAAGTGTATTAGTAGAGTTAATAATATGTTATATGAAATTTTAGAAATTTAATTACAAATGTATTATCAATAATTATTAATTGATGATACAAATTTAATTTCCTTAAATATGTACTTCTTACTACTAAATAAGAACATTATTCCATCAAATCCATTCCTATATTTCAGGTTGACGCATCATTGTCATTTAAGGAAAACCACACCACAACCTAAAATAACCCATTATATTTAAGTATTGAAATATTTTATTATAGTATTAAAATAAATTTTTTAATTATAAATAAATAATTATCTTTTTTAAGAGAGATGTAGAAAACATCATTAAGCAGTGGTATGAAAAGAAGAAGAGATGGGGGAACAAAGAGAGTTTTGTGTTTAGGAAAAATCATATTCCAATAAATAAAATCGCTCAGAGGTGACCGAGAATGGATAGCAAAGGGAAAGAAAGAGAAAAAAAAGTAAATTTTATATCACTTAATATTCTTCTCTATATTTTTTATTTTTTATTTTTTCCGCACGCTTAAACCATAACACTACACATGTGGATCAAAAGAATCTCGTAGAGTAAAGAAAGATGATATTAGGTTCTTGTTAGTATGTGTTAATATGTATTTGGATACTCTTATTTAGTACATATATGATTAATACTTTTTAAACCCAGAAATATGTATCTGATAATTATTTAGAAGTTTCTTAGCCTTTCTTCTTTTGATTCATTTTAAATATCCATATATAAAAAATTTAAATACAAAACAAGTTCATAAAACCAAAAAAATGTATTTGATAATTATTTTCAAGGTTCTTATCCTTTCTTCTTTTTATTCATCTTAAACATCCATATATATAAAGTTTATATACAAAACAAGAAAGACATATTTCTTTCTAAGTATTCATTTTGAAAGTATCCATATATAATGTAGCATTAATTTGGAAGCTTCTTTACCCTTTTATTTTATTTTATTTTTTATTTTCAATGTTTTATTTGCAATATTCTAAACCAATTTCTTGTTTTAGTTTTGTAACCAATTTAGTTTTTTTTTTTAATTATGTTGTAAGACATTCCTCTTTGAAAACAACTCCCCCAACTATGATTAGATACATCTATGCAATGTTAAATTGAATGTTAGATGATTGGATATTTTTTTATCGTCAGATTAGTAATTATAAAAAACCTTTAGTGGGAATTAAATGCTAGGGAAAACAATACATACAATCCTTCCTGTGACATCTACAAACCATTTCTTATCTAATTAAACTAGCAAATATTTCAACAATATGTAATAAATATCAAAGTTGGTTGATCAAATTCTTGCTCATGTGTCGACGTGGTAAAAAGAAAGTGTATAGGAGTCGGATTTACATCCCTGGCTCGAGATCTTGGATCCTGCCTGGTCTGGAATGAAGTTGGTCATGTAATTCCCATAACTAAGGGGCCCTAAATGAATGAGCCATTATGATATGAATGGATGGACCCTGAGGGAGATTATCGAATGATTGTTGAATATCTTATGATAGAAGAGGAAGGCACCCACATGTGTCGTATAAGAAGAGAACATGTGCTCCCTATTCTATTAGGAGGTAGGGAAGTGTAATATTCCTAATTAGCGACAGCTAATTGGAATATTCGACTTTGTATAGTTTTGTTGTATTTGGTTTGTAGATAAATAAAAAAAGTGAGTAAAAGGGGTCTAACTCACTTTAGTGGAATAAAGCACCTTCATAGTAGCACAACGTTGTGACTTAAGGGGGGGAGCCAACGGGGGCCACACACCACGTAGAGGAGGGGGCCTACATGCACTCTAGAAGCTTCTGCACAGATAAGGATGAGGATGTGGAGGAGAGAGAGACTATGTTGGTTTTGGAGGGAAACCAATGCTATAAAAGATGGAGGAGCCTCCTCATTTGGATCATTCTGGATTTGTTGATTTTGGAGTGAGACTTTGGTCTTATTTCGCATGACAATTGTTTAGCCTGTCTACAGCACTGTTTAGTGCACCAAGTGTCTCTGTGCGAAGATCTCACCCTTAGCCCCGGGGTACTTCGAGTGCCTGCTCGGGCAATGTTTGTTTTTCAGTATTTTGTGTGTCGTTTCATTTTTTTGGTTTTTTGCGGAGCTGGAGCTTAGAGAGACTGCGCAGTCCCTGGGAGAGAGGACTCAGTCCATTGTGGAGGAGCTCTAGACTGGTGTTTCTGTAGATGATTTCGCTGGGATTTCGAGCAGAGGGTCAGCCTTTGCCTGTCGGAGGTTTTTGGTGGAGTTTCTGGCAATATTTTAGCTGTTTCTATCTAGCTACTGTGTTGTCCCTTGGAGGCCAGCATAATTCACTGGGGAGGAAGTTTCTGGTTGTTTCTGGGATCAGCCATTCTTGGAATGGTTTGTGGATATTGTCAGGGTTGTTGAGGAGAGGAGGTTTTCCGATTTTCATCTCATTCCGGCAAGGGGATCAGCCCCTCATCTTCAGTCACTTCCAGTAGTACCAGCTACACGACATTTCTCCAGCAGTTGGGACGCAGTTCTTAGAGTAGCCATTTCTTGTTATTTCTGAGAGTGTTTTCTCACTTGCCTTGTGCAAGATCGCCTCTTGTACTTGATTGAATTTCTCAGATTAATAAAATGGCTCAGCATTTTCTTTATATGTTTTCTGGTTGAGTTGTCGTAGTTGTCGTGGTTGCCGTAGTTGTTGTATTCTCTTTCACTTTCTATTATTGTGTTTGAGTGCTATAGTTCTATACCACTTGGTGTGCTTTTCTCTTACTCTTAGACATAGTTTAGAAAGGGCCAGGTAGCCTCTGGATCTCGCACTCTTTTATAGGCAACATATCTGGTAAATTCCCTCCCAGTCTATCTCTGGTTGGAGTTTTCTTGTGTTTTAGAGATATCCCTGAAAACGGGATATTACAGTGGTATCAGAGCATAGTTCTGGCTCAGCCTCTGGTCTATGACATCAGGAAAGAGACCTTACAGAGGCAGGAAGTGTAGAGACCATGAGCATAGGTTAGAGGCCACCTACAAAGAGGAAGACTGTGCCTAGGTAGAAAACGCAAATCAGGAGAGAGAGCCTGAGAAGGATGTAGAGGAGGTAGAGATTGTAGTAGATTTGAGGTAGAAAGCGCCAATGGTAGATGACACAAAGAACAAACAGTTTGGAGAGGCACTCCTCAAGTCGGTGCAAGATTTAGCCCGACTGATTGAGGTGATGGGCCAGAGGTTCGCAGCTATGGAGTTTAGGCAACGTGAGACTCCACGAGCTTTTGAGCTCGAAGAGGGATCAGGTGCATCCCACCATTTGCCGAAGCAAGGTGCTGCTCAGCGTGATATTCCTCAGCCGACGGCTTCTTATGCACCTACCCACTCTACTATGCCCACTTTCTTGGGAGCTGATACAGGGGCAGAAGCCCAGCAGGAGGCAGAGCCCGGGCACTTAGATGAGTACTTTGCAGAGTATCACTCCTACGGGCAGGAGTTCAGGGATGCTCTCACATTCAGAGATTTTTTGCAGCTCCAGTGGGACAATAGACCCCGCAACCATCATAGAGGGCACCGACATTACCATGATGGAGATCCCCACCGTGCCTATAGTAGATTTCATTTGCCTACGTTTTATGGATCATCAAACAGTTCGGCAAAGTCTCGGGTGGAGAAGCTGGACATCTATTTCTAGCTTAACCAGATGTCGGAGACGGAGGCCATCAAGGTGGAAAATTTTCATTTGGATGGTGAGGCCTAGGACTGGTGGTTCCATGGAATGGTGACACTCAGGCATTCCACAGTGATGACATATGCCGAGTTCACCAGGAGATTGATAGAGAATTTTGACCAGAGGGATCCGGAACAACATTTTGTTGAGCTGACGAAGCTCAGATAGACAGGGAACCCCGAGACATACATTGCAGATTTCTTGAGGGTTTCGGTGATGGTGCCAGATCTATCCATGACACGAATGATCTATATGTTTGTGGAGGGATAGGTAGAGCCACTTCGAGGTCTAGTTAGATCCACTAGACCGGCTACACTCCAGGATGTTATCCACAGGACTAGAGACTTGCAGGATGCATTGCCCAGGACGCAGACACTTTACCCCTAGAAACAGGGTACCCATCCCAAGGGGAAGGATGTGATGGTTCCTCCTCCAAAGGGGAATCCAGGATGGGCACAGGTCGATGATGAGGCTAGGAGAGAGTTGAGGAAGAAACGACTATGCTTCACATGTCAGGAGCCATGGGCACCAGGGCATAGGTGTGCTACTGGCAAAGCACACTTCATTGAGGTCTTCTCCGATGATAGTGGGGAAGAGGATGAGGAGGATGATGAGGAGGCAAGAGATAGTTAGATGACCCAGGATCAGTTGTCGCCTCCACTTCCAGGGATAGGAGGTGTAGCCTTTGCACCAACAGGAGGGGCCCTTACAACTTTGCGAGGAGTTCCTAAGTATTCAAGGCTACGCATACGTGGGACAGTACGTGGCCAGCGAGTTTCAGTCTTGGTTGATAGTGGGGCAACCCACAATTTCATTGATGCGCAGATGGTCGAGTGGAGAGGTATACCGACCAAGAATTTTGACGGGTTTTTAGTCTTGGTCCCAGGAGCCCAGATGATGCAGTGTGCCTAGTATGTTCCAGAGTTAGCAATGACGATGGGTACTTACACAGTGACCGATCACTTTTTCATGGTCAACATACTAGATACCAATGTGATACTAGGTGTTCAGTGGCTGATTACGTTGGGGAAGGTCACCACAGATTGGGAGGCCTTAGAGATGGAGTGGGATGACAAGAAGACTGGGAAGCATGAGAAGATCTGCGGGATGCATACTTACCCACCTCAGAAAGTGTCGGCACACCGGATGGAGGCAAATTTCCAGAAGGGTAACATAGAGTGGGCGGTTGAGTTACGGGCATCCGAGGTAGAGGCCACCGGTCGAGCAGTTCATCTAGACATACAGGTCATCCTTGATAGGCATGAGGTATTATTTGGGGCTATACCACCAGGTCGGCCACCAGATAGAGGTTTTGAGCATACCATCAAGCTGGAGTAGGGTATCCAGGCAGTGATCACTACACCCTGTAGGCATCCCAAAGCCTATTGGGATGAGATTGAGCGGGTCATCCAGGAGTTGTTGGCTCTTGGACACATCAGACCGAGCATGAGCCCGTTTGCTTCTTCTGTGGTGGTGGTGAAGAAGAAGGACGACACTTTAAGGATGTGCATTGACTACAGGGCCCTGAATAAGAAGACGCTAAAGAATAGGTACCCTATACCTAGGATCAATGAGCTGATGGATGAACTGAGAGGAGCTAAGTTCTTCTCAAAGATTGATTTGAGATCAGGGTACCACCAGATTCGCGTGAGGGAAGAGGACATTCCCAAGACCGCCTTTAGGTGTCATTATGGGCACTTTGAGTTTTTGGTTATGGCTTTTGGGCTGACCAATGCACCAGCCACCTTTCAGTCCTGCATGAACCATATCTTCTGTAGTCATCTGAGGAAGTTTGTATTGGTTTTCTTTGATGACATACTCATATACATCAAGACGTGGGAGGAGCATCTCCAGCATATAGAGGCAGTACTACGTATCTTGGAAGAGAAACAGTTCTATGCTAAGCTTTCCAAGTGTGAGTTTGGGATGACAGAGATGTTGTATTTGGGTCACATCATTGGAGTGGAGGGAGTGAGGGTCCACGAGGAGAAGATTAGAGCCATCAGAGATTTGTCGGAGCCGAAGAATGTGACAGAACTTCGAGGGTTCATTGGGATATGTGCCTATTACAAGAAGTTCGTCAAAGGGTTCTCACAGCTTGCTGCACCCCTTACAGATCTGACGAAGAAAGGGGCATTCAGTTGGATAGATACAGTGCAGCAAGCCTTTGATAGGCTTAAGGAGGTGATGAGTAGCTACCCAGTGCTTGTGTTGTTGGATTTCACACAGCCCTTTGTCTTGGAGTGTGATGCATTGGGATAGGGGATTGGCGCAGTATTGATGCAGGGGAGACACCCTATAGCTTTTGAGAGCCAGAAACTCCTTCCGCACGAGAGGTTGTATCCTCTTTACGACAAGGAGATGTTAACCATCATACATGCATTGGCCAAATTCTGACAATATCTGGTGGGAAACAGATTCAGGGTGAGGAATGACCACAATAGCCTCAAATTCTTTTTGGAGCAGAAGCAGCTATAGGAGAGGCAGTAGAAGTGGATCAGTAAGGTCCAAGCATATGACTTTGACATTGAGTATGTCAAGGGTAAGAATAACGTGGTAGCAGATGCTCTTTCATGTAGACTAGCCACATTATCTCTTATGAGCTTGGACGCAGACTGGAGAGCTCGACTTTTAGTTCAGTACTCCAAAGATAGGTTTGCATGTGAGGTGTTGGATGGGTAGGTGGTGAATGATCGGTACAGGGTGGTCGATGAGATCATATATTACAGGGGCAGGATCTTCTTGACTGAGGGATCTTAGCTTAAGAAGAAGATACTCCAAGCCTCACATGATTCTCCATTAGCAGACCATCAGGGGTTTACTAAAACCTACAGGGCCATTAGATAGAGGTTCTCATGGAAGGGCCTCAAGGAGGATGTACTCCAGCACATCACAGAGTGTGATGTTTGTCAGAGGAACAAAGGTGAGATGAGCTATCCTGCATTTTTTTTGCAGCCTCTTCCCATTCCGGAGGGAAAATGGGAGAGCATATCAACATCACAGGATTGCCCATGGTGTAGGGCAAGGATTGTATCTTTGTCGTCGTTGATCGATTGACAAAGTATGCGCACTTCTTCACCATATCCGCGCATTACACAGCAGCGCAGGTGGCCGAGCTATTCTTTCGGGAGATTTTCAGGTTGCATGGTCTTCCCAAGACCATCATCAGTGACAGGGACAACCGCTTCATGGGCGGGTTTTAGCAGGAGCTTTTCCAGCTAGTGGGGAGAGAGTTGACATAGAGTACCAGCTACCACCCACAGACGGATGGACAGATGGAGATAGTTAACAAGTGGCTGGAGGGCTACTTGCATAACTATGTTAGTGGGCAGCAGTGAGCCTGGTTGAAATGGTTGCATTTGGGGGAGTACTGCTACAACTCGACACATCACATGTCTATTGGGATGTCACCATTCTACGCTTTGTATGGGTACCATCCTTTATCATTTGCTAATGTGATGTTTGGTGTGAGTAAGGCTCCTAGAACCAAGATGTGGATCCAAGAGAGTCAGGATATCCTCCGAGCTCTCAAGGACAACATGGCTACATCATAGAACCAACAAAAGCTGTATACTGATAGAGGTCGGGTGGAGCGATAGTTCGAGGTAGGGGACTTGGTCTACCTACGCTTACAGCCATACTGACAGTCATCGCTGAAGCAGAAATGAGATGAGAAGCTCAAGCCACGTTTCTACGAGCCATACAGGGTGATACGCAGGATTGGGCAAGTTGCATACGAGTTGGAGCTGCCCTAAGGCAGCAAGATCCACAAAATTTTCCATCTGTCATGCCTGAAGAAGGTGCTGGGACAGCAGGTGACAGTGACGGAGGAGCTACCACCTACAGATGATGAGGGGCACTTGGTGTTACAGCCGGAGGCCATTATTGATACCAGGGAGAGATGGTTATGGAGCAGGACGGTCCGAGAATTCTTGGTGAGGTGGAAGAATTTGCCGGATGAGGATGCCACTTGGGAGAGCAAGAAAATTCTGCACCATCCATCACTTCAGTTGCTTGAGGGAAAGCAACATTTTTCCGGGGGGGACAGTAATATTCCTAATTAGCGACAGCTAATTGGAATATTCAAATTTGTATATTTTTGACGTATGTGGTTTGTAGATAAATAAAAAAGTGAGTAAAAGGGGTCTAACTCACTTTAGTGGAATAAAACACCTTCCTAGTAGCACAACGTTGTGACTTAAGGGGGGGAGCCAAGGGGGGCCACACACCACGTAGAGGGGGGGGCCTACATGCACTATAGAAGCTTCTACGTAGATAAGGATGAGGATGTGGAGGAGAGAGAGACTACGTTGGTTTTGGAGGGAAACCAATGCTATAAAAGATGGAGGAGCCTCCTCATTTGGATCATTCTGGATTTTCTGATTTTGGAGTGAGACTTTGGTCTTCTTTCGCACGCCATCTATTAAGCCTATCTTCAGCACTATTTAGTGCACCGAGTGTCTCCATGCGGAGATCTCACCCTTAGCCCCGGGGGACTTCGAGTGCCTGCATGGGAAATGTTTGTTTTTCAGTATTTTTTGTGTTGTTTCATTGTTTGGGTTTGTTGCGGAGCTGGACCTTAGAGAGACTATGCCGTCCCTGGGAGAGAGGATGCAGTCCATTGTGGAGGAGCTCTGGACTGGTGTTTCTGCTGACGATTTCGCCGGGATTTCGAGTAGAGGGTCAGCCTTTTCTTGTAAGAGGTTTTTGGCGGAATTTCTGGTAGTATTTTAGTTGTTTCTATCCAGCTACTGCACTGTCCCTTGGAGGCCAGCATAATTCACTGGGGAGGCAGTTTCTGGTTGTTTCTGGGGTCGGCCATTCTTGTAATGGTTTGTGGATATTGTCGAGGTTGTTGAGGAGAGGAGTTTTACTGATTTTCATCTCATTCCGGCAAGGGGATCAGCCCCT
Source organism: Pinus albicaulis (assembly GCA_034641835.2). NCBI lineage: Eukaryota > Viridiplantae > Streptophyta > Pinopsida > Pinales > Pinaceae > Pinus > Pinus albicaulis. The sequence continues at coordinate 1,550,835,789 of CM076584.1, forward strand.
AATCTTTAGTCGCTTCCAGCAATACCATCTACACGGCATTTCTCCAATAGCTGGGATGCAGTTCTTAGAGCAGCCATTTCTTGTTATTTCTGAGAGTGTTTTCTCACTTTCCTTGCGCAAGATCACCTCTTGTACTTCATTGCATTTCTCAGATTAATAAAATGGCTCAACATTTTTTTTATATGTTTTCTATTTGAGTTGCCGTAGTTGCCGTGGTTGCCGTAGTTGTTGTATTCTCTTTCTATTTCTATTATTGTGTTTGAGCGCTATAGTTCTATACCACTTGGTGCATTTTTCTCTTACTCTTAGACAGAGTCTGGAAAGGGCCAAGTAGCCTTCGGATATCACACTCTTTTAGAGGCAACATATCTAGTAAATGCCCTCCCAGTCTATCTCTGGTTGGAGTTTGCTTGTGTTTTAGAGATATCCCCGAAAATGGGATATTACAGGAAGGGGAAATGAACGAGGAAGCATCACAGATTGGGAAGAACCTAAGTCTTGATTATGAAGCTAGCGGTGAGACCTACCTCTTAGATAGAGAGAGTTCAACTAGAAGAAGTAGTTTCCCGCCTAGGATGATGCTTAATGCACCTACAAATGCCTCTCCGGGCTGAATATATACATTTAATGTTGGCATCTCCAAACACTCATCTACAAACATCTCAAGATATGAACCTATATCCTAAAATTCCTACTTGGATCACTGGAAAAGCTTCATGCACAAAACCATCCCTAGAAACCACATTTTTTAGTGTACTAAAGTTTTCCTAGAAAAAATCTATCTATGTCCAAAGTTATATATATATATATATATATATATTTTTAACTTTGGAGTTGACAATCTGTTTGTGATGACTCCATGTAATACATATTTCTCTCTTGATGAAGAACATTATGTCTTGATTAAAGATTTGGTTTTGTATCTGATCTTTTTCATGGTGTTTTTTAATGTCTGTGCTGCATTTGAGGCATAAATTTTTGCTAAGTATTTTGAATATATGGAGATGTCATTGATTTTTGTGGTGTTTTGGACATGAATATAGTGCTGCATCCAAAATATTCTCTTTGTATTTTTCTCCCATAGATGCATCTTTATTATTTGTTTTTACACATTTATACCTACAGGTAGGTCTACTTATTTATTTCCTTTGGTACATGGGTACGAGATCGGGGCTATCAATACAAGTTCAACATGAAATATAGAGTTGGGCCTCATTAAACCATCCAACAATGTGGTTTAATTTCAAGTGTATTAATAGAGCTAATAATACGTTATATGAAATTTTAGACATTAAATTACAAATGTATTATCAATAATTATTAGCTCATGATACAAATTCAATTTCCTTAAATGTGTACTTCTTACTACTAAATAGAGAACATTATTCCCTCAAATCCATTCCTATATTTCAGGTTTACTCATAATTGTTATTTAAGGAAAACCACACCACCACTTGAAATAACCCATTTAATATTGAAATATTTTATTATCGTATTAAAATACAATTGTTAATTTATAAATATATAATTATCTATTTTAAAAGAGATGTAGAGAAGATCATTAAGCAATGGTCAGAAAATAAGATGAGATTGGGGCAAAAAGAGAGTTTATGTTTAAGAAAATTCATATTCCAATAAATAATATCCCTCATAGGTGAATAAGAATGGATATCAAAATGAAAGAAAGAGAAGAAAAAGTGATATTTATATGGATTAATTTTCTTCTTTATATTTTTAATTTTAATTTTTCAGCACTCTTAAACCATAACACTTCACATGCTAAATTTGTTTAACACTGAACATGCTAAAAAAATTTAGAATCTCAAAACGAAATTTTATTTCCTTTAAAAAAAAATAAAAGTGAAATTATAGTTTTTTCCAAAAAAAAACCTAAAACATATATTAAAGCATTAATTAAAATAAAATGAGGAGAAGTATAATATCCAATAATATTATGGTTTTTTAAATAATAATAGAAAAACACAAAAAACATATATAAAAGCACTAATTAAAAAAAAATTGAGATGAAGTATAATATCCAATAAGATTCTAGATAATCGTTAATTTTCTATGAATTAAATAAATTAACACATAACAAAAACAAAACCTTAAGCTAGCTATTGAATATAAATAAAAAATAAAATCATTATAACAACTAAAACTAGCTCTTGAATATTAAAAGAATATATCATATGATATTAATATTTTTGCTTCATGGGTGAATTTAGGATGTACAGAGAATTGGCAGTCTCAATCAATGGCCTTGGGCTCTATCACAGAGAACATGATATAAACTCATATGTACATGCCAATAATTTTTGCAGCGAACTGTTACACCCCAAGTTGCTATGATTTTTAATTTGACAATTGAATAAGTCCAAAGGGGAAGTGGACCCCAATGGAGAACGAATGTGAGGATTTATTCTATTTATTAATAAAAATAAATGGAACAGTTATGTGTGTGCAATGACTAGATTGAGAATTGAGATCTTAAACCTAGATCCATGAGGATATGGATAAGGTGAGACTTTACCAAACCTTCCAGAAATCCTTGGAAGGAATATTACTAAAAAAGTTAGATTTGGAGATAAACATCTAATTTCCCTAATGAGGAGGAAAGTAATTGGGAAGAGGAAGAAAAGATAGAAAATTGGAAAATATAGCTTTAATGTACCTCAATGAAGGAAAGCCTAGGCAAAACATGAAGAAAGCATCCTGAAATTTCTGGACATAGAAATTGGAAACAACTTTGGGAAAGCACAACTTAAATAAGTTGCTTCAGGACAGAAAATGGGTTGTCTATCACTGGGAGCAAAGGTCTCGGCTTGGGGGTGAGTTAAGGAGATAAAACTCTAAGGTTGGTTGGAACTAGTCATATAACTTGGTATGCACATTTACTTAAAAATGTTATGGTTTAGTATGAATTTCTACTTATCTTTTTAAATTTGTTGAGTGAAAGGAGTTAAATTATTTATAGATGAAATTTCTGAAACTTTACTGTTCAAAGTTACATAAAGTAAATGTCACTAGTGATAGAAAATATGTATAGTTCCATACATTTAGCAGATATTGTATTCAGTAGGTGTACTGAATTCTGCATAGTTGTATGGATGAAAACCAGTTAGTTCCAACTCCCAGAAGTTCTAAATCTGAATACCGATTTAAATCTGGGGATTATGAGTTCTAACCGAAATTTGTATATTTGATTAAAACATTAAAATATTGAGAATAAGAATTTAAAGATGCATTAGTGTAATATTGTGTAAACATAGTAGCGAGACTATTTAATGCCAATTTACCAAAAGTATGTTGTAATGATTTTAACTAATAAGTTACAGGAAGTGATAACAGAAAAATAATACTGAAATTCGCTATGTCAGTTGAGTTATTCCTGTATATCTGTTGATGTTAATAGAAAGAAATACTAAACAAAAATTTTCCTTAAGAAAGACAATATGAACAAAATATAGAGCTAGAGAACCTCTGTTTACTTCATTAGTTAACCTTTATGGATTCTAATAGTAGATTCAATTAAAAACCAGAGTTGCAAGTATTTGACGTAAAATTTTAAATAATCACATAGAGAAGATAGTCAAGGTATATACTATTGTAGCAGAAGTTGAAGAAATATAAACTCATACTTCAACATTCAAGTCCGTATACAGACGACAATAAGGATTTCAAGAAATAAAACTTCAAAAATTAAGGAAGTTTATAACATAATATTTTACATATAATTCTTTTTTAAAATCATGAAATTTCCTTTCCTAAATTTTGGTGAAGTAATAAGAGTCAAGGAGCAATGATACTCATAATTACAAAAATGAAAAATTAAAAACCGCAATAAATCTAATACGATGGAATGCATGCATTCCATCATTATTTTAACAGTCTGCTATCTCAGCCGAACAAACTGACCAATGTACTAAATTAATAAATTTATATAGTCCTAGATTTGATTCTCGAATTAAAATCATTAATAGTGTTCTCGAAACTGAATGTCAAACTTGAAATTTTACATCAATGAAAAACAAAAGAAAAATAACATTTAGTAATATCCCATCATGGGAGCATCTTGTAAGAAGGCTAGCATAACAGACTTTACAGATCAATGATATCGACCTACATGAGAAATCAGAGTGGTGGATCTCTTAGTCTCGAGTTCATTCAGATGAATGCGAGCCAACAGAAGGCAAGTTCGGCATACCTGCAAAAATTCAAATGCATCAAGGATTAATGCATGAATCAAAATATATGAAATAGGAGTAGAGAACTATATACACAATAAGGACCAGGTGTATGTTTATACCTTAAGATAGTGGGAACCTTTACGATTCTCCCTGAGAAAATAAAATAGCAGGAAATGAGTATTGATTGGTGAAGGTTTTCATTGTTCACATACCAGTAATGATAAGGGTTATCATAAACGCATTCACAATGGAAACAATAAGCATGGTGGAAATCTAAAAGAATATTTCATTTAGATATTCAATTTAATTAACACAAATATCATACCCGAGTGAACCCCTTTGCAGCTGGACGGAAGCATGCAGGGTTGTGATAACATCCAACATGACTATAACGAGAAATTAGAATGCAAGAAGAGATTGTTAAAATGTTGTGAAGCACAACAACATTGATATTAGTAGATCTGATAAAACGTTGAATACTAGTATAAATAAAACGAGAACTGTAGATCGTACTTAGTTTAAAAAAAAAAAAAAAAATGTAAACCAATTAACCGATGAATTGATTTCAAGCTAGTTACCTCTCAAAATTAATTCGTGGAGGAGCTGCAATCTATCGAAATCAACAACATATTATGCTGCAGAAATACTCAATATAGGAAGAAGCCATAGGATATAGAAACGAAGTTAATAAAATTGCCATCGTTTTGGGATTTTAGTTAAACCATCAACGCACATCTCTCTTTGCCACAAAACCTTCAAATTGATAAAACTCGAGTCAAAATCAAAATGATAGCTTACCAGTCAAGCTCGTGGATTGGGGGAGACAGTGTTTCCATTTCAATGAAGCTTCACACTCCTAATTTTTTTAGCCAGAGAAAACAATGGCACAACATAGAAAAATGCAAAGAGGAATGAAAATCGAAGGTTGAAACCTTTAAACATAGCTCGAGTTAAACCCTAAGTAATCTCCACCTTACAAGTGTCAAACGATACAGTGCGTTCCCTCGAATTAATGTCTTGAAATAATGAAGTCAAGATGATCATGTGATCAAGTACTGAGATGTCAGGTGGATGGCTTTGAGAATTAAATCACCAGGTAAGAGCATTTATGACCTCACATCCCCAAGCCATTGCACTGGGCTCGAGATTGCAGTGGTGAGTTGGCTTCATTAAACACTACACCAAATACAAAGAGTGGTTAAAAGCAATGGGAGTGTCATGAACTCAACATAGGTAAGTGGTAAGGTATAGGCATGAAAAACATACATTACGTTTCATAAATATGACCATACCTTTTAGGTTAACATAATAACGTAAAACGAGTAATATTGGAGATCAAAACTCAAGAACGTGGAATCATAAATGAGGCATAAGAACTTTAATAGTCAAACATAAATCAAAATCAAGTTTAATACGATTTATTTCGTTAGTTAGGTTATATTTGTGTAGAGCAGTTAGATAATTAAAGTAAAGAATACCGTTATGAGATATGGATGCGACCAAGGGACTTTCTACAAGGAAAAAAAAAATGATGATAGGACTATGTGCTAAGGAAAAAGGGGTTTTCATAGATATATTTATATGTCTATCCCCAAAAATAACATCTAAGTGAATAAGAAAAATAATCTACTAACCACAAAGTAATGGTATGATGAAGTAGGACAGAATATAAGCATGCTCATGTAGAGAAAATAAATATTGTCTAAGATAGATAGGAAACCAATATATATATGTGTGTGTGTGTGTGATTGTTATCAAAGGATATAATAATTCCATTATTATATAAAGGATATAATAAGTTAATTATTATAAAAGGGATATAATAATTTAATTATTGTAAAGAGGGTATATTAATTTAATTATTATAAAAAGGGTATAATAATTTGATTATTATCCAAAGAAGAAGACGTAACGAGGAAGTGGAAAGAAAATGATATGGTTCAAAATATTGTTACCAATAGTGATCCAAAAATATAAACTCAGTGAGAGAAATGAATGATGTTGACATGAATGACAAAAATTCGTCAAATTACGACGATGAGTTAAGTATAGAAATAAAATGTTGTAAATTGAGAATGAACAAGTAGGACACTATTATTATGATTAGTAGGATTTTTTTTTTTTTGTCAAGTCAGAGGTATTATAAATGGTATCAGAGCATTAGCTAAAAACACTGGGCCAATTATGTGCCCACACCAAAAATATATGCTACTATAAAAATTTTATGAATTTAAAATTTGCTAATGTTATTTTTACTATACAGTGAATAGTACTGAAGTATAAAACTGCAAACCATGAATGAAGGGGATGAGCTGTATGTAGATCTGGGTGGTGGAGAAAACACACTAGATCCAAATGCTCCATTGATGGCTATGTTGCATAGAATGCAACGAAAAATGGAACAACTTAAAAGCCACAATGACAGGCTATCTTTAGCCAGTGAGGAACAAGACAAATTAATAAGGGAATTGACTTCCCGGAACAACCAAGAAGGTGAAGGTTCTGGAAGGAAGAGAAAGGGAAGGGTCAATTTCTCAGAATATTTTGAGGAAGATAACGCCTCTAGATAGCAGTCTAGACAAAAGAAGGAATTACAGGGTGAATCACAGAAAATTAAACCTCCCTCCTATGATGGAGAGAAAGAAGAAGATGTTGAAGCATGGCTTTTGAATATGATAAAGTACTTTCAGGTCTATGAATATGAAAGTAACTTAAGAGCCAGGCTGGCTATTTATCAGCTGCAGGGTAAGGCTACCCTATGGTGGGAGGAAACAAAGAAGGTTCATTCCATTGACGAGAAAATGGTGACTTGGGAGGATTTTCAAGTCAAGTTTAAAAATCGATACTTAAATGAACATTACTATGATGACAAGGCAAAAGAGTTTTATGAACTCAGATTGGGATAGCTCATGATTGATGAGTTTGTAACCAAGCTCACAAATCTATTACGATATGTACCATATATCAGAGAGGAGAAGGCAAAGGTACAGAGGTTCCTAAACTGTCTGCCCACTGTTTATAAAGAGAAGATAGAGTTTCATAACCCAAAAACAATGGATGAAGTGGTGCGGAAGGCCCAATTTTGTTATTAGAAGTTCAAGGGGAAGACAGAGCAAAGAAAGAATTGGTCAAAAAAAAGTGACTTCAGTGGAAAGAAACTGAAACCAACATATTTGAAAATTTTTGGGAGAAACCACCAAAGAAAGAAGTTCAGTAAAGTAGGTGAAAATAAAACTGCTCAATCCCAAACTAGATCCGAACCCATGAATGGCAATAACAAGAGGAAAGGAATTGTTAAAATGAAATAAACTTTGAAGTGATGGGGTTGTGGAGAACCTCATTTTTTGAGGGACTGTCCACGCCAAAATATCCAGACAATACAAGTGATGAGAGAGGCCACCACAGTTAATGATGTAGCTAGGAACATCCCCAAAATCAGTGCTGCCTTAGAATATCGGGAAGCAGAACACCAGTTCACCATGGTCAATATGGAAGGTATTATTGCTGACCAATCTGTTATATTTTTAATAGATCCAGGTGCATCTTTGAGTTATATTAGCCCGCGAATGGTAGAAAAACATAAATTAAAGACAGAGAAATTTCAGCATTCTTGGTTAGTTCAGTTAGCCACTAGTACCAAATGAAAAGTAACTCACACGTTACCCCAAACAGCCATAAATATGAATGGATACCAAACAGAATTAAATTTAAATATTCTTCCATTAGGGTCTTATGATGTATTGATAAGGATGGACTGGTTAGAAAAACAGAAAGCTATGATGAATTGTTTAGGCAAGACCTTACATTGCACTGACAAGGAGGGAAAACCTGTCATAATAAAAGGAAAACCTAAACCCATATCGGTGAGACAAATTTCAGCCCTTCAGTTAAAAATAATTGCTAGGAAAGGGTATCAGGTGTATTCTGTGCATGTAGAAGAGTTGGGATAACAAGCAGAAGGAAATCTGTTAAAAACATTACCAGTGTTAAGAGATTTTAAAGATGTTTTTCCAGATGAAATCCCTCATATGCCTCCCAAGATAGAAATTTATTTTTAAATTGATTTAGTGCAAGGAGCAACTCTAGCTTCTAGAACCCCATATAGAATGAGCCCTCCCGAGTTAATGGAGTTGAAAATGAAGTTACAAGAGTTGTTGGACAGAGGTTACATCAAACTGAGCATATCCCCTTGGGGATCACCGGTGCTTTTTGTGAAAAAGAAGGATGGTACCTTCTGTATGTGTATTGATTACCATCAATTGAAAAAACTAACAATAAAGAACAAATATCCATTGCCTAGGATAGATGAACTCTTCGACCAAGTTAGAGGGGCAACAGTGTTTTCCAAGATCGATTTAAGGACTGGTTACCGTTAGTTAAGAATTAAATACAAAGATATCAACAAGACAACATTTAGAACCTGGTATGGACACTATGAATTTGTGGTCCTACAGTCTGGGTTGACTAATGCACCCACCACTTTTATGTGTTTAATGAATAGTGTCTTGAATAAATACTTAGACAAGTTTGTGCTAGCATTTATTGATGACATTTTAATATATTCAAAAAAATGAAGAGGAGCATGAAGAACACCTCATAATTGTTTTACAAACTCTCAGAGAAAACCAATTATATGCTAAGTTTAACAAATGTGAATTTTTGAAAGATGAAATTCAATACTTAGGACATATTATTTCAGAACAAGGGTTGGTTGTAGACCTAGAAAAGAAAAAAGCAATCAAAGAGTGGCCTGTACCTACTGATGTATCAACTATAATATCCTTTATGGGAATTGCAGGATACTACCGGAGGTTTGTGGAGAGATGTTCAGCCTTAGCATACCCCATTACTTCCTTGCAGAGGAAAGGAGTAAAATTTGAATGGACTGAAAAATGTCAAAGTAGTTTTGAGCAGTTAAAACTGAAACTTACTATAGCACCTATTCTAAAGATTGTTGATCCAAATCAAGAGTTTGTAGTATGCATACATGCTTGTGGAGAAGGATTAGGGGGAGTAATATTACAAGAAAATTCTATTATATCTTATGAATCTATAAAACTTAAGAAACATGAATAGAATTAGAGTGTTTATGATCTTGAGTTAGTTGTTGTAATACATGCTCTCAAGATGTGGAGACACTATCTTTTAGGAAAGAATTTTTTGTTGATGACAGATGACATTAGTCTAAAGTATTTCTTCACTCAACCAGACTTAAATGCTAGGCAAGCTAGGTGGTTGTCTTTCCTGAGTGAATTTGACATGGAAATAAAACACATCAAAGGTAAAGAAACAAGATTGTAGATGCATTAAGAAGAAATGCTTGGCAAGGGGTAAGTAGCATTGGAAGTAGTGTTAACTTTGACTTGGAAGGACCGGTTCAAAGGGTAGTGGATCAAGATCAAGATTATGAAAAACTTCAGACACAAATGTTGAAAAAATAAATGTAAGGGTATACAAAAAATCAGAATGGGTTGATTTTCTACAGAGATAGATTGTACATTCTGAATGTAGATTCTTTAAAGAAATAAATTATGGATGAATATCATAAAAAGCCATATTCTGGACATCCTGGATACCAGAAATTACTCACAGCTTTGAGAAAGAGCTTATTTTGGCCTGACATGAAAAAATATGTAGCAAGTTACTTGGCTAGATGCATTGAATGTCAACACGTAAAGGTTGAACATCAACATCCAGCTGGGTTGCTGAACCCTTTACCTATTTCAGAATGGAAATAGGAAATTGTTTCTATGGACTTTATAACTGGTCTACCAAGAACCAAGTATCAGCATGACTCCGTGATGGTTGTAGTGGACACTTTAACTAAAACCGCTCATTTTATACTAGTTCAGTCTACCTTTGGGACAACCCAGGTAGCAAATGTGTTCATAAAAGAGATTGTGAGGCTACACGGGGTTCCCAAAATTATAATTTCAGATAGAGATGCAAGTTCACTATAGCTTTTTGGAGGAGCTTATTTGGATGCATGGGTACTTAAATGAATGTTAGTACTGCCTACCACCCCAAACTGATGGTCAAACCAAAAGGAAAAATCAAATTCTGGAGGATATGTTAAGGATGTATGTGATGGATAAGCCAACCAAATGGGAAGACTATTTACACTTAGTAGAATTTTCCTATAACAAAAACTACCAAACTTCCATAAATATGAGTCCATTTGAAGCACTTTATGGTAGAAAGTGCCATACTCCCTTAATTTGGAGTCAAACTGAAGATAAATTAGTACTTGGGCCATAAGATTTGCAAGAAATGGAAAAAATTGTAAAACAGATTCAGAAAAATATTAAGACAACACAAGACAGACAAAAAAATTATGCAAAAAAAAAGAGATTTCACTGATAATTCAATGTGGGTGATCATGTCTATCTAAGGATTAAGCCTAAGAAGAGCACTTTTCACACTGGTAGTTGTGCAAAATTAGCTCCTGATATCGTGGACCATTTAAAGTGCTGGAAAGAGTGGGACTAGTGGCCTATAAATTGGCCTTACCCATTCATATTAAGGTTCATGATGTGTTTCATGTTTCTTTGTTAAAAAAATATGTACATGATGCTACTCACGTTATTTATTGGAATGTGATCTAGGTGGAACCGAAAGGGGAATTCCTTCCAGAGCCACTTCAAAACTTGGAGCGGGAAGAAATTGAACTTCGGAACCAGACAATAGCAAAAGTAAAAGTGCAGTGGAGACACTTTAGACCCAAAGAGGCTACCTAGGAACGAGAAACAAAAATGATGGAAAAATATCCATCACTGTTTACACAGTGAATTGTTTAAGTTTATTTTGTTAACACCGAGGACGGTGTTTGTTTTTATAAGGGGAATATGTAACACCCCAATTTTCTATGCTTTTTAATTTGAAAATTGAATAATTCCAAAGGGGAAGTGGACCCCAATGGAGAATGAATGTGTGGATTTATTTTATTTATTAATAAAAATAAATGGAACAGTTATGTGTGTGCAATGAATAGATTGAGAATTGAGATCTTAAACCTAGATCCATGAGGATATGGATAAGGTGAGACTTTCCCAAACCTTCTAGAAATCCTTGGAAGGAATATTACTAAAAAAGTTATATTTGGAGATAAACATATAATTTCCACAATGAAGAGGAAAGTAATTAGGAAGAGGAAGAAAAGTTGGAAAAGCGGAAAAGACAACTTTAAAGTACCTCAATGAGGGAAAGCCTAGGCAAAACAGGAAGAAAACATCCTAAAATTTCTGGACGCGGAAATTGGAAACATTCTTGGGAAATCACAGCTTAAATAAGCTACTTTAGGATAGACAAGGGGTTGTCTGTCACTGGGAGAAAAGGTCTCGGCTCAAGGGTGAGTTAAGGAGATAAAAATCTAAGGTTGGGTGGAACTAGTCATATAACTTGGTATGCACATTTACTTAAAAATGTTATGGTTTATTATGAATTTATACCTATTTTTTTAAAGTTGTTGAGTGAAAGGAGTTAAATTATTTACAAATGAAATTTTTGAAACTGTACTGTTTAAATTTACATAAATTAAATGTCACTAGTGACAGAAAATCTATAGAGTTCCATACATTTAGCAGATATTGTATTCAGTAGGTGTACTGAATTATGCATAGCTGTATGGATGAAAACCAATTAGTTCCAACTCCCAGAAATTCTAAATCTGAATACCGATTTAAATCTAGGGTTTATGAGTTCTAACCAAAATTTGTATATTTGATTAAAACATTAAACTATCGAGAATAATAATTTAAAGATGCATCAGTGTAATATTGTGTAAACATAGTAGCGAGACTATTTAATGTGAATTTACCAATGCTATGTTGTAATGAATTTAACTAATAAGTTACAGGAAGTGATAATAGAAAATAATACTAAAATATGGTATGTCACTTGAGTTATTCCTGTATATCTGTTGATGTTAATAGAAAGAAATACTAAATAGAAATTTTCTTTAAGAAAGACAAAATGAACAAAACATAGAGCTAGATAACCTCTGTTTACTTCATTAGTTAACCTCTATGGATTCTAATAGCAATTCAATTAAAAACTAGAGCTGCAAGTATTTGACGTAAACTTTTAAATAATCATAGAAAGAATATAGTCAAGGTATATACTATTGTAGCAGAAGTTGAAGAAATCTAAGCTCATACTTGAAATTTTAGGTACGAATACAGAGGATAATAAATATTTCAAGCAGTAAAAATTCTAAATTTAAGGAAGTTTATAATAGAATATTTTACATATAATTCTCTGTTAAAATCATGAAATTTCATTTTCTACATTTAGGTGAAGTAATAAGAGGCAAGGAGCAATGATACTCATAATTACAAAAATGAAAAATTAAGAACCGAAGTAAATCGTATACAATGGAATGCATGCATTCCATCATTATTTTAATAGTCTGCTATCTCATCTGAACAAATGGACCAAAATCATTAACAGTGTTCTCGAAACTGAATGTCAAACTTGATATTTTACATCAATGAAAAACAAAAGAAAATTAACATTTAGTAATATCCCATCATGGGAGTAGCTTGTAAGAAGGCCATCACAACAAAGACTTTCTGGATCAACAATACCGACCTGCATGAGGAATCAGAGTGGTGGATCTGTTAGTTTCGAGTTCATTCGGATGGATGCAAGCCAACAGAAGGTAAGTTCAACATGCCTGCAAAAATTCAAATGCATCAAGGATTAATGCATGAATCAAAATATATGAAACAAGAGTAGAGAAATATATACACAGTTCGACCGGGTGTACGTTTATACCTTAAGATAGTGGGCACCTTTACGATTTTCCCTCAGAAAATAAAATAGCAAGAAATGAGTATTCATTGACGAATGTTTTCATTGTTCGCATACCAATAATGATAAGGGTTATCGTACACCCATTCACAATGGAAACAATAAGCATGGTGGAAATCTAAAAGAAGATTTCATTTAAATATTCAGGAATTTAGATATTAACAATTTCAATTTAATCAACACAAATATCATACCTGAGTGAACCCCTTTGTAGCTAGATAGAAGCATGTAGGGTTGTGATAGTATCCTGCATGACTGTAACAAGAAATTTTAATGCAAGAAGAGATTGTTAAAACACTGTGAAGCACAACAACATTGATATTAGTAGATCTGATCAAAAATTTGATATCAGTAGAAAGAAAATGAGAACTGTAGATCGTATTTAGTTTTAAAAAAAAATGTAAACCAATTAACTGATGAATTTATTCCAAGATGGTTACCTCTCATAAGTAATTCATGAGGGAGCTGCTATCTATCGAAATCAACAACATACTACGCTGCAGAAATACTCAGTACATGAAGAAGCCATAGGATAGATAAATGAAGTTAATAAAATTGCCATAGTTTTGGGATTTCAGTTAAACCATCAACGCACATCTCTCTTTGCCACAAAACCTTCAGATTGATAAAAATCGAGTCAAAATCAAAAGGATAGCTTACCAGTAAAGCTCGTGGATTAGAGGAGACAATGGTTCCATTTCAATGGAGCTTCGCATTCCTAATTTATTTGGTCGGAGCAAACGATGGCACAACACAAAAAAATGCAAAGAGGAATGAAAATCGAAGGTCGAAACCTTTAAACATAGCTCGAGTTAAACCCTAAGTAATCTCCACCTTAGAAGTGTCAAACGATGCAGTGCATTCCCTTGGATTCATTTCTCGAAAGAATGAATCCAGGATGATCACGTGGTCAAGTACTGAGATTTTAGGTTGATGGCGTTGAGAATTAAATCACCAGGTAAGAGCATTTATGACCTCGCATCCCCAAGCCATTGCGCTGGGCTCGAGATTGAAGTGGTGAGTTGGCTTCATTAAACAGTAAACCAAATATGAAGAGTGGTTAAAAGCAATGGGAGTAACGTGAAGTCAAAAAAGGTAAGTGGTAAGGTACATGTATGGAAAACATACATTACATTTTATAAATATAAACATCCCTTTTTAGGTTAACATAATAAAGTAAAACGAGTAATATTAGAGATCGAAACTTAAGAACATGGAATCATAAATGAGACATAAAAACTTTAATAGTCAGACATAAATCGAAATCAATTTTAATAGGATTGATTCCGTTAGTTAGGCTATAACTGTGCAAAGCAGTTAGATAATTAAAGTAAATAATATCATTATGAGATATGGATGTGACCAAGGGGCTTCGTACAAGGAAAAAAAAAATGATGATAGGACTATGTGCAAAGGAAAATGGGGTTTTCATATATATATTTATATGTCTATCCCCAAAAATAGCATCTAAGTGAATAAGAAAAATAATCTACTAACCACAAAGTAATGGTATGATGAAGTAGGACAGAATATAAGCATGCTCATGTAGAGAAAATAAATATTGTCTAAGATAGATAGGAAACCTATATATATATATATATATATATATGTGTGTGTGTGTGTGTGTGTGTGTGTGTGTGTGTGTGTGTGTGTGTATATATGTAATTATTATCAAAGGATATAATAATTCCATTGTTATATAAAGGATATAATAAGTTAATTATTATAAAAATGATATAATAATTTAATTATTGCAAAAAGGGTATAATAATTTAATTATTATAAAAAGGGTATCATAATTTGATTATTATCAAAAGAAGAAAATGTAACGAGGAAGTGGAAAGAAAATGATATGGTTCAAAATATTGTTACCAATAGTGATCCAAAAATTTAAACTCAGTGAGAGAAATGAATGAAGTTGACATGAATGATAGAATTTCGTCAAATTACGACGATGAATTAAGTATAGAAATAGAATGTAGTCAATTGAGAATGAACAAGTAGGACACTATTATTATGATTAGTAGGAAAAATAAATAAATAAATAAGAATTGTAAGTCAGAGGTATTACATGAACACGATTCCTTTGGTGTATTGCAGGGACACTGAATTTTCTCCTCTTCCCCCAATGGAGTAGTAACTCTTCTGCAATATTTTCACAATGCTCGCCCAACATAGTATGCCCACATTGTGCCACCATATACAGTAACTCTCAACTCTCTGTTGAGATTCAATTTTTGAGCACCAAACAACTCAAAAGTTATAAAATCGAATAATGAGTGAGGAGATTATATCACCATAACATGGGACTATATATTAAGCAGGAAGAAATGGGAACCTGAGATTCCTAATGTGAAATATACTAGAAAGAAGATAATTCTTTCGAAAATAAAAGCAACGCCGAAGATGCCCACCACACCACATGGATTCCTCTCGTTACTTTGCACATTCCCGATGAAACTGGAAATGGTCGCATACAAAAAAAAAAAAAAAATTGTTACGAATTCGGGGATGATGGCCATGTAGAATGACCAATCCTTGAATTCACTTAATTCTAAATGTTTGTAAAGATAAGCCTCCTTAAATGCAAGGTTCTGTGATAACCCTTCCTTATCCATGCTTCAAAAAACCATAATATATTATAATGTCCTTCTCACACAGTACTTAACTAGTGCATGGAGAGGGCATAGGAATGACCCATATTTATAGCACAAATTATCCCAAAAAACATCTTACTTTCTCCAATAATTTTCATCCCCACCAAAGCTCGAATCACATCGAAAAATGCACATTTAATGAGTTGGTAAAGTGAGAGGACAATCAGATAAGTCCCAAGAATAATTGCAAACTTTGTTTGTCGTAGAAATTATTGCATGAATAAATTGAAATAACATGCAATTATAAATGTGAAAACTTTAAAACAAAAAAATCTTCATGTTTATGCCGATAGGCATCCCCCCTATTGAAACTGGCTACTTTAATCATTTTTCTAATGAATCTTTTCGATCGGATGGTGTGAATTGGAAGATGCCAGTATATTCTCGTCATTGCCACTCCATCAACGAATGGAATTAAAATTCATAAATTCTTTGCATATCTAAATCACATGTTTAAACCATATACTTAAATTAATTTTCTACAAAATAATATTAAAAATTTACTGTGTCTATTGTTGATAACCATGTATGCTAATTAGTTAGAAATGAAAAAAAAAAACTTATAAAAGATGCATTGCAACGTGGATTAATTTTAAAACTTAGAACTGTTCACATTCTCAAACTTATACCACTTGGAAAGTGTGTGTTTAAAATATTTTCCTCCAATCCATTACCCTAGTGGTTGCATATGCATGACATTCAAATTCAAATATATGACCTCTCAATTATTTTATTAAATTATTATTGGGGTGGATTGATTTTTTATTACATTAAAAAAATTGTTGTTGTTGGGTATTCAATTCTCCATGCTACTCGTTACAGCTTACTTCCTTAATGTATCCACTTATTTCCTTAATGTATGCACCTGAACAATTAAATTTAGAATGATTAATGGGCTTGACATGATGAATGATAATAAAAATTAATTAGAGTTTCATATTATTTAAACAATATAATGAATAAAGAATAAATGGTGGGTTTAAATTATAATATATTTTTAGGTTTCATAATGTAATGTAAAAAAAAAATTGTCACTATCATGTGATAATATATCACTTAACTAATTCAATTATACTTCTTGTTGTATTGAGCATTTGTTTTAACTTTTGATGTGTAACACCCCCAATTTATGTGTTGAAATTTCAAAGTTAGACATTTGAACTTTAATCCTAAGGGGAGTGGACCCCAAAGGATGAATGAATTGTGAATGTAATTTAATATTCAAATTGAGGAAATGAATAAAGTACTGGTATGCATGTTGACCAAAAATGAGATTTGAGATCACTTGCTAAATCCATGAGGATGGATAAGGCAACTATTCCCCACAATCCTTCAAAAATCCTTGGAAGGAATTAATGCTAATTTAGATTTTGAGGAAGAATCTAAATTTCCCCAATGATGAGGAAAGTAGTTGGGAAGAGGTAAAAAGCTGGAAAAGCTGAGGGAAAGCATAAAGAAGCTTTAAAGAATCCCAAAAATGGGAAGCCTAGGCAAACAGGAAGAAAAGCATCCTGCTATTCTGGACGCAGAATTAGAAACAGGTTTTGGGGAACTATTAGCTTAAATAAGCTGCTCCTAAACAGATCAAGGGGTTGTTGATCTATGGTGGAGGTGGTCTCAGCTCGGGGGTGAGTTCTAGGAGAGAAATAGAACTCTACGGTTGGGAGGTTGGTCTACTGCATGAGTGGTATGTATTTAAAATGACCCAGGGATTTTACTTCTGCAGTATGAACTGGCTACATATAATTAACTACTCTATATTAGAGGTGTAGATGTTGTATGCTGGGTAATGGTAGATAAGAAATTCAATTATAGTCAATTCTGGCCTATCAATATTTATTATGAGTAATGGTAATTATGGTAAGATGAATTTTATTTGTAACTTTAATCTGCTTCAATAAATAAGAAAGGGATAGTAGGAATGGGTTCTTCAACCCAAATGGCAGAGAAAGGAAAAATTGTTGGAGTCTGTAGTGTTCTTACTTTTAACATAAGTAAATAGCAGAAGCAAATCTTCTATCTTCTGTATGGTAGTAAGAACAATAGCCTGGGATAGCATCCACCAAAATGTCTAAACCCAACCTGGGTCTAAATCTGGAGATACTGTACAAAAGAAATATCCCAGGGGGATTCGAGAAACAAAATTATAAAAACTTAAGTAATTATTAGAATGGAATACTCCAGATTCTCAGAAAAACAATTATAGAAACAAACCAATGTCACTGTCTGTACAAATTAGTGCTACTGAAACACCCTGAACAGATTCTCCAATGGAGATAAATTCAGAAAATTCATCATGGATATATTTAAAATAGATCATGGTTGTACAAATAAACATTTTGTAAATACATGGAAGAATATAGCCAAAATACAAAGTACTCAAATTCTTGTTACTAAAGCTGTAAGGAAATCCGTGGAAAACTTATTCAGTTCAGAAATATAGTGCATACATGTGTTGTAAGGCAGAAAGTATACACCCCAGGGGGTATGTGCCTGTCACCTTAAATTCTGGTTATACCTGAGATTAAAAGATTAATATGACCAGTTTTTATTTCGCAACTATAAAACATTATTGAATATTACATGCATCAATATCGGTGTATTATTATGATTACATGTGATAAATTTATGATAGCACCACAGAAGTAAACACAGTAATAGAACAGGTAAATATACCTAGAGGCTGACATACATTATATCATTTTCCATACGAAAATCACAACCGCAAGCCTACAGTAGATATCGAATTGTATTAACTCTACAGACCTTCTGGAAATACAGGAAGTTCGTATATCATATCAACAGAAGAAAACATTATAGAAATAAAACAAGTCTAGAATGGAAAACGATAAATAAATCAAGGCTTTTCACATTTCCTATCATAGTTCATCTGCATCAAAATGAAACAAATATCGTATTCCAAGAATTCAATCAAAAACACAGTGACTAGAATATACAACAGACATATATATTTTTTTATCCGTCATCGATAATCACTGTCTACGCCCAAAAAGTAGCATCTGAAGGTTAAAGAGTCTCGGCATAAATGTCGAATAAAACTCAACAGTACTAAAAAGGCAGACGACAATAAACACAGTCATCAATACAAGTTTGCATCAAAGTTTATCCATTATATGTCTGCAAATTAACGAAATCAAAAATCTATAGCGAGCAACGATGGCATCGTTCCATCATGAAAATTTCAGGAATCAATGTCTGTCCATCAAGCATTCATCTGGAAGCTATCGCAATAGTAGAATGCTACAAATACCGACCTGTAGGTATGAGTAGAAGTTCAAATTAGTACGTGAGACAAACTGGGCGAGAAACCCGCGTTGCAGAAACTAGTTTATACATAGGAAACGAAAACTTCACCTCAACGAATAGGATCTGACTCCTGCACATAACCGAGGAGAGGTGTTAGAAACTCACAAGAATGCGAAGGCAGTAAGAGTCAAATACGTATAGAAATTCTAAACAATGGGTACTGATGAAAAATAGTCAGGTATTGCTATTGCGAACCCCATAAACTGGAAGGCTACCGCCTGTGGCATGCTACAAAACAAAAAAATGCGTGACCAGAGATGATGGGACTAGAAACCATTACCTGAACGCCGAAAGATTTGGAAGCAAAAGCTCTTCTGCGAAACGCCCAGGCACCAAGATGAAACCACGAACTGGAGACGAAGTTTGTTAACTGCAAACAAAATTGGTTGACTCGTAAAAATTCATAGCCACTGCAACAAACGCGTGGTGAAAAAGGACTGGAACGATTTAGTAATATAAATATGATTCTGGTACATGGTTATCAAACTAAAAACAAAAAACCCCAAACAACATATTACCTGCGTGAAGGTCCAAGGTACCCACGAGTTCAGAGCTTCAGTCAATTGGAGACAACGACCTCAACAGGCCGAGCCATGGCGTAGGGAGAACAGATGGGAAGAACCCTCTCTGCAAAGAAAACATGACTCCTACATCGATGTGCCAAGCTATGGGATTGACGCGGTACTCATTCAGAACGAGAGAAAATAACACAGTTAAGCCATGGGTGAATTAAATATCAATCGGAATCCAGGTCTATAAACCCTAAACCGCCATGCGCCATACACTTGTCCTCATCACAACGATGTCATGGGGATGAACAACTCGGCGGGATGGGCACAATTAAATTCAGAGGTAGGTAGAGTACTATGACATCAGTTAATAAACCATAGCCTTGAACAGTGAATAGCGTCGTTTCAAACGAACAATTCATGTGAAGTAAATCCAAGGTGGCACAGCCTTTAACCAGTTGGTACTCCAGAATTAAATGTCAAAGATTAGGCCAAATCAATGTACGCAAAGCGCAATGATGCCCTCGAAATCTCGAGTAGAGTTCAGAATGAAACATATGTAATTCCGTATGGTTGCAAATTGAAATAACATCTGTGTTAAATTATGGTTCAATGATAATTGATCTCGATTAGGTATGGTTGCATTTCATTAGACCCTTCGTTATACCCATATGATATATACATCTAAACCCATCGTGTTGTATTATGCATATGCCAAGGTTTTGTCACTACCATGGTTAAGGCCTACGCAAATCCTTTGATTAGTGCGTGGTATGGGAGGAGTGTCCTCGATGCATATAAATCAAAAATATGTATTGTGACATGCGTATATATAAGTTCTATGGAATTGGCATTTAACATATATTGGAAATTATGTCATGTGACATAATTTAGGGATATAGATATATTATATGGCCACACCCAAGTGTATAGTTGGGAAAGACAATTTAACCTTAACATGAGGATCTTAACCGGATTCTATGCATAAGTTTAATTAATACATTCTAGGATATAAACTGTTAATATCAAAAAAAAATAAAAATTGTTGTAGTAATAGAGGTACATTACAGTCCCCAAAAGGAAAACCAAAATCCATTTCAGTAAGACAAATATCAGCCTTACAATTAAAACGAACAGCTAGAAAAGGATACCAAGTTTATGGAGTACATGTGGAAGAAGTAGAACAGAAAACTGGAGAAAATCTACTGAATGAGTTGCCGGTGGTAAGGGAGTTTAAGGAAGTTTTTCCAGATAAGATTCCTCATCTTCCCCCTAAAAGAGAAATTTATTTTACCATAGATCTGGTGCCGGGAGCAACACTTGTTTCCCGAGCCCCCTACCAAATGAGCCCTCCTGAACTTATGGAGCTGAAGATGCAATTGCAAGAATTACTAGATAAAGGTTACATTAGACCAAGTGTGTCTCCTTGGGGAGCACCAGTCTTATTCGTGAAAAAGAAAGATGGAACTTTCAGGATGTGCATTGATTATCGTCAACTAAACAAGTTGACCATTAAAAATAGATATCCGCTCCCTAGAATTGATGATCTTTTTGACCAAGTGAGAGGGGCCTCAGTGTTTTCGAAGATTGACTTAAGAACTGGATATCACCAGCTCAGAATCAAGGAAGAAGACATCAGCAAAATAGCTTTTCGAACCCGGTATGGACACTACGAATTTGTAGTCTTACCTTTTGGATTGACAAATGCCCCTGCCACATTTATGTGTCTGATGAACAGTGTGTTAAATAAGTATTTGGACAAATTTGTTCTTGTGTTCATAGATGATATCTTAGTCTACTCCAAAAATGAAGATGAACATCAAGAACACTTGAGAATAGTGTTGCAGACTTTAAAAGAAAACCAGTTATATGCCAAGTTCAGCAAATGTGAATTCTATAAAGATAAAATTCAATATCTGGGTCATATTATTTCTGAAAAAGGCCTTGCAGTTGATCCTAAAAAGATAAAAGCCATTAAAGAATGGCTAGTCCCAACTGATGTTTCAGCGGTAAGGTCATTCATGGGGATGGCAGGCTACTATTGCAGATTTGTGGAGAGATTTTCTGCTATAGCACATCCCATCACGTCACTGCAGAGGAAGGGAGTTAAGTTCGTATGGACTGAAAAATGTCAAGCCAGTTTCGAGCAATTAAAACAAAGACTTACATCAGCCCCTATACTGAAGATTGCAGATCCTGATAAGGAATTTGTGGTGTGTACTGATGCTTGCAGAGAGGGGTTGGGAGGAGTCCTGTTGCAGGAAAACTCCGTTATTGCCTATGAATCTCGAAAACTGAAAATACATGAACATAATTATAGTGCCTACGATCTGGAATTAGCAGTTGTTATCCATGCTTTGAAGATGTGGCGACACTATCTCCTTGGGAAAAATTTTATCCTAATGACTGACCACATTAGTCTCAAGTACTTCTTTTCCCAAACTGATCTGAATGCAAGGCAAGCCATATGGCTGTCCTTTTTAAGTGAATTTGACATGGACATTAAACATATCAAGGGAAAAGAGAATAAAGTTGCTGATGCATTAAGCAGGAATGCTTGTCAGACTATAAACCGCCTTGGGAGTAGTGCGCAGATCGAAGTAGAATAATTGGTGAGAAAAACAGCAAATCAAGATCCAAACTATGAAACACTCTTGGTGAAACTGCAGAAAAAGGAGAAAACTGATTTCACTCAAAACCAAAAAGGGCTGCTATATTATAAAAACAGGTTGTATATTCCAAATGTAGAGTCCTTAAAAAGAGAAATTTTGGATGAATATCACAAACAGCCATATGCAGGACATCCAGGATATCAAAAACTGTTAACAGCCCTGAAAAATAAATTGTTCTGGCCAGGAATGAAGAAAGATGTGGCAGAATATTTAAGTAAGTGCATGGAATGTCAACTAGTCAAAGTTGAACATCAACATCCAGCAGGTCTGTTAAACCCTTTGCCAATAGCAGAATGGAAATGGGACACAGTTTCCATGGACTTCATAACAGGGTTACCCAAAACCAAATATCAACATGATTCTGTAATGGTAGTAGTAGACACTCTCACAAAAGTTGCCCACTTTATACTAGTAAAATCCACCTTTGGGACAGCTCAAGTAGCGAATGTGTTTCTGAAGGAGGTAGTAAGGCTGCATGGAGTTCCAAAAGTAATTGTATCAGACCGAGACGTTAAGTTTACAGCAGCATTTTGGAAAGGATTGTTTGGAGGGATGGGTACTAAGTTGAATTTTAGTACTACCTATCACCCTCAGACCGATGGGCAAACAGAAAGGACTAATCAAATTTTGGAGGATATGCTGAGAATGTATGTGATGGACAGACCATCAAAGTGGGAAGAGTATTTGCACTTAGCTGAATTTGCCTATAACAACAGCTACCAATCCTCAATCAAAATGAGTCCGTTTGAGGCACTGTATGGAAGGAAGTGTCGTACTCCTTTGAGCTGGAGTCAACCAGAGGATAAACTAATGTTGGGACCTGATGCATTACAAGAGATGGAGAAAATTGTAAAACAGATACAAAGAATCATCAAGATGGCGCAAGATCGCCAGAAAAGCTATGCTGATAAGAAAAGAGTGCATCGAGAATTCAAAGTGGGAGATCATGTGTATTTGCGTATTAAACCCAAAAAGAGCACACTTTATGCTGGAAGTTGTGCCAAATTGGCTCCTAGATACTGTGGTCCTTTTGAAGTCTTAGAAAGGGTGGGACCAGTGGCTTACAAACTGGCCTTACCACCCCATGTTAGAGTTCATGATGTGTTTCATGTGTCATTATTAAAAAGATATGTGCATGATGCTTCTCACATAGTTGATTGGAATGTTGTACAGGTGGAACCAGAAGGGGAATTTCTGCCAGAACCGCTTCAAATAGTGGAGCGGGAAGAAATTGAATTGCGAAACAAAACAGTAGCCAGAGTAAAAGTGCAGTGGAAGCACTTTACTGCTGAAGAAGCTACTTGGGAAAGAGAAGCTGAAATGATGGAGAGATATCCATTTTTGTTTAAGAAATGAACTCTAGTAGTTAAATAACAACATCGAGGACGATGTTTATTTTTAGAGGGGGAATATGTAACACCCCCAATTTATGTGTTGAAATTTCAAAGTTAGACATTTGAACTTTAATCCTAAGGGGAGTGGACCCCAAAGGATGAATGAATTGTGAATGTAATTAAATATTCAATTTGAGGAAATGAATAAAGTATTGGTATGCAGGTTGACAAAAAATGAGATTTGAGATCACTTGCTAAATCCATGAGGATGGATAAGGCAACTATTCCCCACAATCCTTCAAAAATCCTTGGAAGGAATTAATGCTAATTTAGATTTTGAGGAAGAATCTAAATTTCCCCAATGATGAGGAAAGTAGTTGGGAAGAGGTAAAAAAAAGCTGGAAAAGCTTAGGGAAAGCATAAAGCAGCTTTAAAGAATCCCAAAAATGGGAAGCCTAGGCAAACAGGAAGAAAATCATCCTACTATTCTGGATGCAGAATTAGAAACAGGCTTTGGGGAACTATTAGCTTAAATAAGCTGCTCCTAAACAGATCAAGGGGTTGTTGATCTATGGTGGAGGTGGTCTCAGCTCGGGGGTGAGTTCTGGGAGAGAAATAGAACTCTACGGTTGGGAGGTTGGTCTACTGCATGAGTGGTATGTATTTAAAATCACCCAGGGATTTTACTTTTGCAGTATGAATTGGCTACATATAATTAACTACTCTATATTAGAAGTGTAGATGTTGTATGTTGGGTAATGGTAGATAAGAAATTCAATTATATTCAATTATGGCCTATCAGTCTTTATTATGAGTAATGGTAATTATGGTAAGATGAATTTTATTTGTAACTTTAATCTGCTTCAATAAATAAGAGAGGGACAGTAGGAATGGGTTCTTCAACCCAAATGGCAGATAAAGGAGAAATTGTTGGAGTCTGTAGTGTTCTTACTTTTAACAGAAGTAAATAGTAGAAGAAAATCTTCTACCTTCTGTATGGTAGTAAGAACAATAGCCTGGGATAGCATCCACCGGAATGTCTAAACCCAACCTGGGTCTAAATCTGGAGATACTGTACAAAAGAAATATCCCAGGGGGATTCAAGAAACATAATTATAAAAACTTAAGTAATTATTAGAATGGAATACTCCAGATTCTCAGAAAAACAATTATAGAAACAAACCAATGTCACTGTCTGTACAAATTAGTGCTACTGAAACACCCTGAACAGATTCTCCAATGGAGATAAATTCAGAAAATTCATCATGGATATATTTAAAATAGATCATGGTTGTACAAATAAACATTTTGTAAATACATGGAAGAATATAGCCAAAATACAAAGTACTCAAATTCTTGTTACTAAAGCTGTAAGGAAATCCGTGGAAAACTTATTCAGTTCAGAAATATAGTGCATACATGTGTTGTAAGGAAGAAAGCATACACCCCAGGGGGTATGTGGCTGTCACCTTAAATTATGTTTATACCTGAGATTAAAAGATTAATATGACCAGTTTTTATTTCGCAACTATAAAACATTATTGAATATTACATGCATCAATTTCGCTGTATTATTCTGATTACATGTGATAAATTTATGATAGCAACACAGAAGTAAACACAGTCATAGACCAGGTAAATATACCCAGAGGCTGACATACATTATATCATTTTCCATACGAAAATCACAACCGCAAGCCTACAGTAGATATCGAATTGTATTAACTCTACAGACCTTCTGGAAATACGGGAAGTTCGTATATCATATCAACAGAAGAAAACATTATAGAAATAAAACAAGTCTAGAATGGAAAACAATAAATAAATCAAGGCTTTTCACATTTCCTATCATAGTTCATCTGCATCAAAACGAAACAAATATTGTATGCCAAGCATTCAATCAAAAACACAGTGACTAGAATATACAACAGACATATGTATATTTTTATCCGGCATCGATAATCACTGTCTACGCCCAAAAAGTAGCATCTGAAGGTTAAAGAGTCTCGGCATAAATGTCGAATAAAACTCAACAGTACTAAAAAGGCAGACGGCAATAAACACAATCCTCAATACAAGTTTGCATCAAAGTTTATCCATTATATGTCTGAAAATTAACGAAATCAAAAATCTATAGCGAGCAACGATGGCATCGTTCCATCATGAAAATTTTAGGAATCGATATCTTGCCATTAAGAATTCATCTGGAAGCTATCGCAATAGTAGAATGCTACGAATACCGACCTGTAGGTATGAGGAGAAGTTCAAATTAGTACGTGAGACAAACTATGCGAGAAACCGCGTTGCAGAAACTAGTTTATACATAGGGAACGAAAACTTCACCTCAGCGAATAGGATCTGGCTCCTACACATAACCGAGGAGAGGTGTTAGAAACTCACAAGAATGCGAAGGCAGTAAGAGTCAAATACGTATAGAAATTCCAAACAATGGGTACCGATGTAAAATAGTCAGGTATCGCTATTGCGAACCCCATAAACTGGAAGGCTACCGCCCGTGGCACGCAACAAAACAAAAAAATGCGTGACCAGAGACGATGGGACGAGAAACCATTACCTGAACGCCGAAAGATTTGGAAGCAAAATCTCTTCTGCGAAACGCCCAGGCACCCAGATGAAACCACGAACTGGAGACGAAGTTTGTTAACTGCAAACAAAATTGGTTGACTCGAAAAAAAATTCATAGCAACTGCAACAAACGTGTGGTGAAAAATACTGGAACGATTTAGTAATATAAATATGATTCTGGTAAATGGTTATCAAACTAAAAACAAAAACCCCAAACAACATATTACCTGCGTGAAGGTCCAAGGTACCCACGAGTTCAGAGCTTCAGTCAACTGGAGACAACGACCTCAACAGGCCGAGCCATGGCGTAGGGAGAACAGAAGGTAAGAACCATCTCTGTAAAGAAAACGTGACTCCTGCATCGATGTGCCAAGCCATGGGATGGCCGCAGTACTCGTTCGGGACGAGAGAAAAGAACACAATTAAGCCATGGGTGATTGTAACACCCCCAAGTTATATGCTTTTCAAATTAGACATTTGAACATACATCCATAGGGGAGTGGACCCCAATGGATAATTATTATGTGGATATGGTTAAATACTTAATTATGAAAAATAAATAACATATTGTGCATGCAATATGACCAGATGAGAAAGTGATATCACATGCCTAATCCATGAGGTAATGGAAAAGGAAAAAGACTTTCCCCAAATCTTTCAAAAATCCTTGAAAGAAATTATTTCTAATTTAGATTTTTGAGGAAAAATATAAATTTCCCGATGAAGTAGTCTCCATGGGAAGAGGTGAGAAAAAGGCTACGGAAAACTTTGAGGAAAAGCTTTCCTTTGACTTTAAAGAGTCCCAAAATGGGAAGCCTAGGCTAGCGAGAATAAGCATCTGAAATTGCGGACGCGGAAATTGGAAACGAGGGCACGGGAAAGCACGGCTTAAATAGTACACTCCGGAAACAGATTAGGAAGTTGATTCTGTTGTTGGAGGATCTTAGCTCGGTGAGTTCTGGAGATAAACGAACTCTAAGGTTGGGAGGACTGGTCATAGTAGAGGTGTGCATGCATAAATTTGGAGATATCTGTAAGTCTGTATTAAACATATCCCTGTTTTATGAAATTTGATGTTATGGTTCATTATGCAATTTATAAATTGTGATGTTATAGTTCATTATGCAATTTATGAATTGTTATATTATGGTGTATTATGCAAATGTTAGATTGATTAATGGTTCATTAACTTATGTAATTGCAAACTAAAGCTATTGATAGCAGAGACAAATGGTTGGGGGTAGGGATGAGTACCTTGTAGTAATGAGGTTAGAGATGATAGATCAATTGAACAACCAATCTAATAACTATGTATAGGTATAGTTGCTATCTTTTAAAGGAATATTAAATTTCTGTGTGTATAAACAGAAAATGTTAACAAAACGATGATCGGGGGAGCAAGAGTCTATCAACTAAACTTATCATAACAATCACATTAGCACGAGAATTCCTGTAACCAATAACGAAGTAAAAACGACAACCCTGTGATAGCAGTATGGGGTTCAGTATGTCGGCTGCGTTCCAATGAAAAGAATTGTAAAAGTTAGAATTTAAATGATCTATTAAATGAAAGTGTAAACATATGAAAGCAAAAGTTGAATCCTAACTAAGGACGAGGATCTAACACTAGGGGTTCTAAACTATCCGGTTCAGTATTCTCTATCTCCATGAGATTGAAGCAAGAGGATCTGTTTTTCTAGTTTCCCAGGGAACAGTTGCACCTGTAACAGAGAGTCACACATGTTGAATGTTTGTAACGGTAAAATAAGGGGGGAAATCCTATTGAACAATCTAGGGTGTGATAAAAGTTGGTGTGAGGGAAGATTGTAGGCATGTTTAATAATACTATGAACAGAGCATCTGTTTACCGTCCATAGAAACTACTCGGAAAGTAGTTGGAGCAATGGAGGTTAGCTACGTAGAGATAGATGTATGCGAGGAGGCATACCTCTATACCTCGATGCTGAAACTTTAAAATGTTGAAAAATATATCAGGCCTGCAAACTGGTAAGTTTGGGTAAGGGCCTAGAATCATCTAGAGTTGGACAAAACTATGAACAGAAAACCTGAGAAATACAAAGAAATATATATAGATATATAAGTCTACTCTATTGACTGAGAAGAGGGGAGGTCAAGCCCAAAAATTCTCATGTAAATTCTTGTATTCCATGGCTGTCTATAAGTACTGAAAAGAATCTAAACCCTGGATAACATTCTGAATTTGTAAGTAATTCAGTATAAAAACTATAATTGTTATCGGCGCAATAAGCGGAGAATATTTGAGTTATGTTATATGTGTAGCACTCATTACAGGTTCAATTGTCTTCCCCAAATCAGGGTGATGTATCTAGACAGGTTCGAAAAAAAAAAAAAAAAAAAATTGGGTCTGGGAGACGTGACAAATGGTATCGGAGCTAAAGTTCAAAAATTGGGGCAAGATATGTGCTCACAAAGAAATGGTTAACTGTTATAAATTTTAGGAATATTAAAAATATTTCTTCAAGTATACAAATATCTTGGATATACTTTCAGGTATACATGTAACAGATTGTGAGGAAGTAGAACCATTGATATGACATGTGCTGGGAGGTTGGTCATTTTGCAGATTTTGTGGTATGTCTGAAATTCTTATTAATATGTTTTATTACAGTATGAATTGGCTACATATAAAATTGTATTTTATGACAATGAAGAAATTGGTACTACATTTAACAGAATCTATCCGTAGGTATGCACCTTTCAGATTCTGTTCAGTTGTAGACCAGCAAATCCATAGAGTAGAAGCCCCAGAATCTCTAAACCAAGTTCGGTTTAAATCTGGAGCTACTTGGCCTCTACAGATGATAAAATTTTGTTATGTTCCTGTAGACATGATAAGGATATGATATGCTTATGTGTATGCTAGAGAACTAATATAGTATTACTGAACTATCTACATGTTATGTAGCAGCAAGGAAGAAAGCAAGATATCAATTTTTAAATTCCATCCATGAGCATTCTAACACTTATAACATTTATAAACTGCACATATGAGCATCCGAACAATTATACATGCTGAAAAAAAAACAATTATATTCTAGATGAGCATGCTATCAGTTATATGGATGTGGATCTCATATCAAAACTATATTCTTACTCCTTGACCAACTGTGACCTAGAAAAGTAAATATCATAGCAAAGGAGTGAATTGAAAATTAATGTTCTCTAGTCAAGTACTATTAACTACATATAGTATACATCAAAAGTAAAGTATCAATGATGAGTATGCATCATAGAATATGTAGCTATAAATTCTTCTTAAAACCCCAAACAAATCTTTCCTAGAGAAGAGATTAAGGTACTCATAGAAATTATAGAGCGTGTTGTGCTTTTATTGCTTCACTAACCAGTGAGATACATGTTCTGACTATAGATAAAATCTATGAGTAAGGAATAGTATCAAAGAAACTACGGCATAAACATATATGTGTTTAATAAAAATTTTAAATATATTAACAAGTATCCAATCTAGGGTATGTAGATCTTTTTAAGATCAACCATAGGCGAGATAGTTACAAAAATGAAACCTATATGATACACGAAAAAATAGCAACAAGAATACATATAAAACTTTTATATGGAAAAACAAAAGGGAACTATAAATGCGTTCCTTATCCCTACATCTGTCATATACGATACAAGAAATAAATTATAAACACGAACGCTACCTTTAGAGGTATGGATAAAATATGACCGCACGAAAAGTAAATACAGATTTATTTTATCAGGGTTAACATATGTGAACGATTGACGGAATACCCAGTCAAACTATAGAAATAGAGGTTAAATCCAAAGCGATAACTGTGCTTTTAAAACACCGATTAGGAAATTAGTGCTAACTACACCAATGTTGTTCACATCGACTGCAAATAAGATACGGGTACGCAATTTATATACTTAGGTAATGATGGAAAGGATCGAACCATATAAAAAAAAAAACAAAATATAAACAAAAAAAACTGTGAGTGCGATCCATCACTCCCGATAACCTTGCGTTATAACAAAGTAGGGAGGACATGAGATCTGCGCAGAACGAAAGAGGATTTACGGGTAAGTGGTTAGTGGTAGAGCAGACCTGCACTCGACTCGGTGCTGTCAGCGTTGATTGGTCCGACTGACTGTTACGATAACCCGTCTCAGCTAAACCAACAGTCATAACAGTTGGTGTTACGTTCTGGGAATAATAAAACGAAAAGAACCATGTCATAAATTTTAGGGGAAGTCAACAATACGTAACCCTGTTGCTGCTGAAATCCGATTAATCTAATTCAACATAACTTGATAAGTTCCCTGCTCAGACGACACATAGAAGCGCTCTCCAAGTTCACAAGAAGATATAGTCAAGCCTGCGCAATACCACACAGAATTTTCTACAGTCCAGAATGGACGTAAATAAATCGGCTAGCACGTATGAAGGATAATGATTCCATTCTGGCGGCAAAGAGAAGTCTGAGTATACGCTCATGACCGTCACAAACATGTTAGCCTGCATTTGCTTCTAAATGCGATGAGAAGAAATTCCTGTCAAAACAAACTCTTCGGTCGGTAACGGAGTGCATAAAACTGGAAATTGAAATCGGTTAGGAGATATTGGAATGAACGGGGAGGATTTATACAGTGACACAAAACACATTACAACTGTATTTAACCTTAGGCTGTACAAGTCTGCGCAGAGGGATACACTGTGATACCAGAACGCTCTAACTAGGCCGCTTGTAATATAAATCCGGGGCGGTCCATATGCTGCACCTGGTATATTAAACTAAATGCAAATCCACTGGGCGTCATGGCTAAATGAAGACAAAATCATTACCTCAGTTGCGAAGAATGCTGTCAGTATTGAATCCATCCAAACACAGTGTTGCATCGCGTCGGTGCAACCCTAACAACTATTGAGAGGCGAGCAGGATGCATGAGCCGACCTGTCAGTAAAACAAACGGGACACATGAAAACATATGTATGAGTATCACAGAAAGAAAATATGCAAATGCAGACACTGTGTCAAGAAATGACTTCGCCAGATATTAAAGATAGATGCGGAGGAACCCAGCTAACGAGCTAGGGTTTGTAGCCGAGCAGTTAGGAAGAGTAGATAAATATCCGCCCTATGAAGGGCTAAATTAAACTCCCCGTTGCCGAGTTGAGAAGTGCTGAGAACAGCTTGGTCTCTCGTCTGGGGAATCGATGGGTTGTTCCCTTCGAAATATACAAATATGCGAAGATGTAAACCCGGCATACTCTATTAAACCACGAAGGAAGAGAAAAAAAAAAGAAAAAAAAACTACGTTGTAAAGTAGAGAATCGAAACACAGAACTGCGTAAGAAAAGAAGATGAACCCTGTATAGAGTTCGACCACACCCATCAACGATGAGTAGAAGCTGCAACTACACATTGTTCTACTCTAAGCCACCGACGAAGGAGGCTGGAAAATGCAACCACTCTGCCTCAGGAACAAGAGGAAAGAGCTGATGAATCCAATCTGTGAAAAAGCGTCGATTTAAAAAGAACTCCAGAAACCCTAAGTTCTACAAATCCAGAGAGAAATTGGAATCCCCAGGCCGAATGCTGCAGGTCTGCTGCGTCGGTAGAACGCGTACTAGAGGACAGGTAGACGCGGCGCTCACTGTACCTGGATGAGTAGACCTGTCAAATTGCAGGGCTATCCGTCCAACCTATGCTAGGTCTGAGACGGGATGCGCCGACGATCAGTAACCTCCTTCTGGGATCAATACGTCCACTCGGTGTGCGGTGTGCAGATAGAAGTTCACACGCTAACCCGAGTTAACGTGTAATCGACACTTCAGCCCCAGTACGCTGGAGCTAGATAAATGTCGGCGGTGTTGCAGGAACGAAATCATGGCACCGCAAACACAAATCGGGCGAAGGTTGCGTCGAAATGAAACGGGGGTTCGTCGTCGCCGACCTACACAAATACGATTATACAATAACTCAGTTATGCCGTGAGGAACAATCCGGTCAAACACCTGTAATGTAACACGTAAGGTTGGAGAAATTCAGATCAGCATGACTCACCGAATCAATCTCCGTTAAAAATGTTAATCATAACTCCAACACTTCAGTCGGGATCAAACAAGCTGGTTCGAAAGTAATTGTAACTATGTGGCAAAAACCTAATCCGACGTAACCGAATGGGGAGTAGGTAAAAAGGGCGATCGTATTGAACTGTCCATGATTTCCACTTAGAACTCATAAGTATTTTACAATGTTATATATTCGTAAGGATACAAATGATATATAATTCGTAATGATATATATATGATGATATACATTCGTGAGGAGTGTATGAATTTATAATATGGCGCGCCCAAAGGCCGTGGTCTAGAAACGTTTAACATACGTATATAATATATATATAGGTATAGGTGCCCTATATATATGTATACGCAACATATGCATATTAAATTAAGATGGCCAAAGGCTATATATTTACATGCAAACAATATCCGCGATAAACATATATATATATAATAATCTCTATATATATATAACCCCTACACATGTCTATATATGTGGATTAATGATATTAAATCAATATAAATGTGGATACATGGTTAGAAGTAGAATTCACAATTTTATGGGTGAATAGATAAGGCGTTAGAATAAGATATATATATATATATGGATGGAATTGTGAAGTGTTCCATGTTTGATATATGGATGGAATTGTGAAATGTTCCATGTTTGATATAGATGGAAACGTGAAGTGTTCCATGGTTGATACAGATGAAAATGTGAAATGTTCCATGTGTGATGTAGATGTAAATGCGGGTTGATTAAAACTTATGGACATTAAGAGCTGTATAGTATCTGGTGTATACGTACAAATTATACACATGGGAAATATTAAATGTTATAAAAAAAAAAAAGCACTACAAATTGGAGGTGTTACAAATATAGGGATAGATATATATTCATATGTTCATCAAGTTAATATTGCCAAGGCTATATATATATATATATATATATATCATGTTTACTTATACAATAAGGGTTGGAAATATATATGATACATACAAACTTAGTGGATATATATATATGCTCATGAGAGGTATATTGCCCAAGGCTTGAGATGTAAGTAGTATATGAGTAAGTGGAAGAGGTATCCTATAAATAAGGCATGTATACTGCTATAAAAAGAAAAGAAGATTGAAGTACAAGTTTAATTACAGTTTAAATGGTTGATTTAGTAATTGTGGAACCATTACATTGAGTTAGGCATGAATGAATAAAGGGATAAATTGAAATTTCCTGATGATTTACTTAAGGAGGAATATTCTTGTAATAGTGGAAGAATGATTTCTTAATTATTTTATTTATAAAGAATTTATATTCTTTCATGGAAATAAATTATATTTTCAAGTTGATATATTTTATGAGTTTAGAGATAATGAGAAATAGAATTGGAAAAAAAATATGGAGAAGTGATATTTCTCTCTTAAGGAAAAAAAAACAAATATAGATTTAAAAATAAAAAGCATGAGAGATTTATGAGTTGCTTTTGTTAGAAAAAAAAAATAGAATGCTTTTATGCATTAGAAAAGAAGGAATTCTTTTATGATTCAGAAAAAAATTGGAATACTTTTATGATTCCATTTTAATTAATTCTATTATATAAGCCTATGAGAGAAATAGAAGAGGGGAATTAGCAAAGCATGAACATACAATTAAAAGTAAATGCATAAATTCTGGTGAGTCTTTGGAAAAGGGGAAACTGTGTCAAATTTATTTTTGACATTATCAAGTATTAATACTTGTGAATGTGATGAACTATAGAAATTACATTTATCACTATAAAAGGAAACATGTATTCACACTATAAAATTTTAATTGGTGTAAATTTTATTAAAGTTAAATTTTCTTGAGTCTTAAAATTTAAGACAGGAAAATAGTGTGAAATCATACAACTACAAACCGAGAGAAAAGAAGGTGAGCTGTATTTGGACTTGGGTGTGGGGGAAACCCATGAGATCCAAATTTCTTCACGTAAGTTTTGAAGAATTGAATTATAGACATTATTGACTAGTCTGGTTATTTCTAATTAAATTGATTGACAAAAAGAAACAATGAAAAGATACTAGAAGTACAGCTATAAAATGAGAAGGGGTAAGCATAACCATGCATATGATACAATTGTTTTCTCTCATTTATGAGTACTAATGAAAAAGTTGAAAAATTGTTTAGCCAAGTGTGTAACAGGAAATTGGGCACTCTGGAAACAAAGAGGAAAAAGGTGAAGATAAATCACCTAGAAAATCCAGAAAAAGCTGAACTGGACCAAGTTGAGTGAGGAAAGAATCTCACTGAAAAAAACAAGAAAGGATAAGTAGTGTACTAAAAGTGCACTAAACTATTATGAACCTGAACGGTTTGATTAATAACTGAATTTCTTAAGTTATTGAAATGCAGAATGCTGTTGTGAATTATCAATTATATGTACCTGATATTACTTACATTGGTATGAATTGTGGACAGAGAAACCAGAATAAAAGATCTTCCAAACAGACTTCTTGCAAAGAAGTAGGAAGAAAACCAACTGCATAAGGCATCAGTAAATAGAGTGGAGGTAGGAGAGTACTCTGCTGGAAACTAATGGCTTATAAATTAGCCCTACCATTGCTTATTAAATTTCCTGATATATTTCATGTCTCCTTGTTGGAAAAGAAAATTTATAATTTTTACATGATGCTTCTCACATGATTGATTTGAAATGTGGTCCAGGTGGAACCAGAAGAGGAATTTCCTTCCAGAGTCGCTTCAAAGATGAAAGCGAGAAGGAATTGAATTGTGAAAACGAACAGTAGCTAGAGTAAAGGTGCAGTGGAGCACTTTACTGCTGAAAAGCTACATGGAACAGAGAAGCTAAGATGATGGAAAAGCATTCATAATTAAGTTCAAAATGAACTAAGTCGATAGTTGTCAACACCGAGGACAGTGTTTATTTTCAGAGGAGGAATATGTAACACCCCCAAGTTCTATGCTTTTCAAATTAGACATTTGAACATACATCCATAGGGGAGTGGACCCCAATGGATAATTATTATGTGGATATGGTTAAATACTTAATTATGAAAAATAAATAAAATATTGTGCATGCACTATGACCAGATGAGAAAGTGAGATCACATGCCTAATCCATGAGGTAATGGAAAAGGAAAAGACTTTCCCCAAAATCTTTCAAAAATCCTTGAAAGAAATTATTTCTAATTTAGATTTTTGAGGAAAAATCTAAATTTCCCCAATGAAGAGGAGTAGTTGGGAAGAGGTGAGAAAAAAGCTGGAAAAGCTGAGGAAAAGCTTAAAGCCGCTTTAAAGAGTCCCAAAATGGGAAGCCTAGGCTAAACATGAATAAAACATCCTAAAATTCTGGATGCAGAATTGGAAACAGGCTTTGGGGAAAGCACAGCTTAAATAAGCTGCTCCAGAACAGATTGAGGTTAGTCTGTTGGTGGAGGATCTCAGCTCGGGGGTGAGTTCTGGAGACAAACGAACTCTAAGGTTGGGTGGACTGGTCATAGTAGTGGTGTGCATGCATAATATTGGAAGATATCTGTAAGGCTGTATTAAACCTATCCCTGTTTTATGTAAAGTTGATGTTATGGTTCATTATGCAATTTATGAATGGTGATATTATGGTTCATTATGCAAATTATGAATTGTTATGTTATGGTGCATCATGAAAATGTTAGATTGATTAATGGTTCATGAACTTATGTAATTGCAAGCTAAAGCTATTGATAGCAGAGGCACATGGTTGGGTGTAGGGATGAGTACCTTGCAGTAATAAGGTTAGAGATGATAGACCAATTGAACAATATCTAATAACTATGTATAGGTGGCTATCTTTTAAAGGAACATTTAATTTCTGTGTGTATAAATAGAAATGGGAACAAAACAGTAATCATGGACAGCAAGTCACAACCAACTAAACTTATCATAACAATGCTGATGGCACAGAATTCCCTGTAACCAATAACAGAAAGTAAGAACTGACAACCCTGTGATAGCAGTGTGGGATTCAGTATGTCGGCTGCGTTCCAATGAAAAGAAATGTAAAAGTTAGAATTTAAATGCTTCTATTAAATGAAAGTGTAAACATATGAAAGCATAAGTTGAATCCTAACTAAGGACGAGGAGCTAACACTAGGGATTCTAAACTATCCGGTTCAGTATTCTCTATTTCCATGTGATTGAGGCAAGAGGATCTATTTTCCTAGTTTCCCATGGAACAGTTGCACCTGTATCAGAGAGTCACACATGTTGAATGTTTGTAACAGTAAAATAAGGGGGGAATCCTATTGAACAATCTAGGGTGTGATAAAAGTTGGTGTGAGGGAAGATTGTAGGCATGGGTAATAATACTATGAACAGAGCATCTGTTTACCATCCATAGAAACTACTGGGAAAGTAGTTGTAGCAATGGAGGTTAGCTACGTAGAGATAGATGTATGCGAGGAGGCATACATCTATACCTCGATGCTGAAACTTTAAAATGTTGAAAAATATATCAGGCCTGCAAACTGGTAAGTTTGGGTAAGGGCCTAGGGGTCATCTAGAGTTGGACAAAACTCTGAATCGAAAACCTGAGAAATACAAAGTAATATATATAGATATATAAGTCTACTCTATTGACTGAGAAGAGGGGAGGTCAAGCCCAAAAATTCTCATGTAAATTCTTGTATTCCATGGCTGTCTATAAGTACTGAAAATAATCTAAAGCCTGGATAACATTCTGAATTTGTAAGTAATTCAGTATAAAAACTATAATTGTTATCGGCGCATAAAGCGGAGAATATTTGAGTTATGTTATATGTGTAGCACTCATTCCAGTTTCAATTGTCTTCCCCAAATCAGGGTGATGTATCTAGACATGTTCGAAAAAAAAAAAACAAAAAAAAAAAATTTGTGGAACGTGGCAGAATTAAGATCAACGGAATCCCGGTCTATAAACCTAAACGGCAATAGCCATACACTTGTCCTACATCACAACGATTGTCATGGGGATGAAAAACTCGGCGGGATGGCAACTCGGCGGGATTGGCACAATTAAATTCGGAGGTAGGTAAGTACTACGACATCGGGTAAATAAACCATAGCCTTCGAAACCGATGAATGGCTCGTTTCTGGCGAACAAATCCATCTTGATAAGTCGAGGGGTAATGACCTTTTCACGGGGTAATGGCTCAGAGGAACCCTCATCACTTGAAAGATCGGACGAATCAACGTCTGTGACGCAATTAGCACAAAATCTCGAGCAGAGTTCAGAATGAAACATATGTAATCTCGTATGGTTGCAAATTGAAATAACATCTGTGTTAAATTATGGTTCAATAGAAATTGATCTCGGTTAGGTATGGTTGCATTTCATTAGACCCTTCGTTATACCCATATGATATATACATCTAAACCCATCGTGTTGTATTATGCATATGCCAAGGTTTCATCACTACCATGGTTAAGGCCTACGCAAAGCCTTTGATTAGCGCGTGGTATGGGAGGAGTGTCCTCGATGCATATAAATCAAAAATATATATTGTGACATGCATATATATAAGTTCTATGGAATTGGCATTTAACATATGTTGGAAATTATGTCATGTGGCATAATTTAGGGATATATATATATTATATGGCCACACCCAAGTATATAGTTGGGAAAGACAATTTAACCTTAACATGAGGATCTTAACCGGATTCAATGCATAAGTTTAATTAATACATTCTAGGGTATAAACTGTTAATGGAAAAAAGAAAAAAAAATTGTTGTGGTAATAGAGGTACATTACGGATGTGTAAGATTAAATTATAATTATTATTTTAATACAATTATATTATAATATTATATTATTAAATTATTATAAGGTTTATGGAGTAGTGGTCTCCAATTCATGCCATTGAAATGTATGACCACTCATAATTAACTATAAAGAACAAAATTTTATTTTATTAAATTATTCTTGCTCTTCTAGATTTTTTTTTTTTATTAATTCAAAAAAAATGTTGTTTCTCTCTCTTTCCATGCTACCCATTTGGACTTCCTTAATGTTGACTTACTTTACTTAATATGATGGTTCATATTATTTAAACAATATAATGAATAACTAATAAATTGTAAGTTTAAATTATAATATAGTTTTAGTTTCATAAATTATTTGTAAAAAAAATTGTGACTATCTTGTGATTATATATCATTTAACTAATACAATTATAATTCTTGTTTTATTCAACATTTGTATTAAAGTTTGGTATATTGAAAGATTTGCTTAATAATAAGGTTTCATTAACACATAATTGCTATATAAGGAATAAAACTTAAAGTTA
This sequence comes from Pinus albicaulis, assembly GCA_034641835.2. NCBI lineage: Eukaryota > Viridiplantae > Streptophyta > Pinopsida > Pinales > Pinaceae > Pinus > Pinus albicaulis. Next base: position 1,550,874,255 of record CM076584.1, read on the forward strand.
AATTTTAATGAAATTATTTTAATACAATAATAAATTATAACATTAAATTATAATAATTATTTTAATACAATTATATTATAATCTTATATTATTAAATTATTATTATTATTATATAAAATAATAATAATAATAATAAATTATTATAAATTTAAAATCTATTTTAATAATATTTTAATCTTGTAAGCATAAAAAATTCTACTTGATCACTCTAGATGAGTAAATTGTATTTTAACGCAATCCATAATTAATATACATTAATTAATTAATTAAAACATTAAAATATTAATAAAATGGAGCATTAAACATTATTAATTAAAATATTAATTAATAGCATTAATTAAAACATTTTACAATATGTAATTAAAACTTTTATATAAAAAATGTTTAATAACATTGAAAATTAATTCAAAAATATATAAAAAAATATATTGATATTAATTAATAATAAAGTGAAATAATTATTATATTTCCATTATTACATTGACATGCTAATTAAATCATTAATACATAATTATTATACTTAACTACATTATTCAAATATATATAAACATGAATATATTGAGATTTGGTTAATAATAATAATAATAATATGATGTTGGAATTGTACTTAAATGTTTTTTAACTTTAAAATATTAATTAAAACTTTTGAAAATGTTTATTTAAAAATGTTTAATAATATTAATTTAAACATATTTAAAGAAATGAATTAATACAACATTAATTAATTAAATTATTAAAAAATAATTAACATTAATATTAATTAATTAAAAAGTTAACATTAATTAATTTTAACTTTAATTAATTAATTTTTAACATTATATAAAACATCGATAACATTTATAAAAACATTAAAATATTTAAAAACATTAATTAAAACATTTGGCAATATATTAATTAAAACATTTATATAAAAATGTTCAATTACAATAAACATTAATTTTTCAATTTTTAAATTAATATTTTAATAATAATTAATAGTAATATTAAGTTAATTAATTAAAATATTTAATAATATTAATTAAAATACTTGACAATATATTAATTAAAATATTTATATAAAAGTGAGCAAGGTGAGCCAAGATGAAACCTCATGAGGGGTGGTTAAACATTGAGACAATTATTGTCATAATTGAGATAATTATTGGGTATAATATTAAGGTTTGTATTATTTAGGTTTATATTATTGGGTTTAATAATAAGTCTTATAATATTTGTTTTAATATTAGAATTTTTAATATTGAGTTTTTAATATATATATATATATATATATATATATATATATATATATATATATAGGGCTTATAATATTTGGTTTTAATATTATGATTTACATTATGGAGTAATGTGTTGGTTATAATATGTATTCTAATATATAGGGTTTATAATTAAGCTTTAATATTGAGTTTATAATATTTGGGTTTATAATATTGTGTTTAATATTTAGAGTTTATAACATTGGGGATTATAATATTTTAGTTCATAATATTGATTCTTAGGGTTTATTGATCTCTTGTGTTTTTAATATTGATCCCTTGGACCTATTGATCCCTTAAGTATTTAATATTTATCCCTTGGGTTCACGAATTTTTTTGGTTTGTAATATTAAATCCTTGGGTTTATTAGTTCTTTTGGTTTATAATATTAATAGCCTCTTGGGTTTATTAATCTCTTGAGTTTAAAATATTAATTCTTATGGTTTATTAATCTCTTCTTCTTCTTCTTTTATGAATATGGCTACTTCTATATTGATACAAAAATAGTGTTACATAGAGACCGAAGCCTCGAGAGTTCCAGCCCATTGCTGCGGCATTCTTACTTTGCAAGCTGGTAATTGATCATCAAAACATTTAGGAGGTAGACCATGAGAGCTTTGAAGAGCAGTGATACTGTCTATTCCTAAGACGTGACTGACATCTATGACTGGAAATTGAACAGACCTTGACAGTATGACTCCTATAGAGTAAGCCAGAGTGGCAAGATTTTTACAATTTCGTACCATAACAAAAACAAAAGTGACAATTCGAGAACCTGTGACTAAAGCATGAACTTGGACATATAGCAGAATATAACTCCCACGCGGGGGAGACCGTCCATGAAGCAAAAGAGAAACCATAAGAACAATAGTAGAATTAAGCAGATGCATAATATTGTAGATGAACACCTTCAGGCCGACGAAAACCAAAACTCGGGAGTGCAAACCTGGAAACACGTTACTGAGCAGAGGGAGGATCTTCCTCGATAATGAGGCACCCGAATTTGTAAGGATCCTCATCTTCAGGAGGAGGATCATCCTGGCGCTCAGGACCGCCATCATTTGGAGCCGAAGGACTTGCCTGAAGGCCCAAGTTGGCTACTTTGCCAGAAGAAACATTCTGCTGGTTATACGCCTGAGGATTGCTGTGCTCTGCCTCCGCTATGGGCTCCAGAGAAGCCTTCGTAGTAGCGCGAGCCTGGTCCGAAGAAACTTGTACAGAGGGGGCTGCCTGAACGTCAATGGTAACCGTTGCAAGGAGAGAGGTGTTGTTAACGCTGCAGGGGAAATGAAAACGGGCATGGTGAGAATGCGCCCTGGAAGACAAGCGAAAGTGCCGAGCGGGATTAAAACGATTACGACCCCTTCCTCGACCTCTTCGCAGAGCAGGAAGACGGACTGGTCTGAATTCAGAAGAATAAGACGAAGAATCGGAGTTGGAGGGAGAGGATTTGCTGATGGCACGCCCAATGGAACCACCAATCCTGCAACGCATTCTCGGGCGTAAGCGGGGCAGGGTTTGCAGTAAGGCAGAGAACAACAAAGCGGACAAAATTAACAGCACAAGGATCTATGAATGGGCAAAAAGGTTGGAAAACGCAAGTTAGGAAATGGGCAGGATAAATCAGTCATGATTTGATCCGCATGAGGACCCACCGTGGCTTGTCACTGTGTGGCTCACATACAGTGAGTGAGTGCAACAAGCAGCAGAGGATATACATGAGAAATCTCAGACTGCCATCAGAAGCAAGAAAATGACAGTCTCGGTGGTGGCTCCTGTAATCCTGTAATTTGAAGTTGCCAGAATGAGGTGGCATTTCAGAATAAGGCATGCGAGGATGGGTGGCGGTGGTGGTGAGCCACGCGCCAGCCCCGACTTGACTGCTCACAATTAATCACAAATCCCTTTTTTTTGCATCAAGGTTTATTAATCTCTTGAGTTTAAAGTATTAATTCTTATGCTTTATTAATTTCTTGGTTTATAATATTAATATTTATCCCTTCAATTCACCAATTCCTTTGGTTTATAATATTAAATCCTTGGGTTTATTAATTATTTTGGTTTATATTATTAATAATCTCTTTGGTTTATTAATCTCTTCACTCTAAATTATTAATTCGTAGGGTTTCTTAATTTCTTAGGTTTTGAGTTTAAGATTTAATTATTAGGGTTTATTCATCCCTTTAGTTTTCTAATTCTTTGGGTTGGTAATAGTAGGTGTTAAATATTAGTCTTACACATTAATAGTAATGCATGATCCAATGTGACATTATGAAAAACATTGTCTCAATATGAAAATCACTCATGGGCTACCATTGTTAATCATAGTTAGTCATAGTCAATGAAGGTCTTCCATGGTCTAATGTCACATTGTGACAAATATTGTGTGAATATGAAAAACAACCATGGCAAACCATGGTCATTCTTCGTCCAACATCACATTGTGACAACAATTGTCTCAATTTTTAAATCAAGCATGCTCAATCATGTTTATTTTACGGTTTATAGTATTTATCTAAAGATTTTTAAATACTTGAGGTTTATAATATTTATCTAAAGGTTCTTATATACTTGAGTTTTATAATATTAATATCTTAGATTTAATATTATTCCCTTGATTTTATAATATTAATAATCATGTGAGTTTATCAAACCTTTTTGTTTAAGATATTAATGTTTAGGCTTTATTAATGTCTTATGTTTTTCATATTGATCCCTTCACCTTATTGATCTCTGAGGTTTTTAATATTTATCCCTTGGGTTCACCAATTCCCGTGGTTTATAATATAAAACCTTTGGGTTTATTACTTCTTTTCGTTTATAATATTAAACCACCATTGGGTCTTATAATCTCTCGAGTTGAAAATATTAATTCGTTGGGTTTATTAATTTCTTAGGTTTTTGAAATAAAAATATTAATTCTTAGACTTTATTAATCTCTTGTGTTTTTAATATTGATCCCTTGACCTTATTGATCCCTTAGGATTTTAATATTTATCCCTTCGTTTCACCAATTCCTTTGGTTTCTAATATCAAACCCTTGGTGTTATTAGTTCTTTATGTTTATAATCTTTTGAGTTTAAAATATTAATTATTAGGGTGTAGTAATTTTTCGGTTTATAATATTAATATTTATCCCTTGGGTTCACCGATTACTTTGGTTTATAATACTAAACCCTTGGGTTTATTGCTTCTTTTGGTTTATAATATTGATAATGTTTTGTGTTTATTAATCTATTTAATTTAAAATATTAATTATTAGGGTTTACTAATTTCTTAGGTTTTTGAGTTTAAAAATTTTATTCTTAGGGTTTAATAATCTATTTTGTTTTTAATATTGATATCTTCACCTTATTTATCATGTAGGTTTTTAATATTTATCCCCCCGATTTACCGATTCCTTTCGTTTATAATATTAAACCCTTGCATTTATTATTTCTTTTGGTTTATAATATTGATAATCTCTTGGGTTTATTAATATTTTGAGTTTTAATATTATGATTTACATTATGACGTAATATGTTGGGTTATAATATAGATTCTAATATATATCGTTTATAATGCGGGGTTAATGTTGAGTTTAATATTATGGTTTATAATATTGTGTTTAATATTTAGAGTTTATAACATTGGGGATTATAATATTTCGGTTCATAATATTGATTATTAGGGTTTATTGATCTCTTGTGTTTTTAATATTGATCCCTTCGCCTTATTGAACCCTTAGGTATTTAATATTTATCCGTTCGGTTCACCAATTCCTTTGGTTTATGATATTAACCCCTTGGGTTTATTATGTTGGTTTATAATATTAATAACCCCTTGGGTTTATTAATCTCTTAAGTTTGAAATATTAAGTCTTAGGGTTTATTAATCTCTTGAGTTTAAAATATTAATTCTTGTGCTTTATTAATTCATTGGTTTATAATATTAATATTTATCCCTTGGGTTCACCAATTCCTTTGGTTTATAATATTAAAGCCTTGGGTTTATTAGATCTTTTGGTTTATAATATTAATAATCCCTTTGGTTTATTAGTCTCTTCACTTTAAATTATTAATTTTTAGGTTTTATTCATTTCTTACGTTTTAAATTTAAGATCTTAATTATTATGGTTTATTAATCCCATGATTTTTCTAATTCTTTCGGTTGGTAATATTAGGTGTTAAATATTAGTCTTACACTTTAATATTAAGGCATGGTCCAATGTCATATTATGAAAAATATTTCCTCAATATTAAAATCAATCATGGGCTACCATTGTTAATCATAGTTAGTCGTAGTGAATGAAGGTCTTCCATGCTCGAATGTTACATTGTGACAAAGATTGTCTCAATATGAAAAACAACCATGGCAAAGCATGGTCATTCTTCATCCAACATCCCATTGTGACAACAATTGTCTCAATGTTTAAATCAAGCATGCTCAATCATGTTTCTTTTATGGTTTATAGTATTTATCTAAATATTTTTATATACATGAGGGTTATAATATTAATATATTAGGTTTAATATTATTCCCTTGAGTTTATAATATTAATAATAATGTGATTTTATCAAACCTTTTTGTTTAGGATATTAATTTTTAGGCTTTATTAATGTCTTATGTTTTCCATATTGGGTTCACCAATTCCTTGGGTTTATAATATAAATCCCTTGGGTTTATTAGTTTTTTTGTTTATAATAATAAACCACCCTTGGATCTAAGAATCTCTTGAGTTAAAAATATTAATTCTTAGGGTTTACTAATTTCTTAGGTTTTTGAGATAAAAATATCAATTCTTATGCTTTATTAATCTCCTGTGTTTTTAATATTGATCCCTTGGCCTTATTGATCTTTATCCTTTCGGTTCACCAATTCCTTTGGTTTGTAATATCAAACCCTTGGTGCTATTAGTTCTTTATGTTTAAGATATTAATAACCCCTTGGGTTTATTAATCTCTTGAGTTTAAAATATTAATAACCCCTTGGGTTTATTAATCCCTTGAGTTTATTAATCCCTTGGGTTTATTAATATTTTGAGTTTTAATATTATGATTTACATTATGGCGTAATATGTTGGGTTATAATATAAATTCTAATATATAGTGTTTATAATTAGGGGTTAATATTGGTTTTATAATATTTGGGTTTAATATTAGGGTTTATAATATTGTGTTTAATATTTACATTTTATAACATTGGGGATTGTAATATTTTGGTTCATAATATTGATTCTTAGGGTTTATTGATATCTTGTGTTTTTAAAATTGATCCCTTGGCCTTATTGATCCCTTAGGTATTTAATATTTATCCATTCGGTTCACCACTTCCCTTGGTTTGTAATATTAAACCCTTGTGTTTCTTATTTTGGTTTATAATATCAATAACCCCTTGCATATATTAATCTCTTAAGTTTAAAATATTAAGTCTTAGTTTTTATTAATCTCTTGAGTATAAAATATTAATTCTTATGCTTCATTAATTTCTTGGTTTATAATATTAATATTTATCCCTTTGGGTTCACCAATTACTTTGGTTTATAATATTAATAATCCCTTTGGTTTATTAATCTCTTGAGTTTAAATTATTAATTCTTAGCATTTATCCATTTCTTAGGTTTTGAGTTTAAGATATTAATTATTAGGGTTTATTAATCCCTTGAGTTTCCTAATTCTTTGGGTTGGTAATATTAGGTGTTAAATATTATTCATACACTTTAATATTAATGCATCGTCCAATGTCACATTATGAAAAACATTGTCTCTATATTAAAATCAACCATGGGCTACAATTGTTAATCATAGTTAGTCATAGTCAATCAAGGTATTCCATGGTCGAATGCCACATTGTGAAAAATGTTGTGTCAATATGGAAATAAACCATGGAAAACCATGGTCATTCTTCGTCCAACCTCGCATTCTGACAATAATTGTCTCAATGTTTAAGTCAAACATGCTCAACCATGTTTATTTTACGGTTAATAGTATTTATCTAAAGATTTTTATATACTTGAGGTTTATAATATTAATCTCTTAGGTTTAATATCATTACCTTTAGTTTATAATATTAATAATCATGTGATTTTATCAAACCTTTTTGTTTAAGATATTAATTTGCAAGTTTTATTAATCTCTTATGTTTTTTCATATTGATCCCTTCGCCTTATTTATACCTTAGGCTTTTAATATTTATCCATTGGGTTCACCAATTCACATAAACCCCTTTGCTTTATTATTTATTTCCTTTATAATATTAAACCACACTTGGGTCTTAGAATCTCTTGAGTTAAAAATATTAATTCTTAGGGTTTTTTAATCTCGTATTTTTAATATTGATCCCTTGGCCTTATTGATCACTTATGTCTTTAATATTTATCCCTTTGGCTCATCAATTCCTTTGGTTTGTAATATCAAACCCTTGGCTTTATTATTTATTTTTGTTTATAATATTAATAATCCCTTGGATTAATTAATCTCTTGAGTTTAAAATATTAATTCTGAGTGTTTATTAATCTCTTGGGTTTAAAATATTAATTATTACAGTTTATTAATTTATTTGTTTATAATATTAATATTTATCCCTTGATTTCACTAATTACTTTGGTTTATAGTATTAAACCTTGGGGTTATTACTTCTTTTGGTTTATAGTATTAATAATGTCTTGTGTTTATTGATCTATTTAATTTAAAATATTAATTGTTAGGGTTTATTAATTTCTTAGGTTTTTGAGTTTAAAAGATTTATTCTTAGGGTTTAGTAATATTTTGTGTTTTTAATATTGATCCCTTTGCCTTATTGGTCCTGTATGTTTTTAATATTTATCTCTTGGTTCGCAGATTCCTTTAGTTTATAATATTAAACCCTTGTGTTTATTCGTTCTTTTGGGTTATATTATTAATAATCCCTTGGGTTTATTAATATTTTGAGTTTTAAATATTGATTATTATGGTATTAATATCCTAGGTTTTTTAGTTTAAAATATTAATTCTTGGGGTTTATTAATTTCTTGTCATTTTAATATTAATCCCTTGCTTTATTGATCCCTTGGGTTTATTATTTCCTTGGGTTTTTAATATCAATCCATTGGGTTTATTAATGCTTTATATTTTTAATTCATTAGGTTCATAATATTAACAATCCCTAAAGTTGATTGTTCCCTTCGGTTTATAATATTAATAATCATGTGAATTTATCATTCATTTATATTTAAAATATTAATTCCTAGGTTTTATTAATCTATTCTCTTTTTAATATGGATCCCTTCGGCTTCTTGATCTCTTAGCTTTTTAATATTTTTTCCTTGGGTTTATAATATTAGATGCAAGCAATAACATAGTGAAGAGTAGTATAGAGGAAATGATCTCACATGAATCATGCAAGTAGGGAAGAGTAGTATAGCAGAAATGCTCTCACATGAATCATGCTGATCTCACATGAATCATGCAAGTAGGGAAGAGTAGTATAGCGGAAATGCTCTCACATGAATCATGCGGGATAGCTACAGAGCTATTCGTTTACAACTACATATGTTAATAGATAAGTTTGATCAATGATCATGTTTATCAATGATTTGTAGTAGGCCAATGGCACAATGATTTGTAGAATTGTTTTTGAACTCTAGAAACCATTTAGAGCTTCATGGTTTGAAATTTTAGAAATATTTTTCTTCATGTAATTTTTTTTTAAAACCAGTTCATTCAATTCTGTGTTGTCAAGTTTGATAAATTCTGGTTCGAAACCCATTTTGATAAATGAATGAACCGGTTCAAAATCTGATTCCAAACTTTAAAACTATGATTGTTACCAATATTGTACAAATATTCAGAAATGCCCAACTTTGGGCCTCATATGGCAGATAACTAAAGCATATTTGGAACCTTGATGAAAAATAGTCAAAAAAATGACGAGCAATATATGAAACCTATTTCGTTTCACTTTCATAATTATCAAGCATTTTCGCTGGTTTTTCAAGTGTTGAAAATAATTGGGAATAAAGTTGGAATTGCAGTCTGCTTTTTTCAAAGAATTGCCACCTTGTTAACCATGTCCTTAATGTGAAATCAAATTCATAAACATTTGCTCATTTCGTTATATTGAATATAGCATGAAAAGTTTTAGTTATTCAAATGAAACTATATTTCCTTTGTGAGGTAGTTTTAGTTAGTTAAAAAAATCAGTAATCTGTCTGCATAGTTGCATCATTCTCTAGTGTGAAGTTTTTAGCATTCTAAAATATTGTTCATTTATTTAAGGCCAAAGGGGAATGCTTGTTCATTAGCATTATATTTTTGTTAGTGCTGAGGTCACACCTTGAAAATCTTGTCCCAAATAATGTGTTTCATATCAAAGAAGGAAATTTTGAAGTGTATTTGCAAGCAAGCATGTAAACGATGAAATGTTTTAGGTCTGTACCAAGCTGTCAAGAAACTCAAAATATGAGATTTAAACACGGAAAAAAGGAGGCCTATTCAACAGGAAAATGTTTAAGCTTGTGATAAAATTGATGGATTTGTTAGAAGGTACAGATCAGAGCATGGCCTTTCAAACAAGGAATTTTGCATGAAGTGGATTGAAAGTACATCTGAATAAAAAGTAATTTAGCTTCCAACATGATTATTTAGTACAAATGAATTAGTTACCAGTTACAAACAATTAAGCGATATTCTTTAATCACATTGACCTTCAAACATGATAGATAATCTCTTTAATAAAGGCAGTAATCCTTTACATGCTCATATAATATAAAGCCGTTGCCTGCTCATAGGACATGTGAGCCACTTTGGCATGCAAAAGAATATCACTTCTGTGCCAGAGGAAATGAAAGCAATATTCAACCCAATAACGTATTTAAGGGTCACTGGGTGGTAGCTTGGTCAGTACAGAGTGTTCTGGCTTATGATCACACTCAAAATCAAGATGAACAAATGCACGCTCAACTTCTGGAAGATTCTCAATCTTAATTTGCAAACTCTCTCCTATTGTGTGAGCGACTTTCAAAGGAAAATCCTCTGGCAACTCTATATCTACCTGTTCCAAAAAAATCATATCACATCATACACTGCAGACAATTCCCTTTAGAAAATACATTCAAACTTTTTGCAGAGGTGTCAGAAGAGACCCGAACTGATGCCAACCAAAAATTTTCCTTCAGACATCTTTGAATTATTTTATTATGACAGCAAGCATTCTTCATACACAACTTGTAAGTTGTTATACGCATGCAAGACATAACACTCGAAGTAAACGAGTTAAAAAAAAAAACAAAATAAAAAGCGCTCTGAAGGTCAGCATCCCACGTAATTGCAGATGCAAAACAGTGGAATATGATATAAAACTCAAGCATGCTAGAAGGAAAAACACAGTTGACTTAAAACAGAGGATTTGAGTATCAGCTTATCAGTGAAGAATTCCTGCTCATACCTCGACAAAGTATAAGACACCAAAAGTGTATGCCCGGACTGTATCTACACGCTGAATTAAAGGATCATGCTTTATAACCAAGTAAGTCAATTTTTGTAACATTTCAGGAGGCGTTGTTTGTCCAACCAAAGATGCTGCAAATAAAAACAGAACACATTGAATTAATGAAGTAGCACTTAACTTTAGTAGATTATCTCACAAAATAACTACAATGTAAACATTATAAGCATACATGCATTTAGAAATTAGCATATAGAAATAAATATTTAAGTTGTAGTGTTCATAATTTTTTATAACAGCTAAGGAAAACTGCAACTTTTAAGATAGTAGGCTTTGATTTTTAAAATGCAAAATATCTCAACCTTTATTAAAGGCATAAAAACTAACAATTGGCAATGCAATGTGGCATTATGACATTTTGTGAATTGATCCGGGCATGTGTAGGCTAAAATGAATATACACTGAAAGTTAAAATGGAAATGAAATTTCACAATATCGAATGGTTCCGTTCCTTAATATTGGGGCAGAAACTTATTTTTGTACAAAAACATCTTTCATGACTGTGGAAGCTTTTGGTGATCACCTGCATTTTCTAAAACAGTTGTAGACCAATTAATTATAGTATAAAGAGCAAGAGCAATTGCACCAGCCGGGTCAATCCACCAGAAGAATTTGTCTCCAAGAACAGCTGCAGCTAAACCAACTACATTGGTGACAACATCAAAATAGTGATCCTGCATAGCAAATGCCAGAAGGGAACTTAATGTCTTCTTGCAAGAAATAAGACTACAGAAAACAGTATTCCTATTAAAGAAATTTGCTATGCACAAGCAGGAAGAACCCAAAACCTTTGCATAAGCTCGGACAATCTCACTTCTAGAGGTTCTACAGTACAACCAAAGAGCTAATTTTACTCCAATTGCGGACAACATAATGATATATAGCCACTCTAACTGTGAGTATGACATCTTGGTAGAACCTTTATCTTCAATTAACTGCCTAACAGCTTCAATCAGCACCTGGAATCCTGTGCGTAAAATATTTATCCAAAGTCAGTCAAAAATAAATGAAACGTAGGGAGAAACCAAACACACATGTAGCAAGATATTTTTGAAGACCAGCCCAATACAAAATCTACAACAGTTAAAAGCATGTTGGTATTTTAAGGACATAACAAAGTTTAAATATCAATAGTCAGCACTTAACTTTAGTAGATTATCTCACAAAATAACTTTAGTAGGTGCACTCACAGTTGTAAGGTGGTCTGCTCTTGGGATTTTTATGCTGACCATATCAACATCTTTCTTCTCTGCAATTTCTCCACTGCCTCCTGCATTCTGGGTAGACTTAGGGTTTCTACTTCGGCTCCCCATCTCGACATCTTTCTGCTTTTTAATTTCTTCAATGCCTCCTGTAGTCTTAGGGTTTCCAGTTCAGTTCCCCATATCGACATCCTTCTGCTCTGCAATTGCTTCAACGGCTCCTCCATTCTGGATAGGTTTAGGGTTTGTAAGGTTTCTGAAAAACGCTGCAAAGATCGAAACACCACCCCAAATAAATGTCTTCATGGACATCACACCACTCACTTCCATGGCCGCGGCCAAGGTCAAGGCCGAAGGAACGGCCGACCTTCGTGCCCACATCGCGCTCAAACCAAACAACCCGAAGGCCGTGGTCCTGAGAAACCGAGAGCACGGCATGACCAGGCTATGGTTCCTAGCATCGAATGCAGTAATTGAAATACTCTCAGACTTACCATTCCTTTCATCTTTTCCTCTCAATTTGCCATCCTTTTTTCTCGAGATCCCGGGATCGAAACCCCAGCAGCACCCTCTCCATTGTTTCTCTTCCCGGTTCCATCCCTGGTTCTCACAACAACTGGAGTCCATCCGTCCTTGGAAAAAGAGAACCTCACCTGGTCCTCTGAGACACCAATCTTCTTGGCAACATATTCTCTTTTGGCAGAAAGCTCGGGATAGACAGTCTCAAATTTGTCAGACAGTCTCAAATTTGTCAAGCCCTCTGCTGGAATAAGGGTTCGACTTCTTCACATGCTTCTGACAGAACCTCGGCCTTGGCGAGACCGCATTTTCTTCTGCTTCACCTTCCACTGATATCTTCCCACAACGCATGAATCTCTTTCCGATAACATTCACCGATTGATACAAAATCAAAACCAAGAAAACCCAATTCAGAAAGCCCCCAGATTATTATTCACCTGCCCCGAACCTTTGCCAGTCTCTCAAAACTTCTGCACTCCGCCATTTTCTGCCGCTGGCCAAATTGTCTTCAAATATCAGCCTAACCAACATCATACGAAGCGCCTTGACTGCAGGTTTTCCAGAAGAAGAAAATGAGCCGACAGCCATGGGAGAAGAAAATGAAGTCGAGGTATTTCAGAAAAACTCTCAGAATGAAGTCGAGGTATGAGAGAAGAAACCTCACTGAGTTCCCTCACGAACATCTGATATTCGGTAGGCGGTATAACTGATTAAAATAACAGAATTTAATCTTAGGGTTGAGATAGTTTGAATCGTCTAACATTCAAATCAAAGGTGCATAATAGTACACGTACTCATTCAGCAAAGTTGTTTTCAAATAAGAACGCTTTACAGCGTAAATATTAGAC